>CM046436.1:14919263-15519263 GCA_025506505.1 Flaveria sonorensis
AATCTTGTAGCTTATAAAGATAATACCTATAATTGCTACTACTAGTTTATATGTTTATTATTCTAGTTAAAAAACTTCTTAAAAGGATGTTAAAAGTTTAATTTTATAAAAATACAAAGTGCAAGGGTTAAAAGGTAATTATGCAAAACTTAGTGATTAAAACACAAAAAACCAAACCCTAAGCCCACCCTTTCGGCCGCGCCTTCACCTTCAAACACACACACACTTCGATCATCGACCAAGAACAAGCAAATACCACGATTTGGTTCGGATTCAAGCAATACATCAAGTTAGAAGCATCAAAGTTCCATTCTTTCTTCGAATTTAAGGGTAATTTCGTGTTCTTTGGATGTTTGTAGTTAGCCGAGAGGTTTGGGGATCGAAATCTTCAATTGATGGTCGAATGATGCCTAATGGTTGATGTTAATGTGTTTGTTAGATAGATTACATGTTAATTAACGTCAAGTATGCAATAAAGGTTGGATTTTTACAAGTTTTATGGGATTACATTAAGGCCGAAACCCTAGTTCGAATATTGCAATTGAAAGTCGATTTTTGGTTGTTTGTTGATGTTATTATGTTAGTTAGGTTAGATTGATGCTAGTTAACGTCGATTATGCAAGAAAGCTATGATTTTGGTACATTGTTCATAGGTTAATAATATAGTAACTTTATTTGCATGAATGATGATTGGTTGATGTATGAATGCTATGGATGTGTTGTGATGATGATTAGATGCTAGATGGTTGATATGAATGTTAGGAATTCAAGAATGCATGTTGTAGTTCATACCTTACTAAAGATAGTAACTTTTGGTGTGGATGTTGAGGAATCATGATAATTAGGTGTTGTTGATCATGTTTAGATGTTGTCATAGTCTTGAATTGGTATATAATTGATGAATTCATGAATGTAGTGTGAGTTTGATGAATTTGGGATGAACTTTCCCAAAAGGGAAACTTTATTTGTGCAATCTTTGAATTGGATGATTTGAGCATTTGGGATATTAGGATCATGCTAGTGTATTCATGGAATTTCTAAGGTAACTAAATGTGTTGTTTGTGTCGTATGAATGTTTAGTTGGATAGTTATCTGATGTTTGGCCTGTTTGTGGGATTCATGGTAATGGGTATATGGGTATGTTAGGACTATTGTTGGGTTGTATGTTGATCATGTATGATATGCTGTTGTGTTAGTGTTAACGAGTTATCACCTATAATGTCACCAACGGGTCAAACGGGTCAACTGGGTCAAATGTGTCTTGTCTTTCTTAACTTTGAGTTCCTTGGTTTGTAGAGCACTTAGGGTTTCGTGTTGATTTTGTTACACGTACTTATGTACTCTTGTGTTCTAGGTGACCTTTGAAGGTTGTCTTTTTCTTTCAAGTTAAGCTCTAGGTTAATTCTTGCGCGCATCAGGAGTTCTTGCCCCACTCATTTTTACATCATCTCTTTTGGGGGAGATAGCATACTGTTGATCACAAACGCTTTTATTTATGAGTGTGTATAATATTGATATAGTGTTATTTACCATGGAAAGTCCTCACACTTTCGGATTGTTAATATTGAATAGCGGGGAAATTTTGGGTAGTACTACTGGGTCTGACGAGCCCCACCTGTGCGACTCGAGGTCAAACGGGTGCAATTTTGTCCTACACATATTCGTCACGACCTAGTAAGTCGTGACGGGAGGCAACAAACGTAACAAGTCAGCTTCGATCGCGAGAAATCACTATGATTAATATTTTTATGTTAATAGACTAGCTATCTATTGCAATACACTACTTATGCTCTGGAAACTATTGATTGGTTTATATTTTAACGCAAACTCTTGAACTCACCAACCATGTGTTGACTTGTTTAGTATGCTATTCTCAGGTTAAGGTTGCCAGTTGCCTAGGAGCACGCACACCAGCATCGTTGAGTTGTCTACATTGTTGTGTTTACATTTGGGATTTTGTTTGGATTTATTTTCTATTAAACATTGTGGTTTGGGGCGCGTATGTTTTGCGCATTCTCTTTACATACTACTTGTTTTGAGTTTTCTAGTTTTAAAACGCTTCCGCAGTATTTTAAACGTTAACTCTGGTTTTGTTTTTTGTTATCATATAGAGTCGTTCTTGGTAACTAATGACTGAGATCCTGGTATGTCACGCGCCTCGCGGTAAAACCCCGCTCGCGGATTTTTGAGGGTGTGACAGATTGGTATCAGAGCATTGGTTATAGGGAACTAGGTTTGCATACACACACTAGACTATAACCGCACAGTTGTTAGTTACTTATCGCTTACTCTCCTTACTGTATACTCATACATTGGCAACGAACGTACTTCGCAGCATGGCATCGTCGTCCAGAAATTTAGGCAAGAGACCTGCACGATCTGATTCACCTCCTACTTCTCCCGTACCGGATAGGGGATTTAACTGGCCTCGACATCCTTATCCTCCTAGCGAGATAGACTGGGATCAGCCTTTCATACCTCCTGAGCTCGATCCTCCGCGTAACTGGGATTTCTACCCCACTTACATAAACCGTATGGCTTATAGAGAACGCGTACCACCTGTAGCACCTACACACCACGACCTAGACTAGGTCATCAACCGCCTCTACTTTGCCTACACCTCCTACTTTGAGCATTCCTCTGGAGCAGGCATTTACAGCCCTAGTAGCCACACTAGACACAGAGCGACAGCGGATAGAGGACTCACTGATGAGAACTCTGCATTACGATCTGAGATGCGTCAGCTGCGTTTCCAGGTAGAGACGCTTCAGGAGCGACTTTCGATGGCCATTGGTGGACATCATACGCTGGCAGGCAACGTGGTAACACTTAGTGAGCGCATGGATGCACAGATCACCATAACGTTGTGATCGATGATAGGCTTGCTGATTTAGAGGCACAACTAGCAGCACTTCAGGTGCTGAAGCCTCTGCACCTTTGGTGGACCCTGATGAGGAAGACCCAGAAGAAGAACCTGAGGAAGCCCCCCGAGAAGAACCAGTAGAGATGGATGAGGACAGTGACGGATCTGATGTACTGGACTGATCCTACTTTTAAATGACTTAGACTATGTAGTGTTTCTTATCTTTGAAACCTATGTGGGAAGGGTTGTTTCCCACCCAACTGACAAACTTAATTTTGACATTGATGGAATATTTTGTGACTAATTGCAAATTATTTATCTTTGATTATTATTTCTGTTATAAATGTTGTGGTTGTGGTGAATGCATTATTTCTTATTGTTCACTGTACCTTGATGAGATTAATGTGTTGGATGTTACTCATTATTGTAATTGTGAATTTTAAAGTGAAATATGGACGCACGTGGACGAGGACGTGGGCGTGGTCGTGGACGTGGCGCCGGAGGCCGTGGAGCCGGAGCCATAAACATGACGCCTGCGGAATTGGCGGCATTAATTAATGAACTGTTCAGGCGGCAGTGGCTGCTGCCCAACCGGGACAACCGCCAGGTAAATGATAACAAGAGGTTAAACTGATTATCCTAGTATTTGTCTAGGATATCTGACTAATGTTTGGGTTGTCAAAACAGGACCACCACCATGTACCTACAAGTCCTTCATGGACTGTAAACCCATACCTACAGCGGGACGGAAGGAGCTGTAGGGCTTGTAAGGTGGTTTGAGAAGACAGAGTCTGTCTTTGCGAAATGCAACTGCCCGCCTGCTGATCAGGTGAAGTATGCCACCGGACATTGGAAGGCGCAGCACTTTCCTGGTGGAATGCCCAGGTACAAATGCTGGGTCAAGCCATGGCCAATGAACTACCTTGGGATGAATTCAAAGAAATCATGACTGAAGAATATTGCCCCAGAATGAAGTGCAGAAACTGGAGATTGAGTTCTGGCAACTCAAAATGCAAGGCTCAGAAATTGAAGCCTACACAACTCGTACTCATGAGTTAGCCACTTTATGCCCAGGGATGGTGAATGAAATGCACAAGAGGTGGAGCATATATACGGGGATTGTGTGCCTGAAATTCAAAGTATGGTAACTGCTTCTAACCCCACTACCATACAACAAGCAATCCGAACAGCCCACAGGCTGACTGACCAGGCAGTTGAGCAAGGTCGGTTACCAAACGGGGTGCGGTGGCAAGCGTGCCCGACCAGAAACGTAAGTGGGATGGTTTAAGCAACAAGGGATCGCATCCAGTAGCCAACTCAACCCAACAACAGCAGCAGAGTCAGCAACAGCAACGGAAGTTTGATAACAACCGAAGCTTCAACCAGGCGCACTCAAATCAAGGACCCGGCGGGTATGGTGGAAGACTGCCGAAGTGCAACCGGTGTAACTACCACCATGTGGGTCGGTGTGATAACTTCAAGTGTCAACGGTGTGGGAAGATTGGTCACGCAGCCAAAGACTGTCGGGGTGAACTGATGAGAAAGCCACAACAATCACAAGAAACTCCGAAGGTTGTTTTGAATGCGGAAAGAAGGCCATTACAAACGCAACTGTCCCCAGCTTAAGAGGAATGGTAATGGTAACACAACAATGGGAACAACAACAATAATAACAATGGCAATATAACAACAACAATGGTAATGGCAACAACAATGAGGCAATAACAACAATGGAGCCAAAGGAAGAGCCTTCGTCATTGGCTCAGGTGAGGCTCTAACGATCCTACAACAGTAACTGGTAAATTTCGGTTAATGGTTGTTTTGCTACTGTATTATTCGATACCGGAGCCGATAGAAGTTTCGTGTCCACTAGGTTCTGTAGTCTTTTAAGTGATATGCCCTCAGCTTAGAATCTAAAATACACCGTGGAGTTAGCTAACGGCACACAGATTCACGTAACGCATATTCTTAGAGACTGCAAGATAGAGCTTGCTGGTCATACATTCACTATAGATCTCATGCCTGTTACACTAGGAAGTTTCGATGTGTGTAGTAGGCATGGATTGGCTTTCCGATAAGCAAGCGGAAGTCATATGCCACGAGAAGATCATACGGATTTCCTTGGTGAAGAAGTCCTTACGGTCAGAGGGATAGGAGTGGTGCGGTGATAGGCATCATCGTTTATGAAGGCACAAAGTTGTTACGAAAGGGTCGACTAGCCATATTAGCACTCGTCACAGATAAACAGACTGAGGAAAAGAAGATAGAGGATATCCCCGATAGTTCGTGAGTTTCTCGAGGTGTTTCCGGAAGACCTTCCTGGATTACCGCCTCATCGTCAAGTTGATTCCAGATTGAGTTGACTCCGGGAGCTGCTCCAATTGCGAGAGCACCGTACCGATTAGCTCCGAACGAACTGCAGGAATTATCCGCTCAACTACAAGAGTTGTTGGATAAAGGGTTCATCCGACCGAGTTCGTCGCCCTGGGAGCGCCAGTTCTATTTGTGAAGAAGAAGGACTGGTACATTTCGATGTGCATTGACTATAGGGAACTGAACAAGGTTACTATCAAGAATAGATATCTTACCTCGTATCGATGATTTGTTTGATCACACTACAAGGATCAAGCTATTACTCTAAGATTGATCTGAGGTCTGGGTATCATCAGCTGAGAGTTCGAGAAGAGGACATCTCGAAGACTGCTTTCCGTACACGATATGGTCACTATGAATTTTTGGTCATGCCTTTTGGGTTGACGAATGCACCAGCAGTATTCTGGACCTCATGAATCGCGTGTGCAAACCCTATCTTGATCATTTGTTATCGTCTTATTGATGACATACTGATATACTCAAGGACCGAGGAAGAACATAGAAGCACTTCTTTAATCTTGGAATTACTTAGAAAGGAACAACTGTACGCAAAGTTTCTAATGTGATTTTTGGATACGTGAGGTACAATTCTTGGGTCATATTGTCAACGAGAAGGGAATACATGTTGATCCTGGCTAAGATTGAAGCGATAAAGAATTGGTCTGTTCCTAAGACACCGAGTGAGATACGCCAATTCCTTGGATTAGCGGGATATTATCGACGATTCATTGAAGGATTCTCTAAGATTGCACAACCTCTCACAGCTTTGACTCACAAGGGAATGACGACAAATGGGGTGAGCGTCAGGAATCTGCTTTTCAGTTGCTGAAACATAAATTGTGTAGCGCACCAATATTAGCGTTACCGGATGGTAGTGATGACTTCGTAGTCTACTGCGATGCGTCTATTCAAGGACTTGGATGTGTCTTGATGCAGCGGGATAAAGTGATAGCTTACGCCTCTAGACAATTGAAGATTCATGAGAAGAACTATACCACCCATGACTTGGAACTGGGTGCGGTTAGTTTTTGCCTTAAAGATCTGGAGACATTACTTGTACGGTACCAAATGCACCATCTACACCGATCACAAGAGTCTTCAGCACATCTTTGAGCAAAAAGTTGAACATGAGACAGAGACGCTGGGTGGAATTGTTAAACGACTATGATTGTGCTATTAAGTACCACCCGGGGAAAGCAAATGTAGTTGCTGATGCGTGGAGTAGAAAAGAGACTGCTAAACCTCGACGTGTGCGAGCTCTGCCTAACGATTAGTATGCAATTACCTGAACAAATCCGTGATGCTCAAACTGAAGCTCTGAAGGTAGAAAACATGAGTTTAGAAGGGTTACGAGGAATGGAAAAGCAATTAGAAGTAAAAGCGGATGGAATTCGTTACTTCATGGATAACTATGGGTACCTCTACACGGAAATCTGAGAGACTTGGTCATGAGTGAGGCTCATAAGTCCAAGTATTCTATACATCCTGGATCTGACAAGATGTACCACGATGTGAAGGCGCACTATGTGGTGCCTAACATGAAAGCAGATGTAGCTACTTATGTGAGCAAGTGTCTGACCTGCTCGAAGTTAAGGTGGAGTATCAGAAACATCTGGTCTACTACAACAACCAGATCCCTATGTGGAAGTGGGATCAAATATCAATGGATTTTATTACTAAGTTCCCTCGCACTTCAACGGGTTGTGATACAATATGGGTTATCGTGGACCGATTGACAAAATCTGGCTCATTTCCTAGCAATAAGGAAACTGATAAGATGGAGAAATTAACTCGACTCTATTGAAGGAGATCGTTTCGAGGCATGGAGTACCGATCTCAATCATTTCTGATCTCGATTCTCGTTTCACATCACACTTCTGGCAGTCGTTGCAGAAAGCTTTAGGTACGCGATTGGATATGAGTACTGCTTATCATCCACAGACTGATGTCAAAGCGAGCGTACTATACAGACTTTGGAGGACATGTTACGTGCTTGTGTGATTGACTTCAGGAATACTGGGAAGTTCCCCTACCATTGGTGGAATTTTCTTACAACACAGTTATCACACTAGTATAAAGGCAGCACCTTGAAGCTTTAATATGGGAGAAAGTGTAGATCACCAGTTTGGGTGGGCTGAAATTGGTGATAGTCAATTAACTGGTCCTGAGTTAGTACACGAGACAACTGAGAGATTGTTCAGATAAGAAACCGCATGTCCCAGCACGAGACAGACAGAAAAGCTATGCTGACAAACGACGAAAACCTTTGGAATTTCAGACAGGTGACAAAGTTTTGTTGAAAGTCTCACCGTGGAAAGGCGTAGTTCAGTTTGGTAAACGAGGAAAGCTAAAATCCGAGATACGTTGGACCATTTGAGATAGTGGAAAGAATTGGTCCAGTGGCTTATCGACTAGCCTTACCTGATTCATTGAGTGGAATCCATGATGTATTCCATGTTTCAAACCTAAAGAAATGTTTAACGGATGAAACATGGTCTGTACCACTGGAAGAAGTTCAAGTAGATGACAAATTACGTTTCATCGAGGAACCTGTCGAAGTGATGGATCGTGAGGTGAAAACGCTTAAGCAAAGCAGATACCCATCGTCAAAGTTCGTTGGAACTCAAGACGTGGACCAGAATTCAAATGGTGGAACGTGAAGACAAATGAGGCTTAAGTATCCTCAGCTATTTGAAAGGACGATGCCAGCCGCGAAGGTATTGATTAAATTTCGGGACGAAAATTTCTTTCAAATGGGGATGATGTGTGACAACTCATCCAAACTCACACGATTTCGATTTCCTTGTGCCATGCAGTAGACCAGTGATGGAACACTCCCCATGTAACGCAATTTCGGGACGAAAATTCTTTCAACATGGGATAATGTGACATCCGGTATTTTCCGTTACCAAACTCCGTTTGTTTCCGTTAGTCTTGCATACACGTGTCGTGCACACACACTATTTGTCGTTGAACGTTGGTGACTTAACAATAATCAGTAATGTTAAATTGATGATAATTAAGTTAACAATGTGATTATTAAGTTATGCTTATGTGATTTAAATGTTAACTGTAATTTTATCGCGTAACGTGGAAACGTGTGTATTTACTTTGTGAATCTTGTAGCTTATAAAGATAATACCTATAATTGCTACTACTAGTTTATATGTTTATTATTCTAGTCAAAAACATCTTAAAGGATGTTAAAGTTTAATTTTATAAAAATACAAATGCAAGGGTTAAAAGGTAATTATGCAAAACTTAGTTGATTAAAACACAAACCCAAACCCTAAGCACCCTCTTCGGCCGCGACTTCACCTTCAAACCACACACACTTCGATCATCGACCAAGAACAAGCAAATACCACGATTTGGGTTCGGATTCAAGCAATACATCAAGTTAGAAGCATCAAAGTTCCATTCTTTCTTCGAATTTAAGGGTAATTTCGTGTTCTTTGATGTTTGTAGTTAGCCGAGGGTTGGGGATCGAAATCTTCAATTGATGGTCGAATGATGCCTATGGTTGATGTTAATGTGTTTGTTAGATAGATTACATGTTAATTAACGTCAAGTATGCAATAGGTTGGATTTTTACAAGTTTTATGGGATTTACATTAAGGCCGAAACCCTAGTTCGAATAGTGCAATTGAAAGTCGATTTTTGGTTGTTTGTTGATGTTATTATGTTAGTTAGGTTAGATTGATGCTAGTTAACGTCGATTATGCAAGAAAGCTATGATTTGGTACATTGTTCATAGGTTACTAATAATAGTAACTTTATTTTGCATGAATTGATGATTGGTTGATGTATGAATGTTATGGATGTGTTTGTGATGATGATTAGATGCTAGATGGTTTATATGAATGTTGGAATTCAAGAATGCATGTTGTAGTTCATACCTTACTAAAGATAGTAACTTTTGGTGTTGGATGTTGAGGAATCATGATAATTAGGTGTTGTTGATCATGTTAGATGTTGTCATAGTCTTGAATTGGTATATAATTGATGAATTCATGAATGTAGTGTGAGTTTGATGAATTTGGGATGAACTTTCCCAAAAGGGAAACTTTATTTGTGCAAATCTTGAATTGGATGATTTGAGCATGTTTGGGATATTAGGATCATGCTAGTAGTGTATTCATGGAATTTCTAAGGTAACTAAGGTGTTGTTTGTGTCGTATGAATGTTTAGTTGGATAGTTATCTGATTTTGCCTGTTTGGGAATTCATGGTATGGGTCATATGGGTATGTTAGGACTATTGTTGGGTTGTATGTTGATCCTGTATGATATGCTGTTGTGTTAGTGTTACGAGTTATCACCTATAATGTCACCAACGGGTCAAACAGGTCAGCTGGGTCAAATGTGTCTTGTCTTTCTTAACTTTGAGTTCCTTGGTTTGTAGAGCACTTAGGGTTTCGTGTTGTTTTGTATACACGTACTTATGTACTCTTGTGTTCTAGGTGACCTTTGAAGGTTGTCTGTTTCTTTCAAGTTAAGCTCTAGGTTAATTCTTGCGCGCATCAGGTGAGTTCTTGCCCCACTCATTTTACATCATCTCTTTTGGGGGAGATAGCATACTGTTGATCACAAACGCTTTTATTTATGAGTGTGTATAATATTGATATAGTGTTGTTTACCATGGAAAGTCCCACACTTTCGGATTGTTAATATTGAATAGCGGGGAAATCTTGGGTAGTACTACTGGGTCTGACGAGCCCCACCTGTGCGACTCGAGTCAAACGGGTGCAATTTTGTCCTAACACATATTCGTCACGACCTAGTAAGTCGTGACGGGAGGCAACAAACGTAACACTCAGCTTCGATCGCGAAATCACTATGATTAATATTTTTATGTTAATAGACTAGCCTATCTATTGCAATACACTACTTATGCTCTGGAAACTATTGATTGGTTTTATATTTTAACGCAAACTCTTGAACTCACCAACCATGTTTTGACTTGTTTAGTATGCTATTCTCAGGTTAAGGTTGCCAGTTGCCTAGAGCACGCACATCAGCATCGTTGAGTTGTCTACATTATTTGTTTACACATTTGGATTTATTTTCCTATTAAACATTTGTGTTTGGGGCGCGTATGTTTTGCGCATTCTCTTTACATACTACTTGTTTTGAGTTTTCTAGTTTAAAAACGCTTCCGCAGTATTTTAAATGTTAACTCTGGTTTTGTTTGTTAATCATATAGAGTCGTTCTTGGTAACTAATGACTGAGATCCTGGTATGTCACGCGCCTCGCGGTAAAACCCTGCTCGCGGATTTTGAGGGTGTGACACTCTAGTTCTGAAGTTGTATACTCTATAAGCCTTAGCTTGAGAGGAGTATCCAATAAAGTGTTCTCATCTGATTTCTCAGCAAATTTGGCTACTTGATCTTTGTATTCAAGATGGTGCATGGACATCCAAATGACCTTAGGAAACCAATGAATGGTCTCCTTTGTGCCACAGCTCATAAGGAGTCTCTGTGAGTCGTAACTACTAAACTCTGTTCTGTACATAGCAGGCTATGTTGACAGCCTCTGCCCAAAGGTGATAGGCAGTTTAGAGTCAGACAACATGGTTCTAGCAGCCTCAATAAGTGTTCTGTTTCTCCTCTCAGCAACACCATTTTGCTGAGGAGTCCTGGGAGCACTATATTGTCTTGAAATACCCTTTTCATCACAAAATGTATCAAGGATTTGGTTTTTAAATTCTATTCCCTGATCACATCTTATGGTTTTGACCTTGTGATCACATTGATTCTCAATATTCAGAATAAGGTTCTTCAAGTTCTCAGGAGTCTCATCCTTAGTTCTAAGAAAGAAGACCCAAGTGAATCTTGTGAAGTCATCTGTGATCACTAAACAATAAGTGGTCCTTTCTAGACTCATTACACTGGTAGGGCCAAACAGATCCATGTGTAACAAGTGTAGGGGAGTAGTGATGGAGTTGGTTTCCTTTGGCTTGTGAGACACTTTGTACTGCTTCCCTTTCAGGCATGCAACACAATGGACATCACTTGTAAACTCTTTCTTTGGCATTCCATTTACCAAATCATTTTTAATCAATTTATTCATGTTTTTGAAGTTTACATGGCATATTCGTTTATGCCAGAGGAAAGACTCATCACTATTAGCTTTAGATAGAAAGCAAGACACTTCTCCGGATGGAGTTGTTTCTTGCAGATCCATCTTGTACATGTTTCCTTTTCTGCTTTGGCAGGATGTACTCCTGAGGAATAACCACCCCAGGCTTGAGAATAATGCACTCATGCTCAGTGAAGAGCATGTGATGTTTTTGGTCACAAAATTGGAACACACTCAAAAGATTGTATCCAAGCTCCTTTACAAAGTTTACCTTCTCAATGCTGAGCTTACCATTTGAGACCATGCCCCTGCCAGTGATGTAACCTCCTGCATCTCCTCTAAAAGCAACTGGCCCTCCATCAAACTTCTCAAAGTTTTGAAGCAAGGAGCCATTGCCTGTCATGTGTCTTGAGCAGCAGCTATCAATGATCCATACATTTCTGTTGGTTTTTAGCTGCCCCTGCATAAAAAGAGATGATTTAGTTACATTTGGGAACCCAAGCCTCATTGGTCTTGGGCTTGTCAAAGTGAATAGAAGACAATGAAACAGTAAGTGATCCTATGTTCAGGCTTTGAGGATCATTTGCTGTTGCTGATGATGAACTTTCAGTCACATGGTCTTCCTTCATCTTCCACACCACCTTCGGAAGATTGGGCTTGACCTTCAAAGTTTCGGAAGTTTGAACAACTTCAGAAGATTTGAAGACTGGGCCTTCGGAAGATCTAGCTTTCACTACAGCTGGCTTTGGTGCTTCGAAAGTATTCCTTCTTCCGAGACCATTTTTCCTTCCGAAGGCAATTTAACATCTGTTTTCCTTTTCACTTTGGAGCTTCCGAAGGAAACAGATTTTCCTTTCGAAGCTAGCTTTTCCTTCTTCTTCCCAGAAGCTTTCTCTTGATCATATGTATAGTGCTTTTGGGATTGTAGATGCAATCCTTAGCCAGATGAGAAGTACTACCACACATGATGCAGTCCATTTGCTTCCTTCTGGGAGTCTTCTTCTGAGAGCAAGACTGTGCTTGAACACTTTCTTTCCCCAGCTTCTTCTTCACAGATGATGCAGCAAGCTTCTTAGGGAGAGACTGCTTGGAGGAGGATGGTTCAGACTGTGTAGCAGTGGTACACAGCAATTCAGCCTTCTCTTTGCTGAATGAGTTGGAACTATACTAAAACTCCTGGTACTAGAGTTTTAGTTGATTCCTCAGCCTTTACACTTCAAACCCTGCAGAGATGAACACTTGTTTCTGCTTGGAGTCAAAATGGCTTAATCTCAAACCAACCTTCTTACTCTCCTCAGGAGCATGCTGACCCTTTTTGGATTGACTCTCTTCACTCATTTCAGAGTCATCCCGCACCATCTCCTCTTCATCCTTTTCAATACTAGGGTCTATGAGGGGAAGCTCATCTTCACCAGTTCTACACCTTGGAGATCTTACAGATAATAGTGTGTGTGGATGAGCTATCTCAGTAGATCCCAGTCCCTACTTATTCTGATAACAAACTTTTGCATGCAGAGATGAGGATATGATGTTCTTGAAGGTCTCTTCTTCAAGAACACATTTTTCAGCCCGGGCTTCGCTGATCATAAGCTCAGCCTGGCATTCAGTCAACTTGATAGTGAGATCTTTAATTTGAGTCCTGTAATTTGTTTGATCATGTTTAAGAATTGAAATTATTTACTCTAGATCTTCTATCTTAAGTTTATAGTCATTTTCAGCTCTTTTAAAATCAGCTTTTAGGATATTCAAGGACTCAATATCAGATCTCATTTTCAAGTTGTAGGACCTGTATCTATTCACTTTAGCAATACATTCAGGAGAGTAAAGATGTTCTAGTACCTTAACCTCATCATGGTCAACCATGAGTGCTTGATTTGGTGAAGCATCTTCAGCCTAAAAGCTCCAGTCAAAGCCTCATTCTTCAACTGCAACAGTAGCTTGCTGTCTTGGCTTCTCATTCTGGTGCCCTCTATTAGTGTAGTTTGGCCTGGATGATGCTTGGCCACCATTTGACTTAGGTGCCTTGCATTCTCTGGCAAAGTGACCCATCTGATTATAGTTGTAACACTTTACTTTGCTCTTGTCCAGTCCAAACTTGCCACTGGCAGCATTGCTGGGAAACCTTCTCCTTGCCCTCTTGTAGAACTTCTGGGCTCTGTGAGTGAGAAGAGCCATCTGTTGGACTATCTCCATGTATTACAGATCATCTGGATGGATACAATCCAGGTCTTTAAGAGTGAAAAGAAAGTTGCCTGAACTTTCATTAGTAGAGACAAAGGCTTGAGAGGTGCTTGTCTCTTGGAATGGACTTCCTTAGATGTAGCACTCTCTGGGTGTCTCTGAAAGGTGATGAAAGGACCCTTTTGTGATTTAGAGGGTAGCAGATAAGATGGTGCTGTGGTTCTCTGCTATCCCTTTCACCACATGAAGCGCAGAACTCTGGTGAGTGTTGGAGTTACCAGATGGGTTTTGCATGCTCATCTCCATTTGGTATCCACTGAGTATTCTATATAACTCAATGAGAGTCAGGGTCTTGAGGTTTTCAGTTCTTTTAATGACCACACAATAGTGTGTCCATTGTCTAGGAAGAGAGGACATGAACTTCCTAACAATATCCCTATTCTCAATAGTTACTCCAACATCAACCAGAGTATCCACAATCTCAACATACCTGAAATACTGTTGAGTCATGGTTTCACCTGTCTTGAAGGTGAAATTTTCAAACTGCTGCTTCAAGAGGTCCTTCTTGTTTTCCTTAGCTTCATTAGACCCCTCATACATCAGTTTCAGTGCATCCCACGGTTGTTTAGCGGTCTTGCACTTCTTGAAACCTCTGTAAATGGAATTTGGAAGAGCAGTCTGAAGGGCTGTCATAGCTTTCTAATCAATGTCAATCTTCTTCCAGTCTTCTTCAGAGAATTCAACCCTTTCTTTGAGTATCATACTACCACCAACAGCAGCTGAAGTGGTGGATGGTACATGAGGTCCATTGACAATAGACTCCCACATCCTGGAATCCTGAGACTTGATAAAGCCTTCCATTCTTTGGCACCAAGTGTCAAAATCCTCAGGAGTGATCAGTGGGGACTTTATCATAGTTCCAGTTTCCATATCAGCCTAAGAGATAGCTGCCATTTGACGAGTTAAGTGATGTGTGAAGCTAAGAGGATTAAAAATAGTGAGTCTTGCAATCAAGAGCCTGTAAAGCTCTGATACCAATTTCAGGATCGGGTAAGGGTGCTTAAGTTTGCAATTAGCTTCACAAGAGGAGAGAACTTTAGATCACTTTACAATTCAAATAGGGAACTAATAACTATTTAGAAGATACTTAGCCACACAAGTAATGTAAGTGAAACAAGAACAAAATCACTAGAACACAAGATAAAGTTTTCAAGGAAGTTGTATATTGATTCTCTAGTTCTATTACAAGTGTGTTCAAGTATATCTTAGTTACAAGAACTTGAGACTCTTATATACTACAACCTACAACCGTCAATATACAAAAAGACAGTTGGGATTTGACTAATCTAGACAATAAGATCAATCTACAGTCAAAAGGCAGATTGTCTTTTGACTAGTGACTATGACATGCCATAGCTCACTGACTTTATCTAATAAGACAAGTCAACAGGAACAATTATGGAAGTTACAGGTAAAGACATTTTTCTACAGTTTGATAAAGTATGGAAGTTTCACCAGCTAACAAAAAGTAGGTCAGTCTTCAGAGCAGCAGCGGAAGGTACAACAGCTTTTTCAAAAAGCAACTCAGAGAAAGCATATTTTCTCTGTCTTCGGAAGAAATCAGCCTTTTTATCAAAATGGCTTCGGAAGACTTTGTCTTGTGAAGCTTCGGAAGACTTTGTCTTGTGAAGCTTCGGAAGACTTCATCTTTGGCTTCGGAAGAAAGGGTCTTTGGCTTCGGAAGATTTCACACTTGTAATATTTTCTGATAAGTGTGAAACTTCCGAAGCAACTTCTTCTGAACTGTTGGCTTTGGAAGATCTAACACTTTGACTTATTTGTGAGTGTAAGACTTTGAAGCTAGTTCATCCTTGTTCCTTAGTGCATGCTGAAAGACTGGTTGTTCTGGTATCCTTTGGTTGCATCAGCCTTTAATCTTCAGATGTTCCTTACACCTTTCCTATTTTCTTTTCGCTGATGATGCCGTATTCATTGGGGAGGGATCAGCCTCCAACATTGGAAACCTAAACAGAATTATGAGATGCTTCTATCTGGTCTAGGGACTGAGAATCAACCCCCTTAAAAGTAAACTATATGGTGTGTGTTTGGAGCCTGATAATTCTGAGCAGTTAGCTAACATTATTCATTGTAAACCCGGTTCGTTACCCTTTAAATATCTCAGGCTGTATGTTGGAGCTAATATGAATCTTTTAAAAAATTGGAAGCCAGTCATTGATATGTTTCAATGCCGGTTATCATCATGGAAAGCAAAACACTTATCCTACCGTGGGGTTTTGTATTGATTAATGCGATGCTTAATGCCTTACCCACTGATTTTTTTCTCGCTATACAAGGCTCCTGATCGGGTTATCAATGCTCTTGATAGCATGAGAAGAACATTTCTATGGGCCGGGGCTTCGGATAAAAGGAAAATAAACTGGGTCTCGTGGGAAACGTTGATAGAAGGAAAAGAATATGGCGGGTTAGGGCTGGGCTCACTCAAAGATGCAAACATATCGATGTTGGCCAAATGGTGGTGGAGGTTTAAAGTGGAAAAAAATGCACTGTGGAGAAAGGTAATATGGTTCTACACCATAATTCAAGATCTTGGAATATTATTCCAATTAGGTTGTTAAACCCGGGCACGTGGAAGCAAATTTACAATGTATCTGCTCTTGAGTAATTTGGGGATCGATATTTTCAAGCTAATTATTGGCTCTCCAGGCTCTGGGAGGATTATTATGTTTTGGTTAGACCGATGGACAGATGATGGCCCTTTATCTTCTTGTTACCCATCCTTTTTTACGCTAGAAGCATCTAAGCATTGCCCCATTGAGGATAGAATTCAACATGATTCTATGGGTATTTCTACACAATTTCACTGGAAGAGGGCTCCATCTTCTACTGAGGAGACTTTCAAACTGCAACGTCTCATGATGATGTTATCTTCTGTTTCTTTATCTCGCCACATTGATCGCTGGTCCTGGTCGTTGGACGAATCCGGGATTTTTTCCAGTGTGAGTCTTAAACGCAAAATTCAAGCAGTAAGGTTCACTCAGCCTCAATTTAGATTGGATTGGAACAATAGGGTACCAAGGAAGGTTAATTTCCTCTCCTGGAGAGCTGAAATGGATCGGGTGTCGTCACTAAATGTCACCCCCCCCCCCCCGCTTATAGTGGAAACACGAGGATGTAACAGACGGGATCATCATAACACACTAAGAATTAATAGAGATGGATTAAATGATAAAAACCAACGTGTTATGACGTCACCTGAGACAAATGGAGACTTGTGTCGTGATTAGTCAATTCCATGACAAACATAGTCACTTGAGTATAAATATACCAAATCCCACAACCCGGGAACAGTAAAGGTAACACGCCCATAAATGATAACTTAATGGAACATAGATGCTTGAAGCAATAGAGAAAGTCTATTATGAAATTCTTAGGGTCATTTCTAAGACATCCACTCTAGCTATCCTCAATGATCGTTGTTACCTGAAAGATATGCTCAAAATATCAACACATGGTTGGTGAGTTCGCAGATTTAAATAATGTATAAAAGTTGATGTTGTGTAATAGTTGTAGGACATAAGTGTATATAGTATAAGCAGCAATATCATATGTAAACATGAGCATCACAACTAAACCTATAACGTACACAGATCTTGTCGGAACATATTCACCTTGGGGCCCATTCGTGACCACGTTTGGTCCCAACTAGTATACTAACAAACAAGGGTAGGAGTGTCAACCCAATATACTATCAATACCTGTCCGTTAGCTCCAACACCGGGGTTAAATAGTTGTGAATAAAGAACCACACAGAAAACCCATGCATGTACCAGATATCAACTTGCAAAACAGTAACACATAGTCTCAGATAAATAATTGATGTCACGGCAAGAAAGTGTTGAACATACTTTTTCCCCGTAATGTTTATAAATAAATGTAATAAAACGGGACCGCGAAACTTACCTTGATGTGATACGGAAATAAAGCAAACAAAAAGCATCTGGCTTCTTGAGATTAGAGCAAACCAACGATCAATCACCTATAATTAAAGTTAGTTGAATCTTAAAACACGTCTAATGAGCATTGATACATCCGGTGGGTCATGGGTCAGTTCGGGTTCGACGCACGACACGCACACAAATGTGTATATTTAAATTATTTACTTAAATGAATAAGAGCGTGTGTGTGTGTGTATATATATATATATATATATATATATATATATATATAGATATATATATATATAATCACACACGTCATACTCATTTTACAACACAATAATATAATTTACTCGTATCATACAATTATATTTAACCATACACACATACAATGTATTATATTTATATTATTACTCATACAATATACACCCACAATACATAAAAGAAATTATGTACTCATACTATTAGAAATATATATATATATATATATATATATATATATATATATATATATATATATATATATATATATAATCTCCACACACACAATTACGACACACCCAAACACACACCATCACACACACTTAGACAGAGACACACACTCACAATTACGACACACACAAACACACACCATCAAACACATCCATACACACACACTGTTGAACACATACACACACAATATCATTCACACATACATACAACTATTATATACACACAGCATCATATATGCACACACACACTTGATACATGTATATACGTACACACAGTCAATATATATGCACGCAGCACACACGGGGTCACTGTATATACCCGCCTCACGCACATACGATTGATACATATATATATATATATATATATATATATATATATATATATATATATATATATATATATATATATATATATATATATATATATATATATATAACTCACGCAAGCAATCTCGTACACCACCGCGGAACCACCACACCAAACCGAACCAGGAAACGAAGCCGACCCAACAAAACGAAACGAAACGAAATGAAACGGAAAGCGAGAACGCTTACCTGTGATTCAAGAACGAGTAGAAATGATCGCGATCAACGGCGTCGGTGTGATCGGAGAGAGGTTCACGGCAGGTGCTCGCGGGAATAACAATTATAGATAAGTTTTTGCTATTTGCAGTTTGGTTCCCGAACTATTTAGCAATTAATTCTTTTAAATTTGAAAATTATTTATTTTGAACCCTGAACTTTTTATTTTATTTTTATTTAATCCAAACTTTATAAACGTAACCATTTACGAACCAATTTAAGAAAAATATATGCACGTGCAAGATTCCCGCGTCGCAAGAGCGATGGGTAGATTTTTACGCGAATAATGTTATATATATATATATATATATATATATATATATATATATATATATAATATATATATATATACAAAAAAAATCTTAATAATAATGATAATACTATTACTAATAACAATAACAATAATTATAGTTTATACAATACTTACTAATCTAATTTTATCATTTTATCAATTAAATTTAGCTTGACTACATAACGATACAATTATCATAATTAAGAACATATTAATTTCGCAAAAAAAATAATAATAATGCGTATACAAAAGATAATTAGCTTCGGGTTAAATAATGGACTTAAGAGTGATGGATGTCACACTAAACTCTTTAGCCGCGAGAGACGTTAATATCGGTTGTTTAAACTGTGTTTTCTGCAGAGATTATGTGAAAACTACAGTCCACATTATCGTCGTATGTCGTTTGGCACAATCGCTTTGGGAATTGATTGCAAATTGGTATAACATCTCTTGTTTTTTTTTTGTTTTTGAGCTAAGGGATTTATTGCAGATACACCTACATGTGTCGGGTTCAAAAAAGAAGAAGAAGTAATACAAACTGTTATTCTAACGGCTATTTGGAGCTTATGGAATTCTAGGAATAGTGGCATTTTCAACAATAAGCCTGTCTCTCTGAGAGTCTGAGACTGATTTTTGAAGACGTCAAATTCCATGCCTTCAATTGGATCAAGACTCGGGCGAAAGAAAATCAGGTGACATGGGAATATTGGTGCATGTTTAATCTTCATAAAATGAGTTATAATTGTATGTTATTGTTTATCTTTGTGCTGCACTATTGATCTAGTTTTCTACTAGATCTTTCTTAATAAAACTTTGTTGACCGTTCAAAAAGAATGATAATAAAGTAAGTACATATATGTGTGTTTTTTTATAATATGCATGCATTTCCTTAACCCTCTTTTCAGGAGTCATGAATGTAGAACCAAAAGACAATCTAGTAACATGAAATTTGTTCCAGCCTCAAAAAGAGGAGCCAGCAATTGTTATATTATAATATGAAACACACTTTTAATATCAAACATTATAAATAATTTCTACCACATATATAATGACAAATTTGACAACCATTTGTTATTATTAAGTTTATTTTAAGTGCCCACAAGCAATGACATCGCCCAAGCAAATGGACAAACGGCTCAATTCGACGGCCCATAGGTTTTATAGCCTTTACATTTCACAATCTATTTATATGTTGACGGATTTACACATTAAAACTTTCTAGACTTGGAATATTCGTCCTACTTTTCCTCCAAAGAAATCCTTAATTTCGGCTTTATTTCTTCACGGATCCATGCAAAAGAGTTGATGTGGTGTTTCAACATCTTTTCGTTATGCGGTCTTTATGTATGCCAACACATGGTTAGTATGATTAATTGCATATAGTATGTGTACCTTTGATATCAGTATTGAATCGGAATGTCAAGAGCATCACTAATCAATTTCTAGAAAGAAGAGGAATCTTTCACCTAGGATAAGATCATGGTCCAATGTTGCTTGCAATCTACATTCCAGCAAGTCTGGTGTTTCGGGCAATAAACCACAAAATGTATATAGTATGGAGTTGTTTTGAAGTACACCTCTTTTTAATAATGTTTTAATCCTTCGACTCACCATTAAAGAAAAGACAAAAACTAAAATTTTTGTGGTACAAGAATACAATAAATAATTACTAGATCAAATACTTATTAGGATTTATTACTATTTGTCGATCATTATCTTTAGGGTTTATCTTGAGTTTTGTAATTATAATATATATTAAACTAAAAAGTCGGTGGCTCCGGTAAGTTTTTTTTGCTTTTCACTTCTGCAACTAAAGTTTGTGGGTGTTTGTCTTAAACCCACCAGTTTTACCTTTTAAGGTAGAATCCTGTACATTTGGTTCATACTAGAGAGAGAGAGAGAGGGAGAGAGATGATCCTGACCGGTGTCCATGGCGTCTCTCTCTTGCTCTCCGATGACCTTTTTTACTGTTGTTTGGTTTCTTTGAGTTTGTTCTTTATTTGTTACTTCATCTCTTTGTCTTTCACCCGTTTCATATTTGTGAGCTTTAAGATTTGGGGTTTTAATATGGAGGTTAGATTTGGGGTTAGACTATACTCGTATGAGTGGTGCTCTTTATTGCATTCATAGGCTTTTTTATTGATCCCTTATGGTCTGCGTGTGATGGGTGGGTCAGTGATAATGATTGTTGTTAAAAGCTTTTGTTTCTGGGTTGTTGCTTGGCTCAATGATAATAAAGCCTAGCTCATCTGATAGAGATAGACCACTGGATGTTGGTGATGATGATGTAAGGCTGGTACTTGGCTCGATGATGATGAGATTACCTCATTTGAAGAGGTTATTGAATGTTAATAATGATGCTAGATTACTTGATTTGATCATGAGATTTACCTCATACGAAAGGTCCTTGGGTATCTTATTTAAGAGAATTGAAATACAGTTTGAATTTAATTGTTGGTGGGTATAGTGTACTTTTTGTTGGGTTTTATTATTTTGTTGATAAGATTAGAGGCTATGATGACGCAAAAAAATATCACATGTTTGTTGTTTTGGCGTGGAAATCGTTATTTGCAGCCACAACGACTAAGCATTTTTTAGCCGAAACTAACATATTAGTGTATACTATTCAAAGTTATGGTCATGTTTGTATTAGATTGTACATGTTGTATGAATACTTTTATTATATAATAAGTAACTACACAAATAAAAGAGCAAAACATGGTCTCTTTAATGTTTTTTTATTTATTATATGAAAAGACTTTTGACAAATAACACAACGATCATGTATAAAAGATTAGCCGTTGCAATGCGCGGCATCAATATCTAGTTAGATATTAATTATGTTTTAAAACGGGTTAATTACATAAATGGTCCCTATGTTAAGGTCATTTTTCAAATTTAGTTTCTAAGTATCATTTATTACAAGTTAGTTCACTAAGTATGTTAAGTTATAACAAAATTGTCCCCAACATGGATGGTCGTTAACTTCTTCATTAAAATTTTCTAAAATGACCAAAATGCCCATGCTTCTTCTTTAATCTCACATCCACCTAAATTCACCATCACCCACTTCTTCACCCGACAGCTAACACCACCATACAAACCACCATTGCTCACCACCACTAAACTTTTTCTATCTATTGTCTTTTTTCTATTATCATCGGCTCCTTCTCCTCCTTCATACCACCTTCGTTAAGAATCCGCCACCTCTGTTAGAAACACAATCAGTGACCAACAAATGTTGTCGGAGGTGGTCAAAAGTGAGCCGTTAGGGAAGGGCTGCTCCGAGATGATTGTAGGTGGTACCGGATGTGTTGGAGGTGGTGGCGGGTGCTGGATGTGTCGGAGGTGGTCACAAGTGTGTCAGAGGTGGTCACGGGTTGTGTCGGATGTGTCAAAGTGGTTGCAGGTGGTGTCAGAGGTGGTTGCACGTCACCGAAGAGTTCATCGGAATAAACATACTCGCGGGAGAAGATGACCATAGTGATGTAAGGATGGGTGAGCAGATCTTTGAAGAGAAGAAAGGATGGGTATTTTTGTCATTTGACGCCCACTTAACAGAAATGTTAACTTCCATCTAACTCAAGGACAATTTTGTTATAACTTAACATACTTAGTGGGCTAAATTGTAATAAATGATACTTAGATACTAAACTTGAAAAACGATCTTACCACGGGGACCATTTGTGTAACTAACTCTTCTAAATTGGTCTAATAAAATAATTTATATTATTTTTAATTATAAAATCATTAAAGTATTATAAAGTTTTATAATTGTTAAAACTTAATGGCTTAATGCAACAATTTAAACTTAGTTATTATATATTAAATTTTGTTTTCACAGTTACCTCCTTTTATACTAATTTTGAAAAAAGAATTACTAGACAATAACCAAGTTTTATACATTTTATTTACTACACTTATGTTTAACTTTATAAAATTTTACAACAATGAAGGAATATTAAATTTGAGCGAAAGGGACGTTGTTACGGACAACCGTGATTTGGTGACTGCAGTTGCACCGTGCAAAAGGGATGCTGATTGTGGCTGCTTAATATTTTAAAATTAAAACAAATCTTTGAATAATTAATATATCACATATAATAATAAAAAGTTTTATAAGTAGTTGTGTTTTATTATTAACTATAACTCTATAAATTATAATGATAGATTAAGAAAGTTTAATAGATCCAAAACTCTTCTCTAGTATGTGTTGAACCCGCTATACTAATGCTCTATGTCTTAATAGATTAGCTGTTTTTTTATAAATAATTATTGTCCTTTAACCAAAGAATTAATGTTGTGTTGTTGTTATTGATAAAAAAAGTGAACAATTAGTAACAAGGTAGTGATAAAACATCTGATATCTCATATCACCTAATATTGTATATTTGCAAAGAGGATCTTATGATTATGCTTGTGGCCGCCCGAGTGAACATTTTTCAAAATGCCATTCATCTTTGGATTGCTTCCACCCAAGCATACTTATTTTAAAGTATTCCTCTAATCTACAGTCAATGCTCTCAAGACGCATCAATAATACTTGATCCAAACATTAATTACTTATGAACTACGTATCTTTTTTTTCCCGACCGATGTAAGATTTATCTATGATATCATATATTATTTCTAAAAAAACTATTGTCTCGACTATTTTATTTTCCATTTGGGATATTTTCTTAATCTAAAATATATATGAAAATGATGTTATAATAAAAGGAAAGAGCTTAACAATACAAGGGGTACAAGATAGATATTATTTATTGTAAGCATAGAAAGAAACAAATATGAAAGGACAATTACATGTCACTTACATCTGGCAATCGAGAAACAATGGAGTAGATAAGACGGCAACAAGCCACCACACCGCTGTTCCGTAATCCAGATTCCAGCGTATCGTTTCTTAATTTCCTTCTAGAAGCATCCTTCTATGTTCTTCAATTTATATTTGGAATATTTAAATTCTATTAATATACTATAACACATACGCACAAATTATAAGCTATATCAATCCGTTAAAAAATACTAAATTGTAAGTTATTTGTAGTAGAAAACCGTAAAGAAAATATTATATACATGATTTACAAATTTCAAAAAAACTAATAAAAAGAGTGAAATGATTACCTCGTACTTCTCCAATTATTCTTGGTTATATTTTATGCTAGGTTAGAACCCATGTATTATACGTGTGAAATAAATAAAATATGTTAAAATCATTGTTTTATAAATATTTTATTTTCTAGATGTTATTAACCATTTGTGAAATAAGAATATAATGAATATCTAAAATTATAACAAATAATGAAATTAGAATTTAATACTCTATATTTAAAGATAAAATATGTCTGATCATATAATACAGTATGTATTAATAAATTATTAAAATAAGAATATTCATATTTTAGATGTTTGATACTTTAGTTTACTTATTTAAAATAATTATCATTTAATATGAGGAAGACAAGAAACATAATATAGATATGTTTGTTTTAACATATTTTGCTAAAAATAAAAGTTAAATTGATTGTTGTTATAATTTTTGTATTTATTAAGAGAGAGAGGCGAGAAATAATTTTTTTTGATATGATAGAATGATGACACGTATCATTTGATATGCTAGAATGATGACACGTGTTTAAAAAAATTCTTTTATTATATGTTATAGATTCTTTTATTATATTTTCACATCTTTTAACAAATATGTAATATTTTGCAATAACTAGCAATATAGAGAAGTATATTATACGTATTGACCAACGTGGAATCAAAGAATCAGGTTACACTTGTAGTGTGGCTATATTTCATCTCGAGCAACTTGATTATGTTATAACACACATGGTGCGTTGTAGGTAGCGCTAATAGTAATAGTAAGTATAATATATACCATCCCTTGACAATAACGTCTTATAAATCCCAACCTTGATCAGGTATTACAAGCCTACAAGGAATTCATGTAATATTTCAAATGAATTAGGGTGTTCAGTCTACGATATAGCTGATTTCTGAAAAGATTCGATCAAGCTGTTAACTACGATTTTAAAAAGCAAGATTAAACTGACTTAGTTGTCTAGGTTGATCAGCCCAACCAACCTGTTGAATAAGTTTCGTTTGACGATTTTAGATAGTTATTTTTCATAATCATTAGTTTGCGTCATGTTATGGTCCCTTATACTATATCTATACATAATTGCATATTTAAAAACCTTATTTTTTAACCCATAAGTTGAACCGTATAAATCTTAAACTCTTTGAACAATTGATTACTTGATTTGCTATTGTTTTAATGTTTCTGTCAACTTCAAAGTTCTATGAACACCCTAGCTTCATTTAGCGACGCCGTATGCGGTCTGATAAAGTATAGATTACAATCGCACCGACTCGTTTCCGAACTAAATTTACGTCAAAACGTAGAGCAACTCGAGTTGATATCGTCCAATAACATATTATATTTGACTTAACATATTTCGAAACAAAAATTATACCAAAACGTATAGAAACTAAACAAAACCATTTTGGGTTATAGATACCTTGAAGCACTAAACAAATCCATTTGGGAAAAGAATGAATTAATGTTTAGTTATAGATACGTTGAATTTTTTTTAGCAATTGTATAACTCTTAAAAGAAATATTGCAGTAAAATGATAAGGGTTATGGACATATGGTTAATGTAAATAAATATATATATAATATATTTCACCGACGTTGCAAATTGAGATGCAGTACAATTAATAAAAAAGTAAAAATTGTTTAGTACAAGCAAAAATAGAAAAATATAAGAATTATTATACTCAACAGTCAGTTTCTAGAAGCACGTGACGTAATATATCCACTTGAACCGGGTTGAACCCGATATCCATAAACCACGACCTTATATATTCTCACACTCCGATCGAAACACTCACAGTTTCAACTTTCAACAACACACCCAAAAACGCATCGGAAATTCAATCTCCGGTTAATCGGAACCCTAATGGAGTCAAGTTTAATAATCTACACATCCCCAAGCTTCAACAGACATTCTTCAAACAACATCGCCGATATCGCAGATAGAGTTGTCAACGAATTTCGTGCAGAAAACGGCTTCAACGACGCCGACGTTTTCAGTTTCAGCGACAACGATATTCCGGCGAATTCCGGCAACGGCGACGAGGTAAACACGAATGTTCATACAGAGGTGATGGATGAAGGTGAACACGAGTTCGAATTTCCTGTAATTTGTGGAGAATCTGATTTGCGTGAGGTTTCGAATGATGAATTAGTATCAGATGATCAGATCTCACCGCGGTATCCGCTCTTCGATCGAAGTTTGTTGTCGAACGTCGATTTGAATCTCTGTAACGGTGTTGATGCTTTGAAGATTGATTGTAAACAACCTCCGGAGAAACGATCTTCTCTGATGAAGCTCTTCAACGAAGATCGCGATACTTCTTCACCTTCGAATTCGACTTCATCTTCATCGTCGGAGGCGGAGGAGTTCGACGGAGTTACGCCGGGAACGTACTGCGTCTGGAAGCCGACGACGGAGCCAAGGGGAAAGCATAAGAAGAGCAATTCGATCTCAATCGGTAACACATCGAACCGGTGGAAGGTTCGAGATCTTCTCAAGCGAAGCTACAGTGACGACAACTATTCCGCCGGCAAGGAGTCGCCGGTGTTCTTTTTCGTTCCTCCTGTTTCTCCGGAAAAGGTGAATAAGATCGGAAAATTTGCTAAAATAGCTTCTAATAAGCCGGAGAACAAACTTCCGGCGTATAGATCGAAGATCGGAAACATTCGTCTTCCTCCTTATCTGCCGTACCGGCAAGATCAGATTGCTGCATTTGCTAATTTTGACGGAGCGAATAGGCATATCTACCGCTAGTGAAACGTATGATTGTGTAACGGTTTTCATTGTTCTTCGATTGTGGTGATTTTCATGAGGATTGAAGAATTGAAGAAGCTTTGTGTCTGCTTTGTTATTTAGGGTTTGAAGTTATGAAATTGCAAGTGTAAATCTTGGAGTCGATGTAGTCACGATTTGTAAATTTGTAGTTGGATTATGGGATTTTGGGTTATAAATTTAAAAGCATTGTTTTTCGTAATTAGTCAAGTGATTAAATTAGTATTAAAAAAAGTTAACCAACCATCGATTTGGTTCATCGTTTCAACTAGTTCACATCATACTTGCCGGCCTAAATGAAGACAACTCAAGAGTATTCGGATAGGCTAGTTTGTAAGTGGTTTTTCTTATCACCGTTTAAATTCTTAAAAGCTGAGATGATTAGACTTAGTTATATATAATTAAAGAACAACTTATAACAACTATAAAGTCTAAAATGCATTATTATTGTTGTTAAGGATGTGTAAATAACACTCAAGTACCGTTTATATACAATTTCTCATCTAAGACCTAAAAAGTTTCATCTAACCTTTGAAAAAGTGTTTTTTTCCCTTTCAAACTACACTTCAAAATGCTTTGTTCGCTACACGTCATGCTTAACATAACTCAGCTCTTCTAACCTGAGTCATGTTTGCTACACACCACGGGTGTTTATTTCTAGCTCTCAATTTAAATAAGACGCATTTGTACTTTTTAATTTATATGCCACCACTCACTAACTTTTCAATATATACTTGGTGTCAATTATTATTCGGTTGACGTTGGTTGTTATTTGTCAAGCATTTCAATATCTACTTGGTGTTGAGAGTCGTTTGACCTTCGTTGTGAGCTCTTGGGTCTTCTAGCTCAACGTCCTAACCATACTTACCCTACTCATTTTGTGTTTTTATCTTTGCTTATTTGGGATGGTGTTGATCGAGGTGTTATTTAACCCATATGTTTTCTCAAAGGGTTATAAACTTTTTATTATTTTCTCACAATTAGGTATATCTGATGGGTATATAGTGTAATAGTGATACTCCTTATAAAATTGAGAGTTTAAGTCACATGATAGACGGTGATAAATATTTAGAAGCAAGTGGGTTTGTGTTTGACGATCTAAAGAAAGTTAAATGCAGATTGTTTAGCTATTACTAAACAAATGGTGGTATACGGTAGGTCTATTTCACAAAACATAATTAATCACATGTTCGTCTGCTTTAATTGTGAGAAATTAATATTGATTATGTTTGTTTTGATAGATTTTGTACTTTTTCGTAATGTAAAAAATGTGTATTTGATGTACTAATTTAAATAAAAAATTCAATTGATGATATTTCATGTGGTTATTCATAATATGTTGCATGAAATTCTCGTGATCTTGATGATGTGTCACAAAGTTTAGTTGTGCTAATTGATTAATTAGTCAATTAGAGTTAACTAGTATTAAGTCCTCTCAAGTTGTAGTGGGAGGTGTAAAACCGTGTCAAGTATCATCAATGTCACACCACCGCCAACAAAATCAACATGGTAAAAGTTCGTATTAAAATAATAAAAATAATAAAACCAAACGGAAAGTATATATATGTAAAAACATTGAACCACACACGTGAAATGTAATACATTAAAAACAATAACTAAGTCGATATAGGACCCGCACTTTGCGACGGGACCGTTAAACGTGAAAAAAATAGGCGTAACAACCTTGAACCACATGTGCACGTTTCGATGTGTTAACTCTCAAATTTTAGACCGAATTGTAAAATGACAAATTTGTAAAAGATGAAAAGTATAGGGGATTAAAGTTGAAAGTGAAATTTATAAGGGTTAAATTGTAAAAGATGTAAAAGTATTGGGTTTAAAATAAAAAACTAAAAGAATTAAATAGTTGTACTAAATGCATAAAAATATGTACCTGTAATTTGGTAATTAAAATATACTAGTATTAACCCCCTGTTTTGCAACGAAATGTTAAATTATGTCAAGTAAGAATATTATGACTATCGTAGCCAGGTACAAAAGAGTATTGTGACTTAGATGTATTGACCAAAATACTAGATTTCATTTTATAATTAATAGTTTGTGACAGTACCTAAACATGACAATTAACAAATTCTGATGTAACCTTAGCATCTCTAGAAACATATTTATTACAATCAATTTTTTAAACCACAATAAGATAAACAAAATACAATAATCCTACCAAAAACAATTTAACTTGAATCCTTTTTTAAACTGCAAATAAGGAAAACAAAGTACTAACATTTAGCATTCAGCTACTCTAACGTCTAAACCTTCCTCTTGGGCCAGCTGTGGTCATTTCACCATCTTGCAAAGATCAATATATTAAAAAACGAACAGTAAAAAAACAATATACGTAAAACATTTAAGCTTAAGCATACCTTCATTCACCAAAAGGAAAAAAAGAAATCGATAAAAAATAAAAATTTAGATGTTCAGACTTGAAAATATTTCAAAATAGAACCTTCAAAAATCCAACTTCTTGCAAAATTTCAACGAAAGCCCTACTCGAGTACTCTCTTCCTCATATACATATAACATCTCCTAGTGAAGAGCACAGTGCGCACCTTAAAAATCAACTGGGAGACGACTTACGACCTCCGCGGCCTTAGATGGCTCTAAAGACGTCAAGAACAGTAGGTAAACCAAGCAGCCGTCAAACCCCCAAAATTACAGAGAGAAGTTGAAAGCCCACCACAACGTACCATAGAGAACACAACAACCCAAACCCGATACCAAGCCGCATAAACAGCAGCTTCGACAACCATCACCGGAGATCCACCGCCTGCCAGACGTCAAACATGGGCCAAAGAGTGTCTATCTAATAAGTACAACCAATGCACAAACAACCAACGCCTGGCAAGACAACAAACATGCAAGAGACCAAAAAGTGTCTATTTAATACTACAAATGTTGAAACAAATGTTGAAGCAAATGTATAGCTCCAATGCACAAACAAATTTAGTAATAGTATTATATAAACCAGAATCAAGCCCTCGCATTCTAGCGGTGAGTGTAAAACCATGTCAAATGACACACCACCGTTGGTGACCACCAACACCGAAAAAACTCATATTAAAAAAGAATAAAAAATGAAAAAAATAAAATAGAATGAAAAGTAGACGTAAAAACATTGAACTACGCTGACGAAACATACAACAATAAGTAAGTTGATCTAAGACCAGCGCGTTGCGACGGAGTCGTTAAACGGGGAATAAAACAACCGTAAAAAAGTTGAATAACATATGCACACTACAGCATGTTAACTCGCAAAATTTATACCGAAACGTAAAACGGAAAATTTGTAAAATATAAAAGTATATAGGACCAAATTTGAAAGTAAACAAATGTTGAGAGCTAAATAATAAAAGATGTAAAGTATTGAGTTAAATAAAAGATTAAAGATTTAAAAGAAAGAAAAAAAGTGAGTACAACCAATAAAACATATAGCACAACCCTTAATGCATACAAAGGTTGATAAAAGTTGATAATTAGTGTGTGTGTGTATATATATATATATATATATATATATATATATATATAATACATAAATTTAGTTCTAAGCTTAAAAAGTTACATGTGTGTGTTAACTTTGTTTAAAATTACATTTTTACCTTTTTACTATTTTAACACACGTGGGCATTTATATAATTAGCACTATTTAAGGACTATTTATATAAATTACAAAACGAGAATAAAACACCATTTCTCTCTTGGCCCCTCCCTTGTTCGTATTTTTCTTGCTGACTCTGGTAACACTACAAAGCGTTAGAAGTTTATGGGGATGGATTTAGCAACCAAAAAATTGAGCCATCTCCTTCCCATTGGTTACCATAACTCGAGGCTTATGTTATGTTCGATATCACATCACCACTCGACTATCTCTCCTTGACTTTTCTTTCTCTCTGTCTCTGTTCCTCGTCGGGCTCATCAGTCCCCACATTGCGAAACGAAGAAATGGCTCTAACTTGTCACTATTTCATCCATCGTATATTTGGAGACTTGAACAACAACTCTACATCGGACGTCCACACCTCTCTTGTATCTCACTCCAAGACTTCAATCACCACATGAATACCTACAATCGATACTTGTTTGATTTCAAAACATAATCGGTTCTAGGTGTAAAAATGTTGTTTTCCACATATCTAATTAACTCTTTCAATTATTATGTATGTTTAAAAGAAAGTTGTTAACTACAGACTACTTCTATGAATTTTGTAAGGAACTTTGTAAAATAATAATCAAGTTTCAACATTGTTCTAATTAGGTTACTCGTAAATTTATTTGGTCAAATCAGGTCATTTATAATTTTTTTTGTCTCAATCAAATCACTCATAATTTTTTTTGTCTTAAGCAGGTCATTAAAGTTTCAGGTTTTTTCTAATTAAGTCACTCATAAATTGCAACAATATTTTTAAAAAATTAGGTCACTTGTAATTGAAACACTCCTAAAACTTTAATAACCCGATTGAAACAAATGAAATTATCAGTAACTTGATTTAAACAAATAAATATATGAGTAACCTAATTAAAACACGTAAAACTTGCTTACTTATAAAGTTTTAACCTGGTTTTGTTTTTTTTTTTTTTGCTTTTTTTATCTTATAAAGTTTCGGATTATATTCAATTAAATTCGAAATGTTTAACAAGGAGGGTCTCGGCATGCTTGATTAGAGCGTATGCTCTTGAGAGAGGGCACCTGGATCCGATCCCCCCTCCCCTCCCCCAAATCTTTCTTTTGTGTTTTTTTTTCTTTCAACATTCATACCGTTACTTTTTTATATAATTCTTTTTCATTAATGTTGAATAGCAGCTCTGTCAGCTAGGTTTTCTAGAAAATAAAAGTTAGTTTTTTTTCGTTGAAGCTAATAGCGATAGCCGTAAAGATATGCTTTTGTATTCGCATTTTAAGATTCGACCATGTTGCGCAGAAACATAAGATTATTATATCTCAATCGCGATACTGCTCTGGGTACTTCATGTTCTTTTTACATGTATACTAGCAACGGTATATGTCATGATATTAATTTATCAACCAATGAGATATTTTGTGCCGAGACAGGTTGTTTATCATGGGCATTATTTTTTCTAGATCGACAATATTTAATTCAAATAATGATAAGCTTTAGAAAAAAAATTAAAAACGACAGAATATAATATAAGAAAGATAGGGAATTATTTGTTTTTACTTGATTTTAGTGATTTTTATTTGATCACGCTGGGAATAAAGATTACTTACGTAGGTATCTTTGCAAGCTCAAGTTCAATGATTTGGAATGTTGTTTCTTGTCACGTAGGAAAGAGGAAAAACTATATATACACATAAATATATATGAAAGCGTTTTTTTTTAAACCAAAACTGAAAAATATATTAAAAGAATCATAAGAACGACATAAGATAAGATGAGCACATATCACTTCAATAAAAAAAAAATAAAACAAAAAAAAATGGTTTTGTTAAAAATCAAAAAGAAATCGAAGTATAGCAAATGTATTATTTAGAGTTTAAACAAATATCATAATCATGTGTTTGTATTGAATAATAATAAGTTTAAAAAATTTACAAGTATGTTACGAACTCTTTGATTCCAAAACTGTTTAGTAATAAGAGATATTCGGATTCTGGTGAACTTGTATCTGGTGTTGACGGAAGAGCTTGTCACGGATCCGTGTTGCGTGTGCAACGTGCCCTTTCGTGGTCATTTTTGATGAACACGTGTATAGGCACGAGTAGGGTTAAAGACAAGCATCTGGCCTCCGAAACATTTAATTATTTTTTAATTTTCTTTTTCCCATTTTTATATCGAGTGACTTATGTTTAATCAACTTTAAAATTTTGTAAAGCTTATAAAGTTTTAAAATAAAACTTTTTAAAAAATTAAGTAATATATAAGTCTAAGAATTTTGTAGAAATCTAGAAAATTAAAGGATTTAAGAAATTTCTTAAGAATCTATAAAATGTAGGAATTGTTTCAGAGAAAGAAGTCTTTATAGCTTCGAGTGAACGCGGGGGAGAATTCTTTTTATCTTGATTTAAACCCTAAACCTTAAACTTTTTAAAAAATTAAGTAATATATAAGTCTAAGAATTTTGTAGAAATCTAGAAAATTAGAGGATTTAAGAACTTTCTTAAGAATCTATAAAATGTAGGAATTGTTTCAGAGAAAGAAGTCTTTATAGCTTCGAGTGAACGCGGGGGGAATTCTCTTTATCTTGATTTGCAGTTCCTCCTAGAAGGCTTATTGATTTGCGGCCCTAACGATAATTTTTTAGGCTAATGTATCATTTTCTCTTACAGTTGTAATTGCAAAATCATTCATTGTCTCACACCTTCAAGTATGATCAAACACCATTATCACAAGATAGGCACATATATGGTTTTATTCTAGTTGATCAGTTTAAAGAAATTTAGAATAAAAAAATAAACCACAAAAAGATCGGTTCAGAACTTCAACACTTGATTGTCATAAATCGACGAGGATGAACTCACTGCATTGTTCATGCTTCTTATCACCAACTCCGTTATCGTCTAAAAGGATGGCAAGGAAACTAGAATCCATGTTGGACACTATAGATTCAACACTTTATTTGTGTTTGGAGGGAGGGGGTCTGATTAGGGTTTTGGGTGTTGGTATGAAAAAGGGGGTGAAGTTTATAACTTTTTTGGTTTTTTTTAATAACAACAGTATTCATAGTTTATAAAAATTTGCCAACAAAATCAACATTCCTTTGTAATGGCTATAAGCCTATAAATGAAAATCAAATAAGATCGTAGGAAGAAAAGTGTTAGGGATCGAATATGATTGTTTTTGTCAAGCCACCTATACAAAACCATAACTAACAAAAAAAACCAAGAACCATAGGTTGTTATTACTATTTCACGATGATGTTGATTTTTTTAAGAATATTAATAAAAACTTTATGAATGAAAGACTAAATTAGGCCATTGAATATCAAAGAAACGATTTAATACTAACATTAAACATAATAATGTAATAGAAGTTTCTAATTGACTTTATATCTGTGTTAGATGATTTACATTATCATAGCAAGTGTTAACATCTTGCACGAATTGAAAAGACATAAAATTAAACAAGCGGATGTGAGAGCACGAGGAAAAAATGAGATAGATAATAAATAATTAAAAGTGAAGAAGGATGATAAAAAAGAATAGAAAAAAAATATTTTTAGTATATAAAAATATACACTTTTAATATTTTGAACTATCATATCTTATAGTTGATATGGTACCTGTACGTTTCGAGAAAAAACGTGTTTTTCTAATTTTTTCTTTTATATACTACTAATGAATTAAAATGAAACAATGATACAACAAATGTATGATTGATTTTTATAAGAGATAAATAGTGTTTACTTATAGAAAAATACGACACATAATCAAAAAAGGTTTTCTCCACATTGATTAGGGATTCTAATGAACTTGTGAAATCCAATTTCTTTTTAATGACAACATACACTACTCCTAAATTATACTGCCGTTAACTACTCCTTATGACCCTATCAAGTTCAGACTGAATTTACTCTAAAGACCGATAGGGTGACGCAATGAATGCAAAGGTCCCCGATTGATTTCAAGTTCTATAGCTTATGTTTGAGAAATTAGGAGCTGATGTAGATATGTTTGGACTCAAGATTTTCAACATAGGAAATTTTATGTAGTTAGAACCAATCATCTTTTTGCAACATTGTGTACCGACACCTCTCGAATCCTGTGCATTTGGGAGCATTTTGTACCGAATTGGCGTTTTATTCATGGATATAGTAAGGTTCGCAATCATAATATCGTTAATTTTGTGAAGCACTTTGAGTGCTCTATTCATCTTGTGAGAGGTTGCAAAACCCATCTTTTGTTGTTACAATCCCTAAGAAATAATAAACAAACAAACGTACCTAGTATGTCCTATCATAGTAAACTTTAAATAGGGTCTGAGAGGGGCAGGGTGGTGGCAAGTCTTTTCTCTATCATGAGAGACAGAGAGATCGCTTCTAATGAGACATCCGACTCTAAACATTTTCAACAGATAATAAGACATATATCATATAACTAGCTTTAGTTACCCGTGTATTACACGGAAGTGTGAAGAGTTAATTATTAAATAACATAAAAATAAAAATAAAATCAAATGTGTTATATATTAAATAAGACATAACAACTTTTGATTATAAGTTCACAAATGAGCAAAAACATCCTTGTAAACTACATTGTAATAACATTAGTAGGTTTACACTCATTATCTAAAGATAAAAGTTTCAATCCATCTTTACTCTTAACTTGTGACAAGATATCATAAACTGATCATGCGTAAAAATAGGCTCTTTTAATTATAAACCGACATTTGACAGAGATTGACCTTAACTTTTGTTTATTGTTATAGCGAAATATACAGTCAAAGAAAACTGCATTTTTTTAGACTTAAAAGGAATACTTTTGACGGGTCAAATTGTAAGCTAGATATTGAGTGGGTGTGAGGATATTAGTATGAAGAAATTAAGATTTAAATAATATATACTGAAAAATTATGTGCAATAATTAGATCAATTTCGAATTATTTTGACCCTGTAATCAAATATAAAGATATAGTATTGAATCGGGTTGGATCGGGCTATAAATGTTTATAATATCTCTGATTAGTTGTTGATTATTATTTATTTAATGCTAACTTTAGTAAACCCGCGTATTATACGAGTTGATAAAATATTAAATATAATAAAATTTTGAGAAGTATAAAATGGTAATCTAAATAAGATATGATTAAAATTGCATATGAGTAATAACTATAAGTATTAAAATAACGATATTAATTTTTAAACTTTTGTTTTTAAACTTGCTTTCCAAAATAAGTTAAATATCTTTTTCAAAACAAACCGTATTATAAATGTTATTTTTTAAAATTTTTTATTATAACTCCGAATTTTAATTATTTTAGTTTATAAAAAAATTTACTTTTAAAAATACCAATTTTAAAATATTTTATATTTTAAAAAAAGTTAGATGTTTTAGAAAAAATTTTTAATTGTATAAAAAATTATTTTCTAAAAATAACATTAATAAAAAGACATCTTTCTTAATTTATTAAAAAAATTATTCTAAAAAAAATTAAAATTATTTAATATTTCTTAATTTACGTAATTATTTAAGAGGAGAGAGAGGCGGAAAAAATAAATTTAAGGGGGCATAAAAATGTGTTAAGTGTCCCTATAAGTTACTTTTTTAATATTATATATAGATAAAATAGCATACACTAGTAAAGCATACAATAAGTTAGTTATATTAAGGTATGCACAAAAATAGATTAGATCCAAACGAACATTAACTAAGACAATGTACACAGATACATATACCCCCAAGAAATGTAACTTAGATTATTCAAATTTATGCCCAATTAGTCTTATGGATGTGTTTACAAGGTGCCACTAAACTCATCTTTCCTATCTTAAAAGTTATACGCAAAATCGATGGCACGGAGTAAACTTCCTTCATTGCTAGTCGTAAAATATTGGATGGAGTTTTAATAACTAGTGAAAATAATCACGTCTCTTCGTTCAATCGACAAGTTATTTGTATTAAAGATGACTTTGAAAGAAACTTCACAAAGTTAATAAGGATTCTCTTTTCAACATCAGGCATGAAATGGGGTTAGGATCGAAATGATGTTGTAACACCCTATCCATAAATAGGGTGATGTATTCGTGATGTGTCACTTTTACAAAATTCAAAGACAAGTAATTAAAGGGATATCCCATGGTGGTAAGTGCTGCCCGTTTACCCAAAATATCAAAAGTTTAAATTTTAATAGTTAATAAAAACATATTAGGAACTGTAAAAAATATTTAAAGAGATTAATGATACATTACTATAAATCGTTACAATATTTTAAAGTACAATTTCTAATACTAATAATAAATACTACTAACGTTGTTGGTTCTTGATGCTTCAATTTTTGCTTGATTTATTACTATCTAGGTTACCTAGATAAGTAGATAACCCTGAAATTTATCGTGAAAAATAAATTTGACCGAGTCTACCTCTAGTGAACAAATAATAACAATTACAATAACAAGATAAACAATAAAAGAATATAACAAGCTAGTACAAGAAAAAGGTAAACAATACTACTTCAATGCAAAACTACGACTTGAATTCAAAAACGACATATTGTATTACACAAATATGTTCACGTGAACGGATTATAACATGAACAATATGCTAAAAAAATACTTATAAAATTTAGCAAATATAAACAATATATAAGCAATACAAATACTAATAAGAATCTTTAACTTATATCAACAGAAGAATATTATATCATAATCACAAGGTATAGCTAATGTGTGATGGGGAGTGGGTATTTACACAACCATCCACAAATTCCAAACAATTTATCTAATTAGAATACATATGCCTCCTGTTAAATAAACGACGTATGTACTCCAGAAATACATACAGGGAAACATGGTCGCGCGTTTGAACACCGTTAGATGGTGTTACACCATTTCACACCACCTTCTTGTGTTTATGAGAACCTCATATGGTATCAAATTCAAATTGAAAAAGAAGCTAAAGTCAGAGCAACCTTTTACACCATTTCACAACGAGAATCTACGTCGAAGTATCTTATAAAATAATTATCATACTAGTCTAGAGAACTCGACATAATGGGTTCAAGAAGATTAAAATATATTGCATGCAAAGGAAAGTGAAATTTCAAGTTCAAGGCATGCAACAACATCGTAAGGAAATGATCATATTCCAAACTAACGTATAAGGACCATCGATCAAAATCAAACAAACTTTACAATCAGATCACATAAGACCATCCCCAATGCACAACCCAGAGTAAAGATAGAAATGAAGAACTTACACATACAAGAAGTGGTTTAGAAATTCACACATATGCATTATTTTAGCGATTCTTATCTTTTTGCATGCCTTACACCGTAGCAATAGGCATGCTATGAATGGAGGGTACATTTGTTTTTTATATTCTTTTGCTAAAGATGACAACTTACATCTGCTTATTTAGCATCATATCCTATCCAACCAAAAAATTTATCCGAAGATTACGAATAGTTTTAACTATAAGTTTTTATTATAACAAAAAGCTAGGGCTTCAATATGCATTTGGGCAATTGGGCATACCGCATACGAATATGTATCTGTTGGCCCATGAAAGGAGCCCAGTTTAATGAAAATAAACAACAAAGTTATGGAATTATGGGTATAGTTTACTAGTCGGCCCAACCTTCAACTGTGACCAACTGGGCCGAGTGTGGGCTATGTATAATAAGCCCTCCACAAATAATAAGCTATCACAACTCACAAGTATGTAGAGGTGTACAATTGTTTTTTTAAACCGGTTCAGGTTTCAAACCGAGCCGGATTGGTCAATGGTGGTCAAAACCAGTTTGGTCTCAGGCCGGTTTAGGTTCAAAACCTATCCCTACCGTTGGTTTGGGGAACCGGGGTCGGTTCTTAATGTATGTGTATTTTAGAAGAACCCGGTATAAACTGGAACTGATAATGTATCCGGTTATATATACGTGTATTATGTGTATGTTTATATACTAAATTAGAAACTCGATGTTATTACATAGGCGTACAAATGCAATGTTATATACTTTATAATAAGTATTTACATCTTTATAACATATTACATAGTTTTTTAATACAAATTTTGTAAATGTTATATAGTTAATTTTCTTAAAATGTTCTATGTAATGAATGAACGAAATGTTCAATTATAAAGATGTTTTATGAACAAACCTAACTTTGTTTAAAAAAAGTTATATAAAAGGAAATATATAAATTATTATTTTTATTATATAGGAGAGTGAGGTGTGAAATTTTATAAAAACTATTAAAGAAATCTCTACAGTTATAGGAGAGGGATGCAAGAAGAAAAGTTGAAGGATAGAGATAGAAATGTGCGTTTGTTTATGTACATGAGTATGTGTATATGTAAATATACACATAAGTATGGGTATATGTATGCGTATGTGTGTATATATGTATTTTGTTGTAAACCAAAAATAAGAATAAATAGAAAAAGTGATTCCATACCCAGTTTGGTACCCGGACCCGGTTTCAAAAGGGTATGAGTTTCATATTCTCAAACAAGATACAACTGGAAACTGGTTCTTGTCTTTACTTGGTTTTAATCTCTGTTTACCAACCTAGAACCGGCTCCTACCCGCAATTGCTTCTTGAAAATACCAGAAATGTGCACCTGTTACATGTATTAATCATGTGTGCGGTTGGTTAAAAAAAAAAAAAAACATGTACTTCAAACTTCAAACCCAAAATCATTACTTCATGTACGCAGTAGAGACCATGCGTTGGGTGGCTGAGGTTATTTGTTACAAAGAGGAATAGTTGTGTGGTCAGTTGAGACTTGTGATAATTTGACTAAAATAAAAATACAAATAAAAATTAAAATAAAATAAAAGACAAGTTTTGATTTAAAATTTTTAAAAAAATTGACAGCTGTGGGATTTGAACCCACGCCCTTTCGGACCAGAGCCTAAATCTGGCGCCTTAGACCACTCGGCCAAACTGTCATATTACGCTCAATGTTTTCCATTTATCCTTATTATACAATAATACTCTTTTATATTTACTTTAGTTGTTGGATACAAGATTGCTGTCAATGTGTAGTCAATTTAAAAATAAAAAACAAAAAATTATGTTTTGTCAAAAAAAGGTTAGCAAAAATAATATGTTAATCCGAGTCCCCAGAATATATATAATAATATTAAAAACAAATTAACCCTAGTTAGAAGGATGTGTCGGAAAGAAGTAGGAAGTTCTGACGTAATTTTTTGTCATATGTGGAATTTAACACGAATAATTTCCTACGAAATACTGACAAAAAACTTTGTCGCAAGTGTGTAGAAATGTTGTTTTTGAGTGTATTTTTGACAAATGTGCGTAGGAAATTTATATTTTTTCTAATAGTGTGTATATATTTTTATATATAACAATATTTATTAAGTAATATATATAGATTCATTATATTTATATAAATAATTTGTTCATTTATTCTTGTGGATCTATCCAGCTTGATATATGAAACTCATGTTTGTTTTTCAAACCATCTTCTATTTGGCTTGAGTCCATATAAACTTGACTTGATTCAGATTATTTATGAGTAAGTATCAAATACCTCACAGCAACTCAGCTCGTTTACACTTTTAACATGCTAAAGACAGATGGCATTTTGCTAACATCTTAATGGGTGCTTTAGTACCCCTTCGTGTAGTGACTAGTGAGTAACGAGTTACCATCCCTAGAGAAAATTAATATTTATGTTTTGTTGTATACAGATTTTTGCTAATCAGCAATTTGCAGCTCGTTCAAATCTTATGTTTTATACTCAACTTTTCGGTTATTACCCGAAAACAAACCACCCCTAGATTGCAAAGATAAGCGAACTAATTCATAACTAATACTGTTTGATTTCTTAAGCCATATACTTGAAATGTTTCATTACGATCTTACTATTCATTAACAAAATTATAACTATATCTCCTTTCATACAATCTAAAAGAAAAGCATTATTTAAGTCACTTCACCCATCCCAAACTTATATAAATAATTCCTTAAGAAAGAATACTGATCATTTTCATGGAAATTTAATAATTATTTATCCGTCACCTGTTGAGAGTTATAAGTTAATCTAAACAAATTAACGAAGCTTTATAAAACCGTTTCATAAAACCGGACCAAGCTGTTAGACCAATATCCAAAACCGACATGAAGACGGTCCAACTTTTAATCGCAACTTCCTTTGAGATTTTACAAAAGATAATAATTATAAACACATTAACTAATAACTAATATTTAAACGGATACATATAACATCACCTTCAAAGATACTAATAGTCCAAGACTGAAAGAGGCGATTTTCGTAATTTTGGAGTCATGATTAATCAGCCATTGTGAAAAGGGCACGTCGCAGTCTTCGTAAATACAATTTTTGTGGTGTTTAATATTTTGGTAATACGAAATTCTGAAAAACTATTTATTTTATTTTAATTACTTTTTAGCAAATGCCTTCACTTTTTTTAACGGCTAATTGAATAACTGAAATGTCAGTGATCCACCCAATCATCTTCATTACTCGAGTATGCAACTCAAGACTATTATCAGTAGGAAACTCACTATAGGTGAGAGAAAATCCACTAACTTACTTGAAACCAATATTTTTTTATATCACACGTGAAACTTGAACCCAAAATTTTCCCATATTTTAATAAAGACCTTCACTGACCAATTGTTTTACAAGTAATAAGTAAGGTAAATAATGTATTCGTCTCACCAACTTTTAAGGGCTCGAATCTTGCTAAAGTTTTGGTGGCATCAAATAATTAATAAGAGTAGATTAGGTGCCGATAAAAATACAAGTAATCAAAGTAAATGGTACATCTCAAGTATGATAGTAGGTACTATATATACATGATTGTGTTACTAGATATTACATTGAGAATTGAGCCAATAGTTTCTTTTAAAAGGAGTCTGTCCTCGAAGATAGAAGCAATATTTATCTTCATCTCACCCTACAATTACATCAACTCTACTTTATCACTTCACTTTATGAGTAGAATTTTACTTGACATGTTTGTTTATATGACAGTGAGAAGAAAAATTATTTTATAAATTTAAATAAATTTGGAGCACTTGTTAAATTCGAACATACAACCATCAAAGTCTCAACCTTACGAGTTAATGGGGCCCGGCCCGGTTTTCTTTATAAATACCTTAACCCTCAATCCCATTCTAGTATAGGCTTGCAAGTGTGGAGAGTAAAACCAAGAGAAACAATGGTGAGGGGTGTTATGGTGAAGAGTTTTAACATGATGGTGATGATGGCATGGATGATGATGATGCCATGGATGATGATGATGAAGATGGGATGGATCTTGTTTCTAAGCTCTCCATTTTCATGGCCTCTAAAGGTTATTGAGCAAGTGTGGGTGAAATTTCTCTTCATATTTCTCAAGTATGAGATGGAGACAATTGATGCAAAATATGTTATTCCCTTTGAGTACTACAAGGTTCAACCACGTAAGAAGTTGTAACTTGTAAGCTGTCTATACTTGGTTGATTTTGTATCATCGTGCTTCATATGTTGTATAAAATGATAATAATTTTAGTTAACATATGTATAATCTCATGAATGTAACCCACGTTTCTCTGGGTGCAATCTCTCAGCTCTATCCTAAGGGTAGAGGTAAGGTTTATCATTATCTCATCATCTCCGAACCCTACTCGTTGAGTGAAATTCTATATTTGGCTGCTTTTGCGCGCTACTGTTGTATTACATATTTTCCGTGTAAAATAATGATTTTAATAAGCATATGTATAACCTCATGAACACCATCTAAAGAGTTGGGGGTGACACACACATTGTGAATCCCTACTTAATCGTGTAATCAACCTTAGTAAAAAAATCCAAGTTAAAACGAGGAAGAGAGAGAGAAGGACTAAATAAATGTGAAAGTTATCATAAGGGTCTAAGTCATGTTAGGTTGACTAGTTGAAGTATTTTATGTTAACAGTGTCATGTCTGAATTGGCAACCAAAACACAATCTATATATTTATTCGTGTTGGTGCCACTTAATTTCGCGCTGATTGTGTTCATGTTGCGTCGAAGAATTACCACCTCTAAAGTTTATGGCCAAGTTCGCTATGTACTTTAAGGTTCTATGTACTCAAATAGCTCCTATAATGTATTATATTACTTGAATACTTGAGTTGTTATTTTGGTTAACAAACAAAATGGTAATGCAAGCTAAAGCAAAAATGCACAATTAGTTAGAACCTAGACACGAAATGACGATTACCAACTATAATTCATTGGTTAAGATTCTTTTAATTCGCTCGATGATCCGACATGAGTCTATTGCAAATAATTTCACGGTAATAACAAGTGTAAACAAATAGTGTCGCTCGTGAGCTATTTCAGAGCGATTAGCAGAGGTTTGAAGCAAGACATGCTTATCACGCTCAAGTCTAAATTAAATTTGCTCATTTAAGAAACTAACTTGAACCTAAGTTTCACATGTCAAAATTGACTAGGCTTGCAGGCCTCGATAATTCTATTATTTATATAAATATAATAATTTTTACTTTATATAATAAAGTTATGATTACATATTAAATATTATTATATATAAAATTGAGATATAAATATTATATAAAATTATGATAAAACAAAGTACATAATATATATATTTATTAATCATAACTAGTAATTATAAATGTATTAAAATCATACACATATATAAACTAAATATTTAATTAAAAATAAACGAGTCAAGCTACAGCCAGGGGCGTCCCTAGATTACAAGCAACTATTTTAGGCCCTCGAATTTTAAGAGCCTTTAAATTTAAAAAAACAAAATAATTTTTATCTATATTCTACTAAAAATATTTGTACAATCCATCAAAATATAAGTTTTTAGTGAGAAATGAAAGAGATAACAAATTTATTGAAGATTTATTTATGAGATTCTTATTATTATTTTTAGATAATAAAGAATTTATTGAGAAAAAAAGAATATGTTGGTAGTAAAGATAATATGTTACATGTATCTATCTACTCGTGCTTAGACTACACCTAATGGATGCAAAATGGGGGCGCTAAAATGGTACATGAAATGAGAACTTATGTGGCACTAAAGCCATTACTTAAAGTTTAAAGGGGTGACAAAATGGTTCATCATTAAGCCTTTAACAAGAATGAAATATAACCATCTTTATGGATTTAACCAATGGGGTGTTTAGTCAATGATTGGTTTAGCCAAAACCATTACACTTAAATCAAATGGATTTTGGTTAAATTTTTATACCAGATGTCACTTTAACTAGAAGATTAACAAAATCACTAAACATACTCTTAAGATAGATGTTTTATGTTTTTTTTTTTCTATATAATAAAAGAAGAAATATTTTGTTGCTTTCACAAAAAACCTCGATTTCATTGTTCACTTTAGGCTTTAACCGTACCAAGCTAAAACATAAAATATTTTTAACAAACTAAGTTTGAGCTTTAAAGACAAAGCTCGAATGTAATGATGATTTATTGTTGTTCAATTATTAAACGTACTATCCTTGAGTTTCTTTCTAGATTTGTCCTTGAAATTTTAATTCATTTTATTGTAGTTTGACACTATACCATTGTGAAATCAATTTCATTAATAAGTTGGTTCAGAAAAGTTACTAACCTAGGTTTCTTCAAGGAAGAAATTTCCTTGCTAATATCTATATTTTTATCAAACTATAATTCATTTTAGAACCCCTAAATTATTTTTAATTGGTTTAAACCCTGCTTGTCTCTAAAGAGTTTTTAACTTTGCTAATAGTATTTGCACGAGTAAATTGTCATTTTCTTCTCTAACGTTTTTTTGAATTTACCATTTCAATTCAAAAATTATTTTTTTTGTTATTTCAATCACTGTAGTTTACCAAATTTATCATTTTCATCCACTCCACTAACTCCGTTAAAATCTTCGTTAAATATGAGGATATTTTAGTCTTTTTTAACACTCGAATTATCCAATTAAACAAATTAATCAATTATTCAATTAAAACTAAAAGACATATGAAGCGACTAGTGAGACCGGGCGTTTTAATTTAAAAGCTACGATTAACGCTAACTCATGTTGTTCAATTAAGGTATGCCGTGAGATTTCAATTAATATTCACATTTTGTTCTAACGTGTACCTTTATTCGATTGACGTCTGTTGTGGGATTCATGTCTACTGCTGTCACGCTTTGTTTGATTGAGGTATGTTATTGTCACGTTTGTTCGAACGTGACAACAATAGACCTCTATCAAACAAAATGTGACAAACAGTAGATCTCAATCGAACAATGGTGCACGTTCGAACAAAACGTGAGGATCAATTGAAATCCTACAGCAAACCTCAATCGAACAACATGAGTTAGAGTAAATCGAAGCTTTTAAATCGAAAGATTTGGGTCTCACTAGTCGCTTTATATTTTTTAGTTTTAATTGAAAATTAACTGATTAATTTGTTTTAATTGGATAATTAGGGTGTAAAAAAAGACTAAAATACCCTCATATTTAACGGAGATATTAACGGAGTTAGTGAAATGGATGAAAATGACAACATTTGGTAAACTACAGTGACTGAAATAACAAAAAAAAATTGAATTAAATTGACAAATTCAACACGAAAATGACATTTTACTCTATTTGCACGTACAATTAAGTCACGTTAATTGCTTTAGTTTATTTAATAATAACCCGAAGCACGTTAAAAAAAATGAAGACTAAGCACATGTTATAGATATTATGAATTAATGGTGCATAGTGTGATATCATATTCTATTTCAATACATATTCTTGGGAAGATATATCGTTCTAATTGAGTCACAACTCACAATGCATAACATATATAGATTTACTCAAAGATAAAATTACAATTTTTCTATTAATGTGAACCAAATATTTAAATTTTATTAGAACCACAAAGAAAGCGTGTGTATTTTGAATACTCGTTTTTTCCACCAAAATTTGTTATGCATATAATAATAATAATTCAAGTACGACAACAAAACATGTTGGCACCTTCTGATGTTGAAAAGCACCCCACACCATACATCTTGGGGGATGAATTGACCATATTGTGTGACAAAGATATGCACCGTAATCGATTGAATATTATGAAGCCGGTGATAACGATCTTGATTGATAACTCGTTTGAACCCGATGCAATCGTTTGAGGCTGATAATTTCGAAAATAAAACAGATGATAATGGAAAGAAAATCAAGGGGTTGGAATTAAAAAGAAATGATTGTTGAAATCAAGGTGGTGGTTATATTATACAGATACCCCTAAGTTGTAGAAAAATATTAATATTTGTTCCCTAACAGTTTTCTTATTTTCTTAATTAGAGGGGTTTTCTTATAAAAATATGGTAAAGGTATAGGAGCATTCACATGATCACATCTCATTCCTCATATCTAACGTTATCTCTAGATTTAAAAAATCATCTAATAATTCACTGCATAGTTCGTCCCATCCCGCATTCACATACCTCATTTTTTACATAAACCAAACACGCCCCTGATATTTGAGGACTTCCATTCATCTCCCATACCTATTTTTTGTATTTTATTTCAAGTGGATGTGAGTTACAGAAAAAGTAAATGATTAAAAAATAAATAAATAAATATTATTTAATTAAGTAAAAATAGATATAAGGAATGAGATATGAAGAAATTTTAGATTAAGAAATAAATATGAAAAATAATATTTTTTAATTAAATTATAAGATTGAAGATGAGAGATGTTCGTAAATGCTCTTCACTTCACTATTATCAAATTAGAAAAATTGTAAATAAAAAAGGTAAATTTTTCTTAACAAAGATAAGAAAATATTAACTTTTAACATATTTTTATAGAACAGAAGCCTTGAACCGATGGAATTCCAACAACGATGGTGGGGAGCAAGATTGGAATTCTACTAATAAACAAATTCAGTGTTATTTAACATGAGGTGTTCAATTTTTCAAGTTTACCTATCAAATTGTCATTTCATGCTACTTTATAGATATTTTTAAACGCCTCTTGAGGTTAAGAACACATGCTTAAAAATATGACAAAAAGATTAAAGGTCAAATCATAATTCCTCAAGAGAGAATCAAATTCATAATTTAAACTTACTACATAACGATACACAACTCAAATGTCTTTTAAACAAATGTGTCAAGAAAAAAATACCATGAACATCCATTTTTTTTTTTTTGAACGGCCAACGAATAATTTTTAAGCCCGGTCACCCGGATAAACCTATTGGCGAAAGGCCACCCACGCCCGCGAACACAGACAGCGCTAGTGACCCGGCTCGCCCACCATTCCAAGGGAAACCCACCACCCACAGGCCTACTGTGGTAAAACCCTTGGCCCACTTGGAGCATCTTGCACCTAGTGAGACTCCAACTCATGACCTCCACTTTAGAAAGTCATAGGATGCCTCCTCCTAAACCAGTTGATCTAAGACTCATTGGCCCATGAACATCCACCCGTTCTCTTTTATTAGAAGGATAGTTTGTTCACCAAAACCTAGCCCTTTGGCTTATAGATGTTTTTACCTCAAAAAGCGAACCACTTACATACACACATTATAACTATGGTATGAGCAATGTGCATGGCTAGATATCCAAACCAACGACCTAACTTGAATTATAACCTCGTTCCTCGAATTCGTAACAAGATGTCTGCACCCAAACACGGACTGATACATAAGTTGATGGGGAGAGAAATCCCACCTATAGTTTAAGAGTATTCGACAATGTATCCTTTTTCTTAAAGTTGAAAGTTCAAATCTCATGACGGACACAATACGGAGATTTAAGAGTAAAATTAGAGGATGTGTGCGTTAGCAGTTCTATACAAATTATTCTTTAGCGCAAGAGTTCTTATTCTCTATATGAAATATGTGTATCACTAGAGAAAATTTTAATAGTTACATTGTAGTTGGGGGTGGGTAGGGTGGGGTTCTTATCAAAATCATGGTGTTGATCTCCGGCTGCGGGTGTGGGTGCTTATTCCGGCAGTCTCAAACGGTTAAACAGCACGAGAAAACTTTGTTCAGGGACAACATAGAGGAAACCAAGGTCTGCCCGTTTGACATATGGTCCCATGCCCTGTAGAAAGTTTTATAATCAGATAAACTCTTATTTTTACTTTTCGGATTATTAGCAAGATGGGTAACGGGCCAAAACAAGTCATTTTTTAGCACGGGTCAAAATAAACCAATTTGTGTCGGATTGACCTGGACCTTTTGTTTTCTTTTAACAAAATATATGAAGTGTTAATGCGTTAGCTATGATTGAAAAAAATTCAAAAATAATCCACATCTTTGAATAAATGATTTACGAAGTAATGAGGACGGAACAGCTTTTTGTTTGCTTTTAACAAAATATATATGAAGTATTAATGTGTTAGCTATGGTGAAAAAAATTTACAAAAATAATTCACATCTTTGAAAAAAAATGATTTACGAGGTAATATGGAGTGAAACCGAACTTTTGACAATTTTTACGTGGTTTCACCTGTTAACTCTTTTGACACATTCACCTTTTAGCTTATCTAGACGCTTTGTGGCCCGTTTGAGATGAAACACAACCCAGATTACATTCGTAAATTAATGAGTTGAAATTGTGAGCTTCTTAAAATTTAGTATTACCTTGCCATTGAGTTGGAGAAGTTCACCTTCGACCCATTTTGGATTTTTGAAACCAAATTCAGCAATCCTACCTTGACCTTGTAACTAGCAACCTGGTAAAAAAATGTCATATATTTAGATATCAGCTGAATTAAACAAGTTTAACTCAATATGGTACCATAACACAATTACAAAATATCATATTAAGACGGAGACTGCCTCAGAATAAAGGTGCTAATATGGGTGGGTTGACCCACAAAGTTTCTAATCCAGCTTTCTCATGCATATGATAAAAAGGTTGAGGAGGTTTATGTTTCAGAAATATATCTTGGCAACTTTCAACCCATTTAACCGTTTGATATATTTGACCCTTAATACTTTTTCAGCCATAAGAGTTCACCGGATTGACTTGGTGGAGATACAAGTCATATAACATACAAAAATTCAATCTAAAGTTAAATAATACAAACAGCAGATGTAAGTACAATTACCACTCCCAATTCATCTGGATACATTCCACGGTTCGAAAAATGGCCCCCTTTTGCAATTTGGCAATGAATGTCACCTAAAGATAGAAAAAGGTCAGTTAGACTTGTCATAAGATGGTTGTGCAACACACATATGGGTCTGTCACTTTGAGATTATTCTAAAAAGGGTAGAATTGCTTTTGAGTTGTTGGTTTATTCAAGGGAGTCAGATCAAGGATCAAAACATGCAGCTATTACTTGCAACCACCTTCCAAGTTTTCGCTAGCAATTTTGATAGGTTTCGAACTAATACGGGGTTTGGCTAACCAGCACCAAAATATGTAATGAGATTAATGGGCGTACATAGGTTGATATTGTATCATTGGAAGAACATATGCAGGTTGAGTTTATGTTTTGACTTTATAGAGTTTAGTTATATTGACTTTATGAATATAAAATTAACATGAACTCTTTTGTTAGAATGACTTATTTCCTATACTCTTTTACATAATGCAATGAAGTTCATTAGCTTCCCTACAAAATAGATCAATTCGTGCGGCCAAGCTTTTAGTTCTTGACACAAGGGTGATGCAGATGGAAACAATTACACAATAGAGTCATGAAACTGCCCCTATTGCAAGTCTCATATGCGATGATTTATGTCATTTTTGCACATTGTCATGGACTGCAATTTTGACATATTAACTTATAATATTTAAAATCATAATAAAAAAGTAATAATCATGTTAAACTTGCTGTTTGATAAAGCCACGGTCATCGAAATATGATGTCAAGAAACGAGGGCTCCTTGCAAATCAAAAGGGTCAATACCTATTTAGATTATGAATCCACCATGTTGTTGACACAATTGTTTTTAGTGAATATTTAAGTTGGTTCTTGAAAACTTTATTGAAACAAAATCATGGGAGATTATATGGTCTCTATTTATTATTTTATAAAGCAATTATATATTTATATTTTCTTTCAAAGCTTATATTTTTAAGAATAAATTAATATAACTTTCTTATAAGGATGATACCGGTACCAAAAATACTAGTATCAAATTTGAGAAGTGGTTAAAGAATATCGTATCGAAACTATCTATTCAGTATTGGTATTTAGGGCAGCAAACGAACTATCTATCTCCCTCTCCCTCTCCCGCTCTCTCTCTCTCCCTCCCTCCCTCCCTCCCTCCCTCCTCTCTCTCTCTCTCTCTCTGATAGGGTTAAACCAAAAAGATAGAAGAAGAAGCTAGGAGATAAAAGATAGTTTCAATTTAAATTCTAGATATCCATTCTCATTACGTAACATACATGATATAGGCATGCAAATTACATATGACCACCTCTTAACAATATGAATAAAACATAATAACCCCTAGACTTATTATTAATTAAAAACATAAAATAAAACGTAACACTCTCTCTCTCTCATTAGAAGGGAAGATGTCAAATGAATCAGTGAAAGTTTTGAACTAAGCTTTGGTTTGAAGTTTGAATATCATACTCAATGCTGATGCTCCCTCTCTCTCAAGCATTTCCATTTTAATATTAGATTGTACACACAATTTATAATTGTATGTTTAATACATCACCTGGGAAACATACATCATCTTGGATTTGACTATAAACGGTCGTTTAGTAAAAGGTAAATGGTCGTTTACTTTTTTACAGTTAGTAAACAATCGTTTATGTAGGCCTAAACGGTCATTTGTTTGTTGCCGATGTTAGAAAGCTACTAAACGACAGTTTATGTAGCAGTAAACGATGGTTTGCATTTGTTTGTCACCTGCCATAAAAAGACACTGCATGCAGCTACACCATCGACATTTATTGCTTCTGTTTGAACAACCATCCACCCCTTCACCTTTAAATCAACCCACAACTTCTTAACATTCATTATCGTTTTCTTTTTCTCAAACCTCCCTACTAAAATCTCTCTTTTCTCCTTTTTGTGAATCACAACATCCCTCAAACTAAGGTAAAAGTTAGTTTTTTTAAGTGTTCAAGTTACCTTTGTAGCTAATATTTTATATTAGTGGGGTAACTTATAATTATTAATGTTTATTAATATGTACTTTAAGTTATATGTGTTTAGTTATTATTGAAATTCAAGAATCACAAAGAGCTCTCTTTAGAGTTTTTGCAACGTACAAGTTTCAATATTCGATCGAAGATATTATTAGGTAGACTGAGGATACTGAACTAGTATTTTAGTTCAATTTAATTTTATTATTTTCATATTGTTTTATCTCATATAATTTTTTCTTTCACAGGCCCCGTATACTATCACATTCAGCCTTGAAGAAGAGGACATAAGATTTTCTCTTGCCTGGTTTGTAGTTCCTAGCTATGGGCTAGTATACAAATGAAAAGATTAAGCATCCTCATTTTTAGAATGCTCTTACCACATATCATGAGAGTGTGACTCAAAAAGGGTTTTGGCAAGACATTGGTGAGGCTTTCTACCAAACCAAAGCCACAAAATGAGAGACCCATTGCAAAGATACCTTTTTTGAGTTATTGAACACAGCATCATTAGATGTATGATGACTAGTGGATGGATGACTAAGGGAGATCTATTTTTGCTTTATTGTTTGATCCAAAGGAGGTTGTGCAACCTATCACATATACCTGCTAATCATTAGATTGTTTGCATGGGAACAAAGTTGACCGGCTATATTTGTTGGGTGCTTAAGTTACCCACATTGCAAAGGCCTTACAAGTGGACTTGCACAATTTGACCAAGCCGGTTCTTGAGTCTGGGTTTTTTATCGTGAACTCATCATACAGTTAGACATGATCCGCAATTATGATGACCTTGAATGAAGAATTAAACATAATGATCAGATATGGGTTCCTCTGGTGATCTAGAATAGCAAGGCTGCTCCTTGAAAAAACCCAACTCAAAAGATCCTCATTTTTTTCTTTTCCATAGATAATACACAAAAGTATGATAACAATAGATTTATTAACAAGAGAAAATAAAAGCATAAAAAGCAAAAAATAAGAGCACAAAAGGACGTAACAATCTCTATCACTAATGTAGACAAGTAACTAAGACTCGAACTTTAAGAGTAAAAACACTCGGACTAAAGGCATGCCTTGGACTAAAGGACGTAACAATCTTTTTCTATATATTTTCTTATTTTATTCTACTAATATGACTCTTTAGAACATACACCGAAAAAACCCTATCATTTAAACCATTCACATGTAACCAGAGGGAACCATACACCCAAAACGCTCGTTAGCAATCGTATGTTATTAGCACTTCCAAAATTCTTCCAAACTAAACCAAAAAACTGTTTACATTACACCATTGAAACGAAAAAAAGGGACGCAATAAAACTCGAGCATATTCCAAAACCATGAAACTCGAGTATATTCTTGAAGTCTTTTAAGCATGATTTATCATATAAAGTTTACCCTAAAACAAAACAGATAGTAAATCTACAACTTGTTTATAAGGCGGGGATGGCTACCAAAAACGGTCACTGTACACGATCTCCACTTGTGTGTTGACCATGATTCTCAGATGGTTGGCCTCCATTTTCTGCCATTTCTAAAGCTTCATCGGAATTATTATTACTATTATTAGTCGTAGAGCTGGAATTAGGGTTGGAGTTGGAATTGAAATTGGAACTAGAACTAGAACTAGAGGACGTTGTATTCTCTGTGCGAATTGGCATGAGAAAACTCTGCATTCTCGAAAGGTAACTTTGACTTTGGGCATGGTGAGATGTTGATGAAAGGTTGGGATCAGGTGGGATATTAGGCAGATCATTCAGCTCTAGGTTGGGAAACACAGAACAACGACAGCGAGGACATTTTATGTTTAATCTAAGCCATTTATCAATGCATGCCACGTGGAAGCTATGAGCACACGGAAGGCCACGAACCTGGAAATCATTTTCGAAAGTAGGATGCATCTTTAATATGGGTCAAAACAGATTGGATCAGGTTGGGCCAATTCATAACATTTTTCCTTGTTTTTTTAATAAACAGTATAGTAATATTATGTGTTAAATATGATTTAGAAAACTCTCGCTACAATGATAATCTAACTTTTGGAGTGAAATGATTTGAGATTTTATACATTTTTAATAACTTTGTTCGACTTTTGCGCTATTCGACCCGTTTTCATTTTCTTAGTTTTGCCGAGTCTTATCCATTTGGCCCGTTAGAGAGAAAGAAAAACCAAAGAAACCCGTTTTACCCGTTTGTTTTCTTGAATTTTATAACAATAGTTTGTCATAAAAGGTTACCTCATCCCCGACATGGAACTCCTCCAAACAAATTGGACAGTCACTACAGTCAGTTGGAACAGCTTTCAGTGAGAACAATGGAAGTTCATGAATTAATGTCTCCACAGCTTGCCTCTACATTCCAAAATTGGAAACTAATCATCGGAAACAGTATAGAATTAATAAGATATGTCAAATTTAAACCATTTATAGGTAAATTGGCTTATTTAGATTGTACTTTCCTGTGAACCGTCACATTTGTAATATAGCAGAAATGAAAACTGGTCGAACGGGTCACCGGGTTGAATGTTACCTAAAGTGTATTCACCATTGCATGAAACCTCCTAAATCATTTTATTTCAAAAACTAGAATACCAATGTAAATATGTAATAATATATACGTTTTCCCGTCGTTTATTAAAATTTAATTGTTTTCAAAATTAAGAAAAGAACCGAGTGAGTACGTGTTGGGCTGACCCATTTTGACCCGTATGAATAATTACACATATGAATCCATAGTGTTTTGACACATTAACCAACCAACATGACCCGCCTATTTTCCCCCCTCTAGTATTAATAATTAGAGTTAAGTTCGATTTTGCTCCTTGAGGTTTGTAAAAAATAACTATTTTCCTTCAAAAGATTAAAAACATCAATTCACCTTCAAAAGTTTTATAAGTTGTTTCAATTTCAGTCCAAAAGTTTCATTAGTTGTTTCAAACTTATCAAAAATGGGACTTTAGAAGCGAATAAAACAAACATATTCTGTAGACGTTTTAGTTTTACATGGTGGGACTTGTTGGCTGTCACCCAATGTGTATTTTCAATACATAAATAAAACCACTTAAACCATTTTATTTCAAAATTTTGGCTATCACTGGGACCTGAATCCTGTTTTCACCTGTCACACAACCCACCCCACATATCCAATTCTTCATCTCTATTATCAATATAAGTGAGAACTTTTAGAAGACAAAAAACTGAACATAAATTTGTATACATACCCATGCAAGTTCCATTGCATACAACACCTAATTTGAAGTTGTAATTTATTTCCCAAACGAATGCAGACAAAACAAGATGTTTACCTGGCTCTCAGATAAGTAAAGTCCTGGATGATGTGCAATGGCATCGTGTTCCATGACTCTCATCTCTTGAGCTGCAATTTCAAATACTCGATCTGGGAGACGAATCATGTCAATCAACACCTGCAACATCTTTACTTGTTATCCCGGGCGTTCAAAATGTATTTCCTTCTCAAATATACGGATAACAAATACAAACCCATATTAAGACAGAATAGAGGACTAGAGGTTACCCCATATTCTGAAATCCTGGACACAGAGATCCCCAGTTGAGCGCGTTCCATATGAACTTTTCGTCTTGTTAACCACTGCATCCGAGGTCCATCAATTGAAGAAATAGTAAAGTTACATTTCAACAAAAGCAACCGAGCCATGAAGTAAGAGACCATATTACAATACGACACCTTATTTACTAAATATATGGCAAGACATATGAGTCCACCGTAGCTGAAAATCAACCATACAAGAAACCCCCATTTCTGATTCTTTTCAGGCAACTGCAAGAGCTTAAACACAACCATTAAATGCTCTATTAATGATGGATCTACATATTAATTACAAGAAACCACAATATCACACATACACAGGTGTGTGCAATGGCGAACCATATCGATCCTTTAATGCTCCACACCCATAGAAAAGGATAGAGAACCACATAAAGAGTGGATAGAACCAAAAATCTTCCAACAAAATACACATCTCTTTGCTCCTCACTACAATCCCTAAATCATTCAAAATAGTAATCAATATCATCGGTGCTTAATTCTCAATTGATACCATTTCATAAAGGCAAGGAGGACTTACAAACCCATTTTATCTGCAAGACCACTGTCTACAAACATCAAGACTCGAAAAACAAAGACAGCACCATAATCGATCTAATCCAAAAAAACAGACATAAATCAAGGTCTACGACTATAAGTGCAGTAAATCAAAGGATTTAACCAAATAATATCAAGCATACTCACCACTATCCACATATGCAATGGGAGTTTACAAAGAGAGTAGCGCTTCCAACTCAAGAGAACCATAACTCTGTTTAGTTACAATCTCAAAGAAAACAACACAATATCCTTCAAAAATGAGAAAATAATCAATGATTTTAACATAAATCACAAAGAAAAATTGAATCAATCATGTAAACCTGCTTCACAACTGATTAAATCAACACTCAATCACTACACTACCTAGTAAAATCATATCATAACTCAAAAACATTAAGATCCCCAAAATTTTCGAGAATTATATGTTCGAATCAACACTCTATCACTATGCTACTTTATAAAATCACATCAAAACTTACAAACGTTAAAATCCGCGAAATTTATCAAGAATTAAATGTTTGAATCTACACTCTATCACTACGCTACTTTATAAAATCATACAATAACTCAAAAACATTAAGATCTCCAATATTTTTCGAGAATTAGATGTTCGAATCAACACTCTATCACTATGCCACTTGATTGTATCACATCGTAACTCAAAAACAATAAGATTCCCAAAACTGATCGCGAATTCATATCAAATGCAAAAGGATACATACTGAACGCGAGCATTGATAGAAAGAGTCCATCGTACCTAGAAAGATTCGAAATTGAAACAAATTAAACAAAAGGAGAATGCAGCGTGTAGATGATTGATTATAGGAGAAAAGACGAACAAACCACTTGAAGTGTAGGCCTCTGATCGCCATGGGAGAAGACAATTTAGCGGGAAAAGCTAGGGTTCAGTGTGAATAATCGATCAAAAACACTCATTTGTTTGTAAGGAGTGAAGAAGTGAATCTGAGAAATGAAATTAGACGAAAATCGAGCGAGAAAAAAGATAAAACAGTGACTGAAATCCCAAGAAGTGACGATCAAAGCTGTGGTATAAAAGGGTTTTTTTGGGTTCTATAATAAATATATTAACTAATCAACTCATTCAAGTACTAAACATAAATATATGGTGTTCATCTTCCATGTTATTCACCACCTTTAATCATTCAATATAATTAAATATGTAACAAAAGTATATATTAATTTAAGAAGATAAGACTATTTATTTATATATAAAATAATATTTCATCAATTAAAATAGTGAAGGTTGTCGTGGTTTTCTTGACAACCCAACACCGTAAAAGTTTCATCATTGACTTCTTCGTCGACTAAAGGATTTTCAACGTGATCAAGACATATCACTACTTATCATCTTTCAAAATCATATTATGTGATATAACACAATTGTATTTTTTAGAAGGATGAATTGTATATGCAAGTAGTTGAATTATAGCCCAACAAGTTTTTAGAATACCAAAAACTCATTTCACACCCTTCTTTCACTTCTTATGTTGCCTTGAACCATTGTTGTTTTTGTAAATATGATAAGAAAATGACATCAAAATAATTGTTTTCAATTAGGTATATACATCAGTATGATAATACTCATACACGTGCTGTACATAATTTACCTCAAATCGACACTTTGGTGTGAGTCATGTACAATGTTGTTGAATGCTGGTGATTCATTAAGTATATTAGTGTTGTTGTTCAAACCGAAACACAAAAGAATGCATACCAAGTCTTGATAGGTCATCATTTCAAGCATAATTATCAGGTGCTTGTGACGACCTCTCATGTCATTGGGCAATTCCTTCAAACCCAATGTTGCAATCAATACTACCTATTGCTTTATAGATAAAGAACTTTGATTACAATGTAAAAGAAACTAAACAAACAGAATACACGATGTTAAGAAACAACAAATAAATAAAAGAAACAGAACAATGGCTAAGGATTTCTGTTGAACAGAGGTCCCTTAAAACAGATTTCGAGCCACCCAGTTGAATCCCGTCTGTCTCCCAGGGTACAACAGCCGGAACAGAAGTACTGCCCGAGTTAGCCTAGCACCCGAAACCACTACCTGAAACGAGAGCACGAAGTTGCAAAAAAGCTGGAAATTGTTCTTTCTGTGTGTTGTAGAACATGTAAAAACCAGGTCTTGTACGAGTTATTAATAGGGATGTGAACTGACTGTCTGTTACGAAAGTCCAACAGTCAGTTAACACTTCAAAAATATTTAGACAGCTCTCAAGCAACTCGCGGCGATGCAAGCGTGCAAAGTGCACCATCAAAGCGCCACATTGTGCCCATCGCCCAAGCCCATTGTGGCGCTTGACCTTGGGTGTCCCTCAACATATGTGGGAACACAATCCCTTGAAAAGTCCCACTTATAAACTAATTTATAGTTTATCATTCCATCAATGTGGGACAACAACTTCCACTCAGATTTTCACAGCTTTTGTGTTTCAACCACACAACTTTGAGCATCGATATCTCATTCATCTTAGTTCCATTTTGGACACGGTTTAGTTCGTTGTGTTCCTCTCACTTAGGAGAACACATACGAAATGGTTTGGTAATTAATTGCAACAAATACAATTAATTATTAATGTCCCAAAATGAGTGAGAAATCATATTTTTCTCACTAAACTTCCAACAGCATTGTGGGAGACTCGATGTTTAGTTTCATGTGCAACGTACAAAAGTTGTATATTGTTTTCGATTGGTCTATGCCTATATATTTTTTCATGCAACTTAATAACACCTTTACAAAATGTTGTAGACTATCACATGAATATCTTTTGAACATGTTCAAGTATTTGTTGTACGCGTTCGAGAAGTTGCTTATGCTAGTTGACGAATTGCAGTTGTACACTTCTACAATAACATGAAACTACTTTACATCTAGCAACATACGTACTTGAAAATATATAAAGTTTCTCTCCATAGCATCAACTATTTATAAGAATAGTTCTTTTCGCATCCAAAATCTTTATCAGGCCAAACACATCATCACCAATTCTTGGAGCATTAGAGAAGTAATCGCCACTAGATTTTCACGTGCACCATCATGATTTGTTATTAAATAAGTCCTTGAATTTGCGGTATTTTGAAATTGAGGATTTAACATGACATTAGCAATTAAATTGAGAAAAGAAAAGTTATCCATAATTCTCAATAGATGAATTAACGGAACTTGATGAGGACGACGAACTTGATGATGAAACATGTGGGACAGACATGGTGAATAATGTGGCTGAAATGTGAGTATAAGCAACTAACATGGGTGTAAAAAATTAACTTTAGAGTTGATATTTATAAGGTTGTCCACAAACAGTTGTAAAAGATGAGAAAACTACAATCTAACCATCTTTGAACTGACCCATATGAAAACAATGAATATCTGACGACTTGCTAGATTTATGTGGGGACAAAGAAGAAAAGGGTGAATCACAGATGACGATGGTCACATAAGTTTAGGGGTGCAGCCTAGCCCGAGCTCGTATAGGCTCGAGCTCGATCTGCTCGTGAAGATTTAGGAGAGCTCGAGCTCGAGCTCGGCTCGTTTCGAGCTTTATATTTAAAACTCGAGCTCGGCTGGTCAATTACTTTTTCAAGCTCGGCTCAGCTCGGGCTCAGGTCGGGCTCAGCTCGTTAATTTATTTAAATATTATTTTATTATTTTTATATTTAATTTTGTTATATATTTATAATATATATTATATATATAACATTATACATATTATTTAATTTTTTTTATTATAACTTCATATATAATAAATATTATTTATATAATATATTTAATAAATTAAATAAAAAATATATAAATAAAAAACTCGTTTAGGCTCAAGAGCCGGCTCGAGCTTGATATGTGAAGCTCGGGCTCGGGTTCAATAATTAAATGAGTTTTTTTTCAAGCTCGAGCTCGGCTCGGGCCCGTTAAAGCTCGGCTCGTTTCGAGCTTTTTATCGATCTGATCTCGAGTAGCTCGCGAGCGGCTCGGCTCGTTTGCACCCCTACATAAGTTATATCAGTTGGGGGTTGGGGATACGAAAAGGGAAGTAGGTGAGGAGGGATCATACAGGTGCCAATAGTTCAAACTTTAAACCATAAGATTTGGGCGTTAAAAGTCATTATAGCTCTTGATGAAGCATCATGGATCCTAATATGCCAATTAGGTAATGAAGCAAATTGGGTAGTAGTAAGCCATATTAGGTCTTAATGAGCTATAACGCCTCATACATGTCTCATTGGCTTGTATTTGGCATAAGAGTAACTATAACTTTTGATGGAACATGATTGTCACTAATATGTAAGTCAAATTAGATTGTAGTCGGTCATTTCCAGTGGTGGTTGCTATAATACACTAAGCACGTCTTAGTGGGTTGTATTGGACCTTGGGGTGTTTGGGATTGCTTATCAAAACAACTTATTGACTTATTAACTTTTAAAAAGTCAAAAAGTCATTTTATAGTGTTGGCATGTGATGGTTGTGAGGTAAATAAGTTAATAAGTCAGTCCATACTAACTTATTAACTTATTGGAAAAGTTAATAAGTTAATAAGTTGTTTCAGAAGCAATCCCAAACAACCCCCTTAAAAGTCATCATAGCTATTGATGAGGTTATAACGGGCTTTATCACGTCCTACATAGTTAAACTAGTTTCAAGTAAGTTATATGAGGTTCTGATGAGTTGTAATGAGTCATATAGGTCTTAGTGGATTTTATTCGTTATTAAGAAACACAATGCTCTTGATGGAGCATGATAGACCTTAAAATTTTTATCAATATTGCTTCGAATTGTTACGACTTACTTCCACTCTAAAGTATATTTTCTCGAAATGGAAGAATGTACGTTGATTATTAGAGACTGAATGCCAATCCCTAATTATTTCATCACATAGTTCTTCGAAGAGTGAATATCATCTCGGAATATGGTTCTCTACTAGATTTTTAGAAGATTTTCATCTTTCAATATTATTCTTACGATGGTATAACTCATGCTAAATTATTGGAGACTAAAAATATGTCATTAATCCTTTTATATACAAAAGACGTTTAATACTAAATATCACTCTGTTTTTGGAAATATTAAGACTTGAATTCTGGTCTCTAGTATGTTCCTTCTATATTAGAGACTCAAGATCATAAATCTTTGCCATTTTTCATTACAAAGGGAAAGTATTTGAGACTAAAACTAGTAGTCAATAACGTTTTCTCCAAAACCTTATCTGCCGTAAGCATATTCCTTACTTATTAAATTTAATAAAAAATTATAATCTTCTAAAGAATAATAACGAAACTTATCCATAATTTCTTAAACCTAAGAATGAAACGTGAACTTTCAATAACTTAGAGTATACTTCTCCATTGGGGCTTAAGGGATTAGGCTCAATACATATGGACCTTCAAGGACTTAACCATCAAATATTGTATAAACATGAAGCTTAATCCCCACATGAAGAAAGTGATCCAAACAGGTTATTTTAGTTTTTACATGACAGTGATATTTCGTTCTTATTCTCTAAGGGGCTCTCATACGCATTGATACATGTTCGTACCGATGAAACCTATAAAATATTCTAAACACAGGATTAAGAAGACAAAGTTATTTTGATTCCTCTTGTTCATTGCTCCAATGATTGTAGTAACAATATCGGTGGGTTCATGTAGCAACAATCTATATATAATACTAAAAAAATAATTTAGGAAGACACTTGACATATTTCTAGGCCTCCTAAGTTTATTTTCTCCGTCTCTCTCTCCTCTTAAATAATTACCTAAATTAAGAAATATTAAATAATTCTAATTCTTTTTTAGATTAATTTTTTTAATAAATTAAGAAATATGTCTTTTTATTAATTTTATTTCTAGAAAATAATTTTTCATACAATTAAATTTTTTTTCTAAAACATCTAAATTTTTAAAATATAAAATATTTTAAAATTGGTATTTTTAAAAAGTAAATTTTTATAAACTTAAAATAATTAAAATTAGGATTTATAATAAAAAATTATAAAAATACTATTTTTAATACGGTTTGTTTTGAAAAAAATGTTTAACTTTTTTTTGAAAGAAAGTTTAAAAACAAAGTTAAAAATTAGTATCGTTATTTTATTACTTATAATTATTACTCATATGTAATTTTAATCATATCTTATTTTAGATTATAATTTTACACTTCATAAAATTTTATTATATTTAATATTTTATTTTTTCAACCCGTCTAATATACGGGTTTACTAAAGTTAGCATTAAATAAATAATAATCAACAACTAATCAGAGATATTATGAACATTTATAGCTCGATCCAACCCGATTTAATGATATATCTCTATATTTTATTACAGGATCAAAATAATTTGAAATTGATCTAACTATTGTACATAACATTTCAGTGTATATTATTCAAATCTTAATTTCTTCATACTAATATCCTCACACTCACTCAATATCTAGCTTACGATTTGATCCGTCAAAAGTATTCTTTTAAGTCTAAAGAAAGACAATTTTCTTTGACTGTATATTTCGTTATGACAATAAACAAAAGTTAAGGTCAATCTCTGTCAAGTGTCGGTTTATACTTAAAAGAGCATATTTTTACGCATGATCAGCTTTATGGCATCTTGTCACAAGTTAAAAGTAAAGATGGATGAAGCTTTTAGCTTTAGATAATGAGTGTAACCTATTAATCTATATTCTATATCTATATATATAATACTAAAAGAGTAACTTAGGGAGATATTTGACACATTTCTAGCCCCCCTAAGTTTTTTCCGCCTTTCTCTCCTCTTAAACAATTACTTAAATTAAGAAATATTAAATAATTTTAATTCTTTTTTAGATTAATTTTTTAATAAATAAGAAAGATGTCTTTTTATTAATGTTATTTCTAGAAAATAATTTTTCATACAATTAAATTTTTTTTCTAAAATATCTAACTTTTATAAAAATATAAAATATTTTAAAATTGGTATTTTTAAAAAAGTAAATTTTTTATAAACTTAAAATAATTAAAATTAGGAGTTATAATAAAAAATTAAAAAATAACATTTTTAATACGGTTTGTTTGAAAAAAATGTTTAACTTTTTTTGGAAAGAAAGTTTAAAAATAAAAGTTTAAAAATTGATATCGTTATTTTATTACTTATAATTATTACTCATATGTAATTTTAATCATATCTTATTTTACATTATCATTTTATACTCATAAAATTATATTATATTTAATATTTATTTTACAACCCGTATAATATACGGGTTTACTAAAGTTAGTATTAAATAAATAATAATCAACAACTAATCAGAGATATTATGAACATTTATAGCCCGATCCAACCCGATTCAATACAGGATATATTATTCAATATCTAGCTTTCGATTTGACCCGTCAAAAGTATTTCTTTTAAGGCTAAAAGAAGACAATTTTTTTGACTGTATATTTCGCTATGACAATAAACAAAAATTAAGATCAATCTCTGTCAAATGTCGGTTTATACTTGAAAGAGCATATTTTTACGCATGATCAGCTTTATGGCATCTTGTTACAAGTTAAGAGTAAAGATGGATTGAAGCTTTTAGCTTTAGATAATGAATGCAAACCTACTAATGTTACTACAAATGTAGTTTACAAGAATGTTTTTGTTCATTCGTGATCTTATAATTAAAAGTTGTTACGTCTTATTTAATATATAACACACTTGATTTTATTTTTATTTTTATGTTATTTAATAATTAACTCTTCACACTTTCGTGTAATACACGGGTAACTAAAACTAGTAACTATATAGATGATGTGTGCAATTTACTCTAATCCTACCAATTTTTTCTTTTATAAAAAACCATAATAATAAAAAGGATAGATATTATTTAAATTGATAGTTTAGTAGTAAGAGTAAAATACTTTTAAAAAAATCATGTTAAAAATTTGACATAAGAAACTAAAAATTGATATGCATTAGAAATAACACTAAATAAGTGCCGTTATTCTAAAAAATAAAAATAATAAGAATAAACAATTTTGTTGGGAGTGTTGTTGAACACTATAAAGAGAAATAAGGGCAAATGATGGTAATAACGTGATGTCGTGATGCCAAACATGAACCTAAATATCATAAATTTTGTCGGTCCTAGATCCTAATTCATGCAAAATCACCAATCATTTCATGTCATCCACTTATAATCATCGTACCTCTTATGGTAAGTCGTTCGTATTTGCTTTATCATAAATTGTATGGGATTTATCATTCACGAGCCTATAAATATATAATTAGAAGAAGAAATCTTGAAAAGTTACATAATTTTATATCTTTTAAATCAACCGCATTAAGTAACACAAGTTTAGATTTTTTGGCCACGTTGTAGTTAATTATTTACAATGTTCTAAGAACCGGATTGGACAACAAATCGATTATCTTGAGTTATTAGTCGGATCGAATTTAAAAAACAGATGACTTCCTAATTATATATATAGTTTTATATATAATTCAATATAAGTATTTTATATGTATATTTTATAGTGATATATAAAACTTAACGATAGTCATATATCAAACACTCCAATTAATCGTCCAACCTATCTGTTAAACTCATTAAAAACAAAAAAAAATTAAAAAAAATCTCAAAACATCCCGTCCGACCCAGTTTCCAGTTCCTGATCCGAAGGCCGAACCGGTCCGAATCGGCGGTTCTCAGGAAACAAACGAGTAGGGGTGGATCGGACCGATGGCTCAACCACCGAATCCTAGACTGCCCGGTTCTATCCGACTCAAACAACATTGATTATATGTGTTACACCTAAAAAATAAATTAAACATACTTTATTCAAAAAACGTTTGCTAAAAATTCCATAAGCTTTGTTCTAATAAAATAACCTTAAATATATAAAGTCCAAGTCTAGTTCCTCATATATACTGTTAGGTTGTTCATGTATACTACAAAGTCTAACTTGTTTTCTTAAAGTAAATCTAATTTCAAGATAACATATGTACATTTACTTATAGTCAAGGGACCATTATTGCAACATTCACTAAAAACAACAAGTTATAGACCCCCTTGACTCCCTGTCTAAACTCTTTTACCATTCGGATATCGTGTGAACCGTTGCTATAAAAAAGGGGGAAATCAATCGCCGGAAAAACCCGCCGGAAGTTCATCGGAAAACATGACGGAAAACACACGACACCACCACCACCACCACCACCACCACCACCACCACAACAACAATGACGGATTTGTAAGAGCAGATCAGATCGATCTCAAAAGCTTAGATGAACAGCTCGAAAGACACCTTAGCAGAGCATGGACAATGGAGAAGAACAAGAAGAATCAACCAGATTCAGACGCGACCGCCGCCACCACCACCGCCACCGGTTCCCCCGCCTTCACGCTGCCGTCGAAGGCCACTACAACCTCCTCGAGAGAGAGGCAGGAGTGGGAGATCGATCCTTCTAAGCTCTTAATCAAAGGTGTTCTCGCACGTGGCACGTTCGGCACCGTCCACCGTGGCGTATACGACGGCATCGACGTCGCCGGTGAGTGTTCCGTAACCCTAGGTTTCCGATTTCACCTCTCATTTACAACATTACATCAATTGATTTAAATATACTGTCAGTTCAATTAGATTAGGTCTGGTTACGTTGTGAATCGAAGTGTTGTTTTCACACTGGTGGTGGTCGGAGGAATGACGGTGGTTGGTGGTGGTTGATCGGTGTGTGATTGCGTAATTGCAAAAGTGAAAATGTTGAACATGTAATCCGTGACTGATGGCTGGTGATTCCAGTAACTTCCATTGATGATATTATCTTCTTGACTTTCATGTGATCTAAAATGTTTTTATATAATATAAATATATTGTATGAATTCACGCCTGCAAATTAGGATCTCAGCCTCAAGACTTTATTAAAATCAGTTTATTATAATAAGCTACTAACCATCACTTCTTATATGCTTTATCATTGTCTTTACTTTTTAGCTTTATTAGCAAAAGATTTGTTAATTAGGATCATTTTGAAGGTATAATTTAATAAAGTAAACTAAGTATTTGATGGTTTTTTTGTAATTATTAGTGAAACTGCTGGACTGGGGGGAAGAGGGTCATAGAACTGAAGCGGAAATACAATCTTTAAGGGCAGCGTTTACACAAGAAGTGGCGGTTTGGCATAAGCTTGATCATCCGAATGTCACAAAGGTCATATATTTAAGTCTAATGTGCATTTTATAATGTTTAATGTGCATTCTATAGTTTATTAATTTTTAAGAACCTGACTCTTGACTATGGATAATTTGATAATTAGGTGCTGGTAGTCATGGGTAGTTATGTAACTTTACGTTTCTAAACAATCGGTTTCTTACAACTCGTTATGTGTTTCTCCAAACACCTAAAAATAATCAGGAAATCTTGATCATTAATAGTTTTGCCAAACACTTTAAACTGAAACCTTCAAGAGATCTCATTCCCATCTAGCAGAGGTCTCATGTTCGAATCAAACTTCCATTAGTTTTTGCCTTAGCCCCTTGAAAGGCGCTTGTTCAGAGTAAGTTATGTTTTACTTGGTCCCACAGGGTATTGATGGCGTCTATGAACTTTTTCTAATGGGTACTCACAGTTAAGAAAACACTTTAAACTGATTATGGGTAGTTCATGTTGAATATTTTATTAACAAACAGCACCGTTTTGAAAACATACGTATTACGTTTTTGTGTATGGAACTAAATGTAGGGCGAGCACAACTTTAAGAATCCAACATTTATTAGAAAACTACTTACAATCGAAGATCAAGAGAGTTTGTATAAGTTTTTGAATTTTACCTTTACAGGGCGGCGGCATTCTTTTTTGTATGTAATGTTGAATTCACAGAGTATAAAACAAATAGAAATGATTGTGAATATAGGGAAATTGCTAAGCCAGGTAAACATTTTGCAAATATTGATGTGTACCCTTGTGATGACATTTGATCCATTTAAGGAAAGCAACACTTTTCAAGGCAGTATTTCTGAATATAACTAAATCGGTTATTACAATATTTTTTTGTTGCAGTTCATAGGTGCAACAATGGGTTCTTCGGAGCTAAATATACAAACAGAAAGTGGTCAAATCAGCATGCCAAGTAACATTTGTTGTGTTGTTGTGGAGTATCTTCCCGGGGGTGCCTTGAAGAATTACCTTATAAAAACAGAAGAAAGAAGCTGGCTTTCAAAGTAGTTGTTCAGATGGCACTTGATCTTGCAAGAGGGTATGCATAGTTCCTACATTAATACACTTTGACAACAGTTGACTACTTGACAACAAGGTCAAATAAAATAGGTCAATTCAAAGTTAGCACTTAAAACAAATTCAACTAGGAAGTTTTCTAATTTTAGTATATACTAGCTTATTACCTGTGTAAAACACAGACAAACTTAGAAAAGAGTCAAAACTAAAGATGAAAGGACACTTGAAAATTTTCAAGTATTAGTTAGAGTAAACTTCGTTTTTTCTCTATGTGGTTTGGTTCAAATAACGCTTTTCATCCAAAGGTTTCAAAATCTTGTTTTTACTTCTTGTAGTTTTTATTTTGTCTCAATTAACTCCGACCTATTAACGTCGTTAGTTTTCTCTGTTAAATGGAAGGGTATTTAGGTCAATTAACTGATAAAGACTAGTTATGTAAATCTAGAGTTATTGAAGGACCAATTATGTAATTTGGTAAAAATATCTAATTAAAATACTTGAAACCCAACCCCTTCTCCCATTTCGCCTTCGTCACTTCCACCACCACCGGGACCCTACACCGCCGGCTGTCCACCGCCACTGTCACCCAAATCACCTTTGACGCCACCATCACAATCTTCATCATCCTCATCTCTCACCCATTATCATCTCTCGGCTGATCAGCCCATGCCACCCCACGAACCACCTGTGGCTTCCTTTCTTCTGACGACCAAAACCACCATCGCCATCCCTTCTACCGCCAGCCCTATTTAATCGCAACAGGATCTGATTCACACCTCATCTCAGGTGGGAAATGCATTAAAACCATGGAGCAAACATCATTGTAAACAGAGCTAGGGTTACAGGAACGATTTAAATTGTTTGATGTTCGATTTGGGAGTCGATTAGGTTATGGAAAGGTAAGGATGTTGTGGCGGTGCTGATGGTGTAGTGGTGGTAGTGGTAATTGTATAGGCGGTGGTGGTTAGTCGGCAAGGTGAGGCAGAAATGTTTGATTTGGGTGTGCGTTTGTGTTTGCGTAGTGGTAGCGGTAACTGGTGGTAGTGGTAGCATGTAGTGTGGTGATTCGTGGTGTTGTTTGCGGTGGCAGCGATGGTGATGGATGATGATGGCATCGGTGCTACAGTGGCGGTGGTGTTGGGTTTTTACTGATTAGGGCTTTGATAGCGGCGGTGGTTGTGCGGTGGTGATGGTCTGGTAGCTGTGGTTTGCAACAATGGGTTTGTTGTAAGTGTTCGCCGGAGAAACCACCATGGTCTGCCGTGGAGGTGGGTGATCGGTGACGATGGTGGTCTAGTGGCTGTGGTCAAGTGGTAGATGCCAATGTGTGTACATATATGTAAAATCAATTTAATAAAACGATTTAAGATTTTATTATTGAGTTTGAGTAAATTACACAACTAATCCTTATATGTGACAAGATTAAAACGCCCTTACATTTAACAGGAAATTTTAACGGGTTAGTAGATTGGAGTTAATTGAGACGGATTGTAAACCATAGGGAGCAAAATCAAGATTTTGAAACGTTTGGATAAAAAGTGTTATTTGGGGCAAACCATAGGGATGAAACTCTAATAGTTATAAATTAAAAAACTAGAAGTTCAGTTATTTAACATATAAGAGTTTAATTAGTATATATGATTTTGGATATATATATATATATATTAATAATTAATCCTGTTTTTATATGTTAAATATAGACACTAGTTTTTTTTATAGTGTATAAGTTATATTTATTTTTTAATTAGTTGATTATGTAAAGAGTTTAAATATTTTTAAATTTTAAAATAGTTGTACATGCTTTTAATATATTTTGTTCTGAAAAAAAAAAGAAAAAAAATGCCGTAAGATATCAAATAATTCCAGTGTTACGCAGATTTTGAACACGTTAAATATTCTTTTTAGTGATTAAATTGTTTAGAAGAATACTCTATAATTTAAGAAAACACAAAAACATAGGAATTTATGGATAATGAAATATGCTTAGAATTGGAATATTGGATGGTTTTTGAGCATTTTTTGTTATTTACACATGCTAAGGAGGTGTTTATGTAGGGGTAGCTAAATGTACCCCATATTGATTTGATTGATTTTTTTAATAAAAGCTTATACACACGTATACGCATGTTTTGGACTTGTATTCGCTTGTATAAGCACACATATACGTCTGTATATGACCGTTTGAACTAGGATACGTCTGAATTCGACTTGTTATACACTAGTATTCAAGAGTGTGGGGGTTACTTAGAGTAAAAATGTAGATTGGGTCACGTTTAGCACTACCCGTTTATATATAGTCTTACATCATTAATCGAATTGACTTAAATTGGGTCTCAGTTAACCAATAAGAATATGCCACATAGTTGATTTTAGGAAATATGGATACCATGATGATCTTGTTTATTATATTTAAATATTATTGTGTTCAATTTAGCTATGGAAATCTACGCAAATACTTAAATATTCATGTCAATTTAGATGTTGAAAATAACTCTGTTTGACCTCGAGATGTCAAAGTGACAAAGTGTATCTCCTCTTTCATTTTCTTGATTTTACTTCAAATTGCTTACAAAATTCTTGTAATAAATGGTACTTTTACTAGATTAAGCTACCTGCACTCTCAAAAGATTGTACACAGAGATGTGAAAACTGAAAACATGCTATTGGACAAAAGTAGAACTATTAAAATAGCTGATTTTGGAGTTGCTCGTGTCGAAGCCTCGAACCCTAATGACATGACGGGTGAAACCGGGACTCTTGGATATATGGCCCCTGAGGTTTGTCCTTGATCGTCATTTTGTCAGTACTATATAAGTTTGTAGTGTTTTTGGTTATTTTCTAAATATGGAAAAGTTTTGCAGGTTCTTAATGGTAACCCGTACAACAGGAAATGTGACGTTTATAGTTTTGGCATATGTTTGTGGGAAATATATTGTTGCGATATGCCATATCCTGACCTTAGTTTCTCAGAAGTCACTTCAGCTGTCGTTCGCCAGGTATAATTGTAATTCAAGATTTATGATTGATAGCAGACATGTGATAATTAGTCTTAATTGTTTCCATATTCAGTATCACCAAAGCTTGATTAATTGGCTGGTCCTGCAATATACTCTTATTTTATGGTTACCAAAAGGATAATTTAGATATTTGATAAGGGTTATTTAACGACCTCCTGCCTATGTTTTTACTCAATGTATCCCTTATAATGTAGGCGTATACAAGCCTGTATACGTATGTATACATGCTTTTAGAAACATTGAATCAATAGGGGCTATATTGAGTAATGAAGGTACATTTAGCCGGCCTCGTTTGATAATTAGTCAAGTGTTTTCAATCAGTATAGCTAAAAAGCTTGTTACTAAATGGTATTTTAGACAATTACCCATTGGTATTTATATGCAGAATCTGAGGCCTGAAATACCACGATGTTGCCCGAGCTCTCTTGCCAATGTGATGAAACGATGTTGGGATGCAAACCCTGACAAACGGCCGGAGATGGATGAGGTTGTGACAATGTTGGAGGCCATTGACACATCAAAAGGTGGCGGGATGATCCCAGGTGATCAACCTCAGGCTGTCTATGTTTCCGTAAGCATCGAGGTCCATGAAATTTCTAGAATTCGATCTGTTTTTGGAAACTTAAGACAATTAACTAGAAATTAGGAGCTCCTAAACTATAATACCATATGTTAGATGTGCCTGTGAGGCAATGCTACATGTTTCTTTCTTTGGATCATGTGAGGTTTTTCTTTTAATTTTTTTTAGTGTAGTTTGCATCTTATTTAACCGATATTATACTACATTCATGTAGTGGTGTATAATTTTTACTAAATTTATATAAACTCTATTGTCGTGAACAAAATCTATACCAGGTATGTAGCTTCAAATCCATTGATAAGTATTTCTCTTCTTTGTCACATACATTGTATGACTTGCACACATTGATGTATCAAACAATTAAACGAGACATGTAGGACAAATATGAGACATACAAAGTGAGGACAGTATATTCAACGCTCCATTAATGTTTTCTTTTGAGATGACTTGCATGCTAGTGTCATCAAGGTCATTTTAATTTAGGTGGATTACTTAAAGACTAATTAGTATTGAGTATAAAATTTTCACTAGTTAGAAAGTGAGGAGTGTACACTTATACAAGCCTATGCTCATTTCTAGCGCCTCGAACCAAATGGTAAAGTCGACGAAGGCCCCAGAAGCATAAGGATTCTAAGGGGGCATCGCCCTCATTGACAAGGAGTGTGGGGGTAGCAACCCTAGTGTGAGATCCAAGAAGCAGCAACCTTTGGCGGGGTGCACGGGACAACAAACGTGGTGGGTGTCGAGACGTCTGGGTAGCTTGGAAACTTTTTTAACATGTTAGTTGAATACAGTAAGTTGCTTTAGATTCACATGATAAATAAAAAATTGCTCGAAATTGATCATCAAAAGGAACTGATAAATCAGTAGTAAGTTGCTATTGTATATCAGTAGAATTATGTTCAATAACATCATAGCTTTGGGTATAATCTAATTATCGATATAAACCAATGATCAGTAGAAACTGATGATTTTGATGTATCATGAGCAACATCGACATCATATGCATTGGTAGTAACTTATGCATGCGTAGCAACTTGAGCATTAGTAGTACCTTATTATCAACAGGAGCTCAAGTTACTATTGAAGTTTTTTTAACTGGTATAATTATTTAACCGTCAAAAGTTATAACTACCAACTATTAGTTACCAACCGAAACTTGTGATGGTTGGCCCGGTAAAAACAAATGATCTTTTGGCTGGTTTAATGTATCAAATTCTAGTATAGTTTTCATAATAGAATTTCCATACGTGTTCTAGATTATTTCTTTGTCTTATCCGATTGAAATTTCATGTGTACGAACAAAATATATTATTCTGAAAATGTGTAACACGATTTAAAAAGATATCCAAACATACATAAATTACAAAACCTACAATCTATAAACTTATGTAATCCTTTTGAAATTACAGAATATCACATAACTAAGTTTTATGACCACTTTTGTACAGAAAAGCTATGATCATTTTGAGTTAAATGTGAGACATTTATTAGCATGCCCGCTGTTAGGCATTTTTATATCTAGCTGTATGTTATATCAAATTTTAAATTTATAGTCACGACACAAGCGAAGAAATTTCACATATTTACTTTCATTTCACGAATCGACTTCTTAAAAAATAAAATGTTATTTTCGTCTTTAACGTTTCGTTAAATTTGCCATTTCAATTTAAAAACTTTTCTTTTTTGTCATTTCAATCTCTATAATTTATCAAATGTTACTATTTTCATTCACTCCACTAACTTCGTTAAATATTATGATATTTTAGTATTTTTTAATACCTTGAAATTCATTTAAAACTAAAAAACACATGAAGCGACTAATGAGACCGGTCGCTTCGATTTAAAATCTTCGATTAACTCTAACCCATGATATTCGATTGATATCTATTGTGAGATTTGAATTAATCTTTACGTTTGTTCGAACGTGTACCGTTGTTCGATTAAGGTCTATTGTTGTCACGTTTTATTTTATTGAGGCCTGCTGCTGTCACATTCGAACAAACGTGACAATAGCAGACTTTAATCAAACAAAGCGTGACAACAATAGACCTCAATTCCACGGCAGAACTCAATCGAACAACGGTACACATTCGAACAAAACCTGAAGATTAATTGAAATCTCACAACAAACATCAATCGAACAGAATGAGTTAGAGTGAATCGGAGCTTTTAAATTGAAGCGCTCGGTCTCACTAGTCAGGTCATGTGTTTTTTGAGTTTTAATTAAATATTATTTGATTATTTTTTTAATTGGATAATTAGAGTGTTGAAAAAGATTAAAATACTCTCATATTTAATGGAGGTTTTAACGATGTTAGCGGATTTGACGAAAATGATAACATTTTGTAAACTACATTGATTGAAATGACAAAAAAAAAGTTTTTGGATTAAAATGGCAAAGATAACAAAACGTCAGAGACGAAATAACATTTTACTCTCTTAAAAAATTTCATACTTGACTCACCCTTTCAATTGTTTTTATGGCAATATTAGACTTAGTGAACATTTTAGGAGCATCAAACTTGATAACATAGACGCAAGTGGGTTTCAAACACCACTACAAGATAGTTAAAATGAGCTTCAAACCTATAGGGCTCCAAGCCTTTAACGGACTCCAAACATAACTCTTCCTATATTATTGCATTAATAGGGGCTACAAACAGCTATTAACTACTACACTTTATTTAAAATGAGTTTTAGTGAAATGGTTTTTACCTACATAATATTTTGGTGTCATTTTAACTAAACAACCGTTACGCATAGTCTAAACTTGACGGGTATTTGTTAATTTATTTCATAATATATATGTAGAATATTATTTAGGACATATAACCTTACCTAAAATACACATTTTTAATTACTAAAAGTTAATGAAATCATAAGTTTTTTTTTAATAGTATTTTAAATATGTCACCGATAGTATAAATATTATTAAGATAGGGCTATAGTATAAAGAGTATTTAATTTAAAACTATAAGAATAATTATACGCTTGACATGTATCATTTTATTGTTTTAGAGAGCAAGATGTTTTGGTCACGGTGTCAAATAAGTCATCTCATTATGTATAATACATTCATTGTGTTTTATATAAGTTAACTATGTCATATATGTCTTATTTTTTTTTTATTATATGTATTAATCATTGTGTTTTACGTTTTATACCATTTTGTGTTATTCTTCCATTGTTTTTTATATATTATATAAACTTTTTGTTATCTTATCATTGTGTTTTATATTTAAAAGTACACAATAATGTTTTGGCACCAATTTATTTTTTTCAAAACTTATAGTGTTCAAGACAACACAATTACGAGCAAAATCACAATGAAATATTTTATTATTATGTTTTATGTTTTATATCATTTTGTCATTGTTTTAATGTATTAGATTAATTAGTTGTTAATTAAATATTATGTTTTCATAGTAAAACTAAACAACAATGTTATTTCACCATAATTTTTTTTAAGAATTCGTTATGTTAGAAAAACACAACAGTATTTAGAAAAACATAATAAATAACAAAAAGACACAATAAACTACACTAAAGACACAATAACGAATAAAATTCATATGAGCTTAAAAACATTAAAAAACATATATCTTTTTATATAACGATATTATACTCATTTTAAAGATAAAAAACTCTCATTTTTTTGGTGTAACTTTTATTAAAAAATAGTGTCGTATATAAAAGTTATAAACGTTTAAAAAAATAGACGAATTTGAAAAAAATCAAAAAAATGACTGCCTGAATACTTATCTAACAAACTTTTTTCCTGCAATGATCTCAATTGATTAAAAATTTGATGCTTAATTACTTCTTATACTCGTAAATTTATTTTTATTTTTTACTTCTAACCCACCATTTATTATTATGTTAAGTTATCTAACTAAAATAAAAAATGTTAAATTATCCATTTATTTTTATGAGATGCAAATGGATGACTGTATGTCACACCAAATAATGGATATTAACTCCTTTGGGATGAATGTGTTGACCATGAGCTTGCATATTTCAAAATCTGATATTTTGTTATTTAATTCAAATTGAATGTTGGCAACTTGTATAAATTTATCTTAAATTTTATTTTTTTTAGAGATTATGACCTCGTAAAATGTATAACTATAATCAATTTGTCATTTCAAATGTATCATCACTAAAAACATTTTAGCAACTTACAGTGTCTCTGTCTAGAGTTTCAAATTCATTTTCATCCATTTGTTTCACTAAAAATAAATATATTCCGTCCTTGACAAATGTGGGTTGTGTGTCATTGCTATAACAATTGTCATGGTCTTGTCCTGATGGCAAATTTGCGATACTATTTCGGAAGATGAGTGTTATTTAATCGTGCACACATATTCGTTTCCCGGTCAGAACTGTAATTCAAACTCCCTCACGAAAAAACCCATCACTAGAAAAATCCACACAGAAGTTCGCGGAAAGATTTTCTTTTATGAATTGTGCAATTAATTTAAAATAAGTCGTATCTTGCTCAGACCAATAAATAGAGCTGAGGTTATAGTTAAAAGCCGTTAGTAGAAAACCGAAATAACTAGTTATGATAGGCATCAAGGAGCTAAATGAAATAACCTCGATTTGATGTTAATGATTTGGTGTTTTCAGTATGTATAATAAAAATTTAAACAAGAAATGATAGCCTGTATAACAGGAAATGTGGCGTTTATAGTTTTGGCATACGCTTGTGGGATACACATACTTTCATGTAGGTATTTGTGTTCGTGTTTGTTTATTTGTTAAAATAATACAATTTTTTGTTCGTGTTCACTCATTTATTAAACGAATGAACATAAACGGCGAATGAATTCTCGAACTGTTCACTAAACGTTCGGTTTATTTGCAGCCTTAATCAAGTGACACTAGTACAAAAACATTCTTTTAAAGCGATCAAAATTTTTTATTTAAAACGCTTGGTATAAAAATCGCTGTAAAAACACAAAAGCGTTGTTTACAAGTCTTGTGGTTATTATTTTACGGAGGTTAGTTTATTTAAAACTAGTATTTAATTCAAATATCGTTGTTTTTGGTTAAACATTGTATTTGATATTATTTTAAGTTTAAATTACGTTGTATTTGGTAACTCAAAGCGTTGTTTTTGCTTCAAATGCTATTTTAAAAATATTGAGTTTAATTTTTTTTTTGTTATTTATTATTGAGTTTTTGTTTATAACAAAAATATCAATTTTACTTTCTTTTGTTAAGTTTTATAATTTTTATTTTCTACCTTATCCATAACGGTTGGTTTAAACTCCTATAAAATATAACCTAACCTAATTCATAAATCCAAATTCATATTCATCTTTTTCTTTTTACTTCTCTTATTTTAGAAGATCAAACTCTTAAACTTTGATACATTTATTTATTGTTGTTCGTGTTCGTTAGAGCATTTATTGACAAAATACTTCAGGTAATATTATTTATTGATTCTTTATTTTTTTCTGTCTAACTTTACTTTTACTTAAACTAAATATGATTTCATGATCAAAGAAAAAGAGTTGGATAATCTTTTGAACAAACTCATAGTTTGCAATACAAGATTCTTGACTAAGGTAATATTATTCTTTTTTAACTTTACTTGGATTATTTATGTTGATGATCAACCTTCATATATATGTGTGTGTGCGCATCATTATATTTAAAAATAATGATCATTTAGACTTTTAGAAACCTTTTAGACCATGCCTATATTGTTTTAAAGAGAATTTCATATATATCCTATAAACTTGTAAAATATCATATGTACCCAACTAAAACTATAAATGTCATATATACCCTTAAAAAACTAATCTATTAAGTTCTTGACACATGAGGGTTATAAGTATCATTATGTCACTTGCTTAACTTATTGATTCAAGTGTACAACACTTGGGAGCTATTTGGTAATCTTTTAATGGTTCATTAAGATGCTACTTTTGAATCGGCAAGAGAAAAAACACTTTTAACGATTTCATTTAGCATAGCACTGAATTAGTAAATGTAAAAAAACACCAACCGTCCTCGCCGCCGCCCTTCCTCCCTGCCGCTTTCCTCGCCACTGCTATTCTGTGGTGTCGCCAATGTCACACGGCAGTCTCCATCACCGGCGAACTCCTCCGAGTTTCTCTACAACACCCCGTCACCGTCAACCCCTCTCTTCTCTCGGGTTTGACCTTAACTCATTGGTCTTTTAGTGGTGTTACAAGAAAAAAGATAATCCATAATGTCTTGGAAGAACAGAAGTGATCGATGTCGAAGTATCAATCAAATAAGATGTTAAAATGTGTGTTCCTATTCACCTTAAACTAGTTAGGGTAAGTAGGGTTGTCGATCCTCGTGGAATTAGTGGTCGGTGTATTGTACTTTGATTTATAAAACAATGATTAATCAAATTACAAAATTACTTAACTATTACCTCTGGGCTGTGAAAGTTGGATTTTTGGAATAATTAACAAATAAACTAAGAAAACAACTTGGAAATAATCAAACTTGATTAAGAAAACGATTATAAGAGAAAGTAATCCACTTCGGTTCTAGGTTTGGTTTTCAGCAATTGTTTAGTTTAACTTCAAAGAAAATCCTTAATAGGGACTCCATACGTGAGATGATTAAGTGATATCGATAATCAGGACTTAATGGGTCTTGATACACAATGCCAATTCAATTAGAAACCAAAACTTGCAATCATATAATTTCCGGAAGATTAAATGATATTCAAATAAAAGTTTACCAACGTCATTGTTTAAATAATCAAAACACAAGTTAAACTCATAAAAGAACTTAACGGGTTCTAAAGTTTAATCCTAACAAAGTTAAACAAAAACAAAAACCTAATCACGCAAAACCTAATACCCGAAGTAGATTACGAGAAGATTAGCCGCTCATCGTTCTTGAATGATCTTCAAAATCGTTGTTGATTGCATTCCGGATGATTGAATCTTGTTTTTGAGAGTTGGAATGGTGAAAAATTGATCTCAGAACGCCCAAAATTCGTCTCTAAACGTTCTAGGTCGAATGAGAATCAAGTGGTGGCTGAAACATAATAAAAACGCGATTTTATAGGTTTTCAAAAATTGTCCTGGCGTAGCCTACGCCAGCCAACGTAGCCTACGCTGGGACCCTTTCTGCTGATTTTTTTTCTTGAGCTGGCGTAGCCTACGGTGGCTACAGTAGGCTACGGTGGAAGCCTTTCTGCTGCACTTTGAAACTTCGTTTCTTGACCCCTCCAATGACTTGTTTTATCATGTAAGCTTTCAAATTCCTTGTTTTTCTTACAAAATCACTTCCAACTCATAGTCAACCTATTCAACTCAATCACATGCATATAAACGAATAATTATACGTAATATTTGACGTTTAAACACTTAAAATCTCATTCCAACGCGCGCACATCACATCCCCACACTTAAGCTTTGCTTGCCCTCAAGCAAATCTAATCCAAAACATTTAACAACATTATAAACCAAAATCCCTTGCACGCCTTAGCGATAGTCCAAAGTCATGCCCATTCCAGAATTGCAATAATCATATTTGGCTAGCAAGTAAAGGATGTTACATTTAATTCAAAATAGAATCAGACTAATTAAACCTAACAAGCTTTCGGCTTTTATTATCATGCAACACACCCCTCACAATTTGTCACTCCTCTCGGTTTATTTTTTGGATTGGTGAAAATTGCACCAATATATCACTCAAAAGGTCCACATATGAAACTTTGTTATCATATGCTTGGGTGACAATCAAATTTCCACGGTAATAATTGACAATGCACACATCAAAAGGACTTACGGGTTTTGGGTTTGGGTTAAGGTAGGAATGATTGGCTATGAGTGTGGCTAAAATATAAATTAAGGCAATACCAACTGTTGACATCCTTATTGACATAAATATTATTCAAACAAAGCAAACGCATGGGTGCATATTTAACCCATAACCAACAATTTGCATCTTTCTTTTCTTTCTCTTTTTTTTTTCTTTTTTTTTTAGTTTTTTTTAATATTTTTTTTATTTTTTTTTATTTTTTGCTTTTATCATAATCAAATACCGAAGTTAGTCTGAATGTTATCAACAGTGGTAACTTGGTCACATTGGGTAAATTTGATTTGGGTTTTATTGATATGAGTTTGTCAAAATAAACGGTTTAAGGCTCGAAAGTGGCTACTAAGGGAATTTTAGGTAAAGTGGTGAAACACAAAAAATGGTATTGAAAAAAAAAAGAAATCCTAGATTGCCTCTATCATCTATGTGCATTTATCAAATTCACCGTCTAAATATGTATCAAATCACACAAGTTCTAAAACAAAAAATCATACAACCTACACTCAACAATTGACACAAATTTTTAAGAAACGATTATAAGAGAAAGTAATCCACTTCGGTTCTAGGTTTGGTTTTCAGCAATTGTTTAGTTTAACTTCAAGGAAAATCCTTAATAGGGACTCTATACGTGCGATGATTAAGTGATATCGATAATCAGGACTTAATGGGTCTTGATACATAATGCCAATTCAATTAGAAACCAAAACTTGCAATCATATAATTTCTGGAAGATTAAATGATATTCAAATAAAAGTTTACCAACGTCGTTGTTTAAATAATCAAACACAAGTTAAACTCATAAAAGAACTTAACGAGTTCTAAAGTTTAATCCCAACAAAGTTAAACAAAAACAAAAACCTAATCACGCAAAACCTAATACCCGAAGTAGATCACGAGAAGATTAGCTGCTCATCGTTCTTGAATGGTCTTCAAAATCATTGTTGATTTGCATTCCAGATGATTGAATCTTGTTTTTGAGAGTTGGAATGGTGAAAAATTGATCTCAGAACGCCCAAATTCGTCTCTAAACGTTCTAGGTCGAATGAGAATCAAGTGGTGGCTGAAACATAATAAAAACGCGATTTTATAGGTTTTCAAAAATTGTCCTGGTGTAGCCTACGCCAGCCAGCGTAGCCTACGCTGGGACCCTTTCTGCTGATTTTTTTTCTTGAGCTGGCGTAGCCTACGGTGGCTACAGTAGGCTACGGTGGAAGCCTTTATGCTGCACTTTGAAACTTCGTTAACCCCTCCAATGACTTGTTTTATCATGTAAGCTTCCAAATTCCTTGTTTTCTTACAAAATCACTTCCAACTCATAGTCAACCTATTCAACTCAATCACATGCATATAAACGAATAATCATACGTAATATTTGACGTTTAAACACTTAAAATCTCATTCCAACGCGGTTGGAGTCGAATTCAAGGTGTGTGGGTGTATTTGCTTGAAGTTCTTGAATCTTATAAAAATTATTGATCTTGACACCGGTTTGGAGGATTTGGTTCTTGTGAATTATGAATCTTGTAAGTTTTACTAATCTTGATAGGGGTTTGGAGGGACTTTAGTATTCTTAAAGAGTAATATTAATATTAATTTGTTAGGTGCTCGATTACTCTGTTAGCTACTTGATGTTTATTTGCATATATTGCAATGGAAACAAACTTGTTTGATATTTGATGTTTTGATTGATATTTTATTTGATTTTTTTCTATTGAAATGGAAATAAACTTGTTGTTTGATGTTTCTACTAATTTTTTTTATTTATTAAGGTTAGTTGAGTGATACATTTATTTATAAAGTTTTAACATTCTGTTGTTAAATATTAGCTAGTTTATTATACTTGTATGTTTAGAGGGGTAAAATAATACTTATGTATAGCTATTCAGAGAACTAACCAAACAATACTTACTGATTCAACATTTACTGGCTCAGAGTATATTACCTAGTCAAACCTTTTACTGGTTCAGTACTTACTAGCTCAAAAATTACCAAACAGTCCCTTAGTCTCTACTAAGTATGTTTACTCTGATTTTTTTACTTTCAACTTTGATCCTCTATATTTTTCATAATTAAATTTTTCGTTCAATGTTTCGGTTTAAATTTTACGAGTTAACACGCCGCAGCGTGCGTGTGTGATTTAACGTTTTTACGTTTATTTTTTCCCCGTTTAACGGTCCGGTCGCAAGGCACTGGTCCTAGATCGACTTATTATTTTAGATGTTTTACGCTTCGCTTATGTGGTTTAATGTTTTTACATCTACTTTTTGTTCGGTTTTATTTTTTATTTCTCTTTTAAAACAAGCTTTTTTAGTGTTCGTAGTCATTGACAGTTATGTGTCATTAATGCCATTAGATATCGTTTTACGCATCCGTTGTAACGCAAAAGGTTTAATACTAGTTTTATCTAAAACACGATATCCGTCCATTACCAACTCTATGAAGATAATTAGGAGTTACATTTAACGATATCGAAGCGGTGTGCGCCCCAGCATGGTGTGATTTTGATATACCGGTCACCACATGTCGGTGGTTAAAATTTAAAGTATTAATAAAGGATATCGATTGGCAATCATGATGTAATTTTGATATTTATTAGCCTTGTATCGATGTGGTGTGCGCCCCAGCATCTTGCTGGTGGTTGTGCTTTGGTATTTAATAAAAGTTTCTCTTGCTGGTAAAAAATCTACGAGTTACATTTAAGATATCTTCATAACACAATATAGTTCAGTTGTTCATAAAGGTGAGATGTTTATGAGTAGCGGGAGGTTTGGAGTTGTAATTGGATCTATTAAAGATAGGAAGTTCGAAAGTCTTATGCAGTAGAGGGTTAAGTTTGATGATCGTGAGGGAGCTTCTTGGATATATTAAAGGTGAGGTGTGTTTATGAGTAGTAGTAGGTTTGGAGTTGTAATTGAATTTTGATGTTATTTGGTGTTTCGGGTTTAATGTTTTCTTGGTGGTGTTGTGATAGGTGTTTTGGTGTTCGTTAGCCTCTAGTCTCTTGCTAGCTAGAGGCTTTTTTCGTATTTAATGAAAGTTTCATTTTTCCGTTAAAGAGAAAGGTTCAGTTGTTCACGGTTCTTTGTTACTATATTAATTAGTCTATAATTGTTAATATATATTAGTTTGGACATTATTTTAACTTGTATATTTTTAATTCAACATTTCAGTTCAATTGCGGCATGAAAGTTGAACATCCATCACAAAACACGTTGGTTGATTTGGATAATCAAATATTCAAATAAGTGTAAGTTATGGTAATCCCTTGGGGAATTCGATTGAATAATAATCCCCTATAAAAATTACAAGACAACAGCTATATACGGAAACAAGTAAATACACATTAATACAAAATCCTTGAGATCCACAATTATGGGAGTCGATAATTGTGATCCACAATTATCGGTTAACAATAAGTACTTATAAATATCATGATAATTCATAAGAAAACAACCAAAACCATTAATTTTACTTTAAGTGGCTACAACTACACTATAATCTCGATAAATAGTGATTATCTGAAAACTAAAAAAAATACTCATTTTTATAAAGTTAATTACGGATAAATTATTAAACTATTCATTTAGCGAATAATGTAATCATTTTTCGATAAACGAAACTTGTTTGTTTAGATAATAATTATACATTTTTCTAGTGTTTTTCTTATGAATGGTATTCTTACATTTATTGTGCAAATGTGTTCATTATTTAGGAACATTTATTAGAAATGCATGCACTATAAGCGTACGTGGTTCAAGTGCAATGCATGTAAGGAAAACTTAATGTATGACCTTTTAAACTATAGGAACACTATTGACCGGATAAATATCAATTTATAGATAGCAGACGTGAACTTACACGTTTTTTAACCTTGTATAAAAATAAAGCCGTAAAATCACACGTTTCAGTAGGAGCGTTAAAAATATCCGGAACTTTATATGAAAGTTGTACGGCAAAAACGTTGATAAAAAAAGAACACGCCGCAATGGCAAATTCGAAATTTTATAAATATCATATTGTAAAAAGATGTAAGAATAATACAACATGAATGCACAAAAAATCAGAACCTTAAGAAACTTTAGCGATATATACGTTTGCGCTTCTATTACTTATACGTGTTAGTACAACTCCCAAAAAAAAATCACAACTATATATTCAGAATATTTTAAAAATTATATTTTAATAGTAATAAGAATATAACAAAACAAACAAACAAAATAATTACGAGCATGCCATGTGTCAAAAAATAGTTAGAAACATTGCAAAAGCATTAATGACAAGTCTAGTTAATATTGAGCATGTCATATTGTAACTTCTAAGGGGTCATATCTGTAGATTCAGAAACTCTAACGAGTTTGGATAATCAAATTGCGTAGAAAAAAGGACAACTTTGTTTATATTTTGTTTATTTTCTCTTTTAGTTTTAATAAATATATTACTAACTTTCTTCATATAACTGGCTTGGACCATCAAATATCCAACGAGTTTGGATCATCAAATTGCGTAGAAAACGAAAGAAGAGATTAACAACAAATACAGGCTTAGATCGTCTTAGTTTTTTTAGTTATCTAATTTTATTTTATTTTATGATGCTTTATTTAATTATTATTATTATTATTATATTATTATTATTATTATTATTATTATTATTATTATTATTATTATTATTATTATTATTATTATTATTATTATTATTTATTCTTGTATTCAATTAAAATGTTTAATATTAAAATTAAAAAAAAAAAGTTGGCGAGGGGGAGTTAGAAGGAGGTTAAATCATTTCTTGAAATGAGGCTGTGTGAAAGGAAGAAAAGTGGATAACATAATGTTTATGTGGAGTTAAGGGGCTTTAGATCACACCACAAAGTCTTAAAGGAATCAAAGATGATGCCACATCAGCGCATGGTATGGTTATCTAGTGTCATGATGACGATACATGATTGGTTAATGGCTAAACTAGTAAAATAAAAGTCAAAGGTTGTTTTGTTAATTTAAATGGTCAAAATGGCATTGCGTGATTTCTTCTAAAGGTAGACGATGAGACGAAATGAGAAACCCTTGAGCTGTGGTGTAGATGACATAGAGTGATTTATGAGATGGAGATAGGGTTTTGCAGGATGTGTCGATTTAAGAAAATAAGAAAAAGAATGATGTTAGGAGCATGAAGTGAGATGCATACCATACAAGCCCTTCCAAATCAAATACATAGAGGACTTTACAAGTTCACGATGCATATTGTGCGGCCTGGTAGAAACCAATTACAACAAAACATGTGTGACAAGTTACACAATGATAAAATAGTAGTAATTATATGTTGAAAATGATGTAAAAATGATAGTACTTTAACATCAATGTTCAACCAGCTTAAGACTACAAATTTTTTACACGATGTCAATGATAATTTAGTACTTTTATCATTATATCTGCTCAACTAATATTTATTCTTATTAACTTCTGTTGAAAGATAACATTAAAGAAATGAATGTTACAACGCAAACGTATAACGATAAAAAAAAACAAACTAATAAACGTCAAAATATTCTCATAATCCACGCGTAATACCACCTATCTTGCAAACTTTTACTAAAGTCGACCAAATTCAAAATCAATAACTATTCAATTAATACATTTAATATAGAAGTTATATCCATATGTTTTCATTCCAAATGACCAAACTAACCCCTACACCTTCTATAAATATCAAATTATCTCCACCGTACACCACCACCACCACTCAAAAGTCAAAATGACAATCTCATCACCACCACACTTCGTCATCTTCCCCTTCATGACACAAGGCCACACCACCCCTCTCCTCCACCTCTCCCGCCTCCTCTCCGACCACCACACCACCGTCACCGTCGTCACCACCACCCACAACCACTCCACCGTCGCATCCACCCTCAAACCCCACCCCATCTCCGTCATCCACCTCCCTTTTCCCACCAACATCGCCGGAGCCCCTCCCGGAATCCCAATCTCCGACAACCAACCATGCATGCAGTCATTCATCAACTTCGTTGAAGCCACCAAACACCTCCAACCGCAGTTTGAAAACCTCCTCCAACGACTACCTCCGGTCACCTGCTTAATCTCCGATGGGTTCTTGATATGGACCCAAGATTCCGCCGATAAGTTCAAGATCCCTCGGTTGATATTCTACGGGATCAACATCTTTTCGATGACCATGTGTAACATTATGGCGGAGTTTAAGCCGCATGCGGGTGTCGGTTCGGACGATGAACCGTTTTCCGTACCCAGGTTCCCTCGGTTCAAGCTCACGGCGAATGACTTCGAACCACCGTTTAGCGAGCTTGAACCGAAGGGTCCAGCTTTGGAGTTTTTGGTTCGGCAGCAGGAGGCGATGTCTCGGAGTTGTGGATGGTGGTTAATAGCTTTTACGGGCTCGAGCCGGAGTTTAGTGATTATTGGAACCGGAACTATGGGCCGAAGGCGTGGTTGGTTGGACCGCTTTGTGTGGCTAAACTGCGGAAAGAGACGGTTGAGAAGCCCAAGTGGATCAAGTGGCTCGATGAGAAGTTGGTGGCGAACGAGCCGGTGTTGTACGTGTCGTTCGGGTCGCAGGCGGAGGCGTGTGCGGAGCAGATACGTGAAGTTGCCACCGGGTTGGAGCGGTCGGGTGTGAGTTTGTTTGGGTGGTGAAACCGGAGGAGTTGCGGTTGATCGGGGACGGGTTCGGGGCGAGGGGGGAGGTCGTGGGGGAGTGGGTGGACCAGATAGAGATCTTGAACCATGAGGGAGTGTGCGGGTTTTTGACTCACTGTGGGTGGAACTCCGTGTTGGAGAGCGTGTATGCGGGTGTGGCGATGTTGGCGATTCCGTTGATGGCGGAGCAACACCTGAATGCGAGGATGGTGGTGGAGGAGATAGGGGTGGGGCTAAGGTTGTGGCCGAGGGGAGGGGGAGGGTGGCGCGAGGTGTGGTTGGGGCGGAGGAAGTGGCGGAAAAGGTGGTGGAGTTGATGGAAGGGGAGGGTGGGAGGAGGGTGAGGAAGAGGGTGAAGGAGGTTAGGGAAGTCGCGTATGGCGCGATGAAGGAGGGGGGGTCGTCGTCGAGGACATTAGACTCGCTTATTGATCATGTTTGTGGGATCGCGCATTCGACATTCTAGGATGTCTGAATGTAGACTCCTTAATCGATCGATAATGTTTGTGAAGTTGTACATGTGACGTACTAGGATGTTTTTGTGTTTTTCGACCTGTTAATTGAACATGTTTGTGAAGTCGATGTTTGGGACATTCGGAACGTGTGTTTTGAAAGTTATAGTAAAGTCACTATAATGGCTCATGATATTAAAACTTCATATATCGAATTTACTATTATATACATATTTTATAAAAAAAAAACCAAGCCAAATTTTGTTAACATGGTATTTTTGGTATTTCATTAACATTATTATCTTTAAGTTCAAATATACGTACAATATTTTATCATTATTTTAGATAAAATATATAAGTGTTATAAATGCGAGCCATAATTGCTATTACCGCTTCGGTCGACATCTTTAACTATTTTCCACTAATACAGACTCATTGATTTAACGGGAGCCAAAATTTTGTTTTGCGCGTATATACTAGGTTTATTACCCATTGCGCGCTGCTGCAAAAATATTGTGCGTGACGTGATAAAATATAGACTGTATTGACCTGACTCGTTTCCGAACTAACTTTACGTCAATACGTAGAGTAACTCGAATTTATACTGTTAAACAAAAACGTTTAATATTTGACCCGACTCTTTTTCAAACAAAATTAATGTCGAAACATATACTTACAATCGCTCCGACTTTTTCCGAACCAAATTTACGTCCAAACATATAGTAAATGAAAACGTATTATATTGACCCGACGTGTTTCCAAACAAACCAATGTTGAAACGTAGATCAACTCAAAGCGTACATAAAAATAAGCATAGAAACGTTTTATATTTGGCCCTAACTCGTTTTTGAACAAAATTGACGTCAAAATAATTAACACAAGATTAGTGTTATAACCTTAAGAACTTTAAAGAGAATTGCAAGAGCAAGAAGAATGGAAATATATAACTTATGAAAGTGTATACAAGAGGTGCATTTTCTCCTCTATATTAATGTGTTATTTATACTACAAAAATCAATCATTTTGTGTAACACCCTGAATTTTTATTTAAAAGAAGTGGAATGAAAAGTAAAGAGAAAGAAAAGATAATGGACACAAGTGGAGGGGCTAAAGTTATAAAAGGATAAAACTCTAATATTTTATTATTTAAAAGGTATGGCCGCCCACTATTATCTTCCACACACCACCATTCTTGGCTGAAAAGAAAGAAAGAAGAAGAACTCTCGGTTTTTAAGAGAAAAAGAAAGAAGAAGCTGCAAAAGATAAGTTTCTTGAGGATATGTTCGGTTTTAACAGAATACACAGCTTCTTAACCAAAGTTCTTGGTGTTCAGTGGTTGTTTTCGGGATTTTAGTGCTGAAACCGTGGAGGAGCTTCAGATTTGAAGTGAAGTGCTCAAGGCTGTTCAAGGTGAGTTTCTAGACCCCTCTTTTACTGATTTTTAAAGTGTTGGGGCTATTATGCATACCAAGTAAACGTTTCAAAGAATTAACCAAATGTTTATGCTTGTTGTTGTTCGAATGGTGTTCTATGGTTTAAGTTTTGATGTTGTTTTAGAGGTTAGAATTGTTGTTAGTATGTTTTAAGGGCCTTAGAATGTTAGATCTGTGTTTGGGTAAGGCTAGAAATGCTTCGGGTGTTTTTGGTAGTTTAGAAATATTTTCAGAATGTGTTCACGCGCCCAACCAGTAGTCAGGCGCCCAAACAGTACCCCATGCGCCCAGCATGTTGGCCATGCGTCTAAGTATAGGTCATGCGCCTGAACAATGGTCCATGCGCCCAGAATTTGTCATATGACTAAGTGTTGCTTATGCGCCCAAGTGACCTCATGCGCCCAAGTGACCTCATGCGCCCAAAGTCATGCTCCCAGAAGGTTGCCTAGGTGGCTAAGTGTTGGTCATGCGCCTAAATAGTGCCCATACGCCCAAGATTGCTCCTGCGGCTAAGTGTTGAAGCGCCTGAGTAGGGCTCATGCGCCTGCATAGTTGTGAAGCGCCTAAGCAGGGTTCATGCGCCTGCATAGTGCTAATGCGCCCAGCCTGTTTTTACTTAGAATTTTAGGCTCATGCGCCTGGAATGTTAATTGTGCCTCATTTTGGACTTAGGATTTTCAAAGGGGTTTTAAGAGGGGGATGTTTGAGATAGGTCCCGTTGTGATGTGATGGTTTATGCTTGATGCATGCTTGATGATGTGATGAGGTTTCTGATGTGTATGTGTATGTGTGTGTGTGATGTGTTATCTTTTTTCGTTTAAGGGTTTTCAAAATGTATGTATTATGTTATATTATACGTTATGTATTATGTTATGACTTTACGTAGTATGATGTATGAATGAGCATACGTAAAGTATTATGTAACGAAGTGAAAGATAACGATAATGAAAAGTGGAACGTAACGAATGAATGAAAGTCTTGCAAGCAATGAATGGAGGTGCACGACCATATTGTCGTTAGCTCAACTGTGTGCGGTTTAGCTAACCCGAAGGATGCATACAAGGAGTCCTATCCTTGAGATAGACTTGAAGGGGGTTTAATCCTTGAGATTGACCCGAATGATGTCGTGATGCTCGCCCCGGTAATGTGTCGGTCTTCGGACATGAGTCGGGGGATTGTTTACAGGCCCCGGCACAGTATCAGTCTTCGGACATGAGTCGGGGGTGTTTCAAACAGAGACGGGGTCCTTGTTGCGTACCCCTATACTGTGTTGGTCTTCGGACATGAGTCGGGGGTTTGTTTACAGACCCCAGCACAGTATCAGTCTTCGAACATGAGTCGGGGGTATTGCATGAGACAGGATCTAGATAGAAGTGAAAGTTAATGATGAAAGTTCGAAACGTACGAAATGAACGATGATGAAGATAATAATTATTATCAATGTGTACGTATGATGTGTGATCATGAACGAAAGTAAAGGTTATGTTTTAACGAAAGTAAAGTATGTTATTTATAAAACTAGAACTCACTTAGCGTCACTGACTTTTTGTTGGCAGGTATTTTGTTGATGCTGGGGAGATGCAGGCATGGATGCATACGCTACTGGGAACATTTTGAGACTGGCATCCACATTTTGATATGATGTTGTATTCTGAAATGTAAACGATTTATGAAAAGTAATAACATGTTTTAATTATTAATGAAAGTTTTTAAATTCCGCTGCAAAAGTTATGTTGTTTTAACTATTTTATGCAATGACGGTCCAGCTGCAAGCGTCCCGGGAACGGGGCCTTACAAGTTGGTATCAGAGCTAAAGTTTAAGAGAATTGGGTAAATATTTTCAAAAACCTAATCTTAAACTGTGAATGGGACGAAAGGAAAGGGATGCCAGTCCTAGTAGCTGCGTACCTGCGGGTAAAAGTTTTATGTAAAGGTTTTATGTAAGTTAATGTTAACCGGTATTATGTGTGCATGTTATGTGGCTTGTGTTCTTTTGTGTTGATTTAGATACTGATATAGTCAGGATAGGAAATGCTTGGGGAATAAAGAGTAAAGTAAGTGGCTAATCACAACTAGCCACTGTGATTAGGGACTTACTATACTTGACATAATCCGAGCTATTACCTTGAATGACCGTGTTGGTGTTTGAATCTTGTAGTGTTTAGATGGCTAGTGGTAGGTCTTCGAAGGCTTCTCGAGGTGGAGTGGGTGGTGGACGTGGTGCTGGATCACGTGCCACAAGGAGAGGGGTTAGGGTTGCTGAAACGACCCCTGTAAATCCCGAGGTTCATCCGCACGAGGACGTTGATGAGAGCGCCAATCTGAGAGCCTCAGTGAAGGAGGCGATGGTTGAGGAGGTTCACCAGGTCATGCAGACGATTCGGCCGTCTGTAGTGACCGAAGTTATTCGTGCTGTGAGGGAGGATGAGAAGAAGGAGAAGGAGGAGAAGAGGAGAACCGCCTGGCGAGGGGGTGAAACTAGAGGTTCCGGGGAGATGGAGCAACCGAATGCTGACATGGTTGCCTCCAGTGGCGATGAGGAGGAGGAGAAAGCTGTGTAGGAGACTACGAAGGGATGCAACTATAGAGCATTCTAAAGGTGCAAACCCCCTATGTTTGATGGAAATGGGAGTGCTGCTGCTGAACAACGTTAGGTGAGAGAGATGGAAGCGGTACTTGAGATTAGCGAGTGCCGCGAGGATCAGAAGGTGAAGTTTGCTACCCACTCGTTTGTGGACTCGACCTTATGCTGGTGAAACAATATTGTCCAGGCTGAGTGTACCAGGGCAGTCGGGAGGATGAGATGGAAGGATCTGAAAAAGTTGGTGGTCGAGGAGTTTTTCCCTCGTAGGAAGCTGGACAAAGTTAAGAGGGAGTTCCTGCAGTTGGAGGTGGGGACTATGACATACCAGTAGTACACCACAAAGTTCAACGAGATGGCAAGGCTGGTGCCAGATCAGGTGACACTTGTGTCACGAAAGATCAAGAGGTACATTCAAGGTCCGCCGACATATATCCGCAGACATCTGGTCGCTGCTCGACCAAGCACGTTTAGGTCGGTGGTCGATTTGGCAGGGAGGTTATACGATGAGCGAGAGGCGGTGGCGATAACGGAAGAGGAGGAGCGGGACTATGTCAGAAGTGGGAGTGGAAGACGGGATGCTGATGGTGGATTTGTGACTGGAGGTAAGACGATGAGGTTCAATGATCAGAAGAGGATAACTGAGAGGGAAGAGGTATGCAAGAAGTGTGGTAGAGGCCATGCGGGGGAGTGCAGATGGGGATCGAACGTCTGCTTCCAGTGTAGGAAAGAGAGCCACAGGGCAAGGGATTGCCACCTGGCTAAATGTTACGACTGTGGTGAGACTGGACACATGAGCAGAGACTGCAAGAAGTCGAGGGCAGGAAGCTTCGGTGCGTGGAAGGGAAGCAGAGGATGAAGGTCAGGGCATTAGCTATGACCGGGAGGAGGCTAGAGCGGACTTCGACCGGACGTCAGGTGCGTTTCTGGTAATTTAAATTTGTGCATCTATGCCTTGATTGTGGTGCTAGTAGTAGTTTCGTTCTTGCTGCCTTCTGTGATAAGTTGCACGTTAGGAGTAGGAAGATCGATGAGCCTTCGACGTAGAAAGTGCAATTGGTAAGTCCAATAGGTTACCTGATGCCTTAGAGGATTGCGCGATAGAATTGAGAGAGCACGTGTTTCCTGCTAGGCTGTTCAGGACAGACGTAGATGGATAGACGTACACCTCCGGGTGAATTGGCCAGTAACCTACGAGGCAAACAACGAGCGTTGCCAGAAGGTGGTTTGATCAACCGCGCCCGACAATCGTTCGGTGCTGACCTACGGCGGGGGAGTAATGATGAAGGCCTCGTTTTGGAAAAAGAGATCACCCGATTTAGAAAGCGAGTAAAGCTAACACCAATGTATAAAGGACCAAGATGAATTGTTACTCAGGTAAGAGAAGTGGCATGTCGACTAGAGCTACCCGATGTGTTAAGTGGAAGTCATCCGGCGTTCCATGTATCTCGTCTAAGAAAGTGCTCAATCAATGAGGATACCGAGATGGATGAAAGATTCAACTACGTGGAGCAACTGGTGGTCATTTATGACAGAAAGAAAAGAAGGGCTAAGGAGAAGGATGGTTGCACATGTGCGAGCATAGTGGAGCTCAGAAAAGGGGTCCAAGCCTACGTGCAAGATCAAGGTGGAGATGAGACAGCTTTACCTGTAGCTGTTCGTGAAGCGACAGGTTTTGAGGACGAAACCTATTTAAGGGGGGTGGACTTGTAACACCCCGAATTTTTATTTAAAAGAAGTGGAATGAAAAGTAAATAGAAAGAAAAGATAATGGACACAAGTGGAGGGGGTAAAGTTATAAAAGGACAAACAGTACCCCATGCGCCCAGCATGTTGGCCATGCGTCTAAGTATAGGCCATGCGCCTGAACAGTGATCCATGCGCCCAGAATTTGTCATATGACTAAGTGTTGCTTATGCACCCAAGTGACCTCATGCGCCCAAATAGTAGTCATGTGCCCAGAAGGTTGCCCAGGTGGCTAAGTGTTGGTCATGCGCCTAAATAGTGTCCATGCACCCAAGATTGCTCCTGCGGCTAAGTGTTGAAGCGCCTGAGCAGGGCTCATGCGCCTGCATAGTTGTGAAGCGCCTAAGCAGGGCTCATGCGCCTGCATAGTGCTAATGCGCCCATCCGGTTTTTACTTAGAATTTTAGGCTCATGCGCCTGGAATGTTAATTATGCCTCATTTTGGACTTAGGATTTTCTAAGGGGTTTTAAGAGGGGGATGTTTAAGATAGGTCCCATTATGATGTGATGGTTTATGCTTGATGCATGCTTGATGATGTGATGAGGTTTCTGACGTGTGTGTGTGTGTGTGATGTGTTATCTTTCTTCGTTTAATGGTTTTCAAAACGTATGTATTATGTTATATTATTCGTTATGTATTATGTTATGACTTTACGTGGTATGATGTATGAATGAGCATACGTAAAGTATTATGTAACGAAGTGAAAGATAATGATAATGAAAAGTGGAACGTAACGAATGAATAAAAGTCTTGCAAGCAATGAATGGAGGTACACGACCATGTTGTCGTTAGCTCAACTGTGTGCGGTTTAGCTAACCCGAAGGATGCATACAGGGAGCCCTATCCTTGATATAGACTCGAAGGGGGTTTAATCCTTAAGATTGACCCGAATGATGTCGTGATGCTCGCCCCGGTACTGTGTCGGTCTTTGAACATGAGTCAGGGGTTTGTTTACAGGCCCCGGCACAGTATCAGTCTTCGGACATGAGTCGGGGGTGTTGCAAACAGAGACGGGGTCCTTGTCATGTACCCCTGTACTGTGTCGGTCTTCGGACATGAGTCGGGGGTTTGTTTACAGACCCCAGCATAGTATCAGTCTTCGGACATGAGTCGGGGGTATTGCATGAGACAGGATCTAGATAGAAGTGAAAGTTAATGATAAAAGTTCGAAACGTATGAAATGAACGATGATGAAGATAATAATTATTATCAATGTGTACGTATGATGTGTGATCATGAACGAAAGTAAAGGTTATGTTTTAACGAAAGTAAAGTATGTTATTTATAAAACTAGAACTCACTTATCGTCGCTGACTTTTTGTATGCATGATAGTTGGCAGGTATTTTGTTGATGCTGAGGAGATGCAGGCATGGATGCATACGCTACTGGGAATGTTTTAAGACTGGCATCCATATTTTGATATGATGTTGTATTCTGAAATGTAAACGATTTATGTAAAGTAATAACATGTTTTAATTATTAATGAAAGTTTTTAAATTCCGTTGCAAAAGTTATGTTGTTTTAACTATTTTATGCGATGACGGTCCAACTGTAAGTGTCCCGGGAACGGGGCCTTACATTTTGGTAGACAAGTAGAACTATTTAGCATAGTAAACTTATCTACAAGTTTGATAAAGAGTTCATCAACTTGTTATGTTAATAATTCATAATACTCCCCCTTGGATGACACTTTTCAAACTTCAAGAGTTTAAGTACCGCCTCATTAAAAACCTTGCTAAAGAAAAACCCAATGGGAAAAAAACCTTAGCTAAGGACAAAAGAATGCAGCTTGTAACTCCTCCTCAAATTGTCTTCTGTAAATCATCACATTGTGTGTACTTGCCGCATGCCAATATCATAAACATATTTTCTGAAAGTTGTTTTAGGAAGTGCCTTTGAGAAAGATCAGCTGAATTATTGCTAGATTGAACGTATCTCATTTCAACTTGTTTATCTTTAATAATGTCTTGAGTGTATGAAAAGAATCTTGGTGATATATATTTTGTTCTGTCACTTTTGATATACCCTTCTTTCATTTGTGAGACACAAGCTACATTATCTTCATAGATTGGTGCTGCACTTCTATCTTTCTCCAATCCACAAGAAGTTAATATAAGTTGTGTCATAGATCTTAACCATACACTCTCTCTTGAATCTTCATGTAGTGTAATGATTTTAGCATAATTTGATGATGTCGCAACGAGTGTTTGTTTTTTAGAATGCCATGAAATCTCAGTTCCTCTATTCTTAAATATGTATCCAGTTTGAGATTTTGCTTTACGGGGATCAGATAAATAACCTGTATCTGCATAACCAATCAACCCTTCTTTTGAATTATTAGGATAAACAAGCCTAAATCAATAGTGACTCGAAGATATCGAAAAATATGTTTAATCTCATTCCAGTGCCTTTTAGTATGGGCTTAACTAAATCTTTCTAACAAATTAACTGCAAAAGAAATGTTAGGTCTCGTACAGTTAGTAAGATACATAAGAGCTCCAATTGCACTGAGATATGGTATCTTTGGACCAAGAACCTCTTCATTATCTTTGCAAGGATGAAATGGATCATTATCAACATTGAGTGATATAACAACCATCGGTGTGCTTAAAGGATTTGCTTTGTCCATATTGAAACGCTTTAAGAGTTTCTCGGTATAAGTCGACTGATGTACAAGTATTCTATTATGCATATGCTCAATCTGCAAACCAAGACAATATTTGGTTTTTCCAAGGTCTGTCATTTTAAATTATTTCTTTAAAAGAGCAATTGTTTCATTAATTTCCTTTTACGTCCCAATTATATTTAGATCATCAACATACACAGCTATGATCACATATCCTGATGTTGTCTTCTTAATGAAGACGCATGGACAAATAAGGTTACTTGTGTATCCTTTACTTGTTAAATAATCACTCAAACGATTATACCACATCCTTTCAGATTGTTTGAGTCTATACAAGGATCTTTGTAATTTGATGGAATACATTTCCTTAGGCTTTGAGCTTAATGATTCGGGGAATTTAAAACCTTCAGGAATTTTCATATAGATGTCACTATCTAGTGATCCATACAAGTAAGTTGTGACAACATCCATAAGACACATCTCTAAATTTCTAGAGACTGCTAAGCTGATTAAGTATCTAAAGGTTATTGCATCCATAACAAGAGAGTATGTTTCCTCATAATTAATCACTGGCCTTTGTGAAAAACCTTGAGCTACAAGTCTAGTTTTATACCTTGTAACTTTATTTTTCTCATTTCGTTTTTGTACAAAAACCCATTTATACTCTACAGGCTTTACATCCATTGTATTCTCCATCCCTCCCTGATTCTCATACAATACCTCTAATTAACAGAAAATACCAAACGCATATCACGTAAATAGCAATAGTAATCCCACACCAAATGATAATTTAGTAACCATGTCACGCATTGATGTAATATCCCGAGCATTTGGGTCATATGTAATAGTTAAACTATAAGAAATATGAACTTTATATTTTATTTATTGTAAAACGAGTAAGTAATGAGAAGAACAACTGTTTTAAATTTGTGGTTTTTAGACGAGTCTTAGTGCATAAGAGACCGTTTACATATATTTAAATATAATAATATATTATATTTGAACGTGCTCCGTTTTTTACGAAACTTAAGTCAACTCGTAGAGAAAAACAAGCTCGTCTCAACGGCATATTTGAAATTTTATAAGACGTTAAATTTAAAAGTTATAAGAGAAAAATGAAGTAAGCAGCTAAATTAATTAGAACGATATAATAAATAAATTTTAAAAGTGTCAATCGTGATGAAGCAAGCAAGGAAGTAGCTAAATTCACATCCCACATCGCCTAATTAATTTATGTGTCCATCTACATCCTTATAAACAAAAACTTAAGTTTGAATTTAAAATATAAGTTTTCTTGAAAACGATCTAATATAAAGACAACCACTAGTTTTCAATACCCCGTTGGGTATTGTTAGTAGTCGTATTTAGAGCTCGAGTAGGAAGACGGGTAGGTGAAACTCTATATCAAATTGTCGTAAATAGTTTTAAGGTATGTTTTCGTTTAAGTTTATGTCAAGTTAATAATTATTTATTTTAGTATTAGTATTATTATTATTGGGAGTAGTATTAGTAGTGTTATTATCTTTAAGCATTAGGTTATTGTTAGTGGTGAGTATTAGGTAGCCTAGCCTTAGTTAGGCATGGATTTCTCACTCATACTTAAACAAGATAGAACAAACCAATATTCAACCTTGACAATAACTAGTCAATTGTATCCGTACCTAACTTACGATTACTTATCTGTATCAGGACCCCTGAGATATTACCCGCTTATACTATGAGCAGTTAGCAACTATTAAACATGTGAGTTCCTCTTAACAGTTTTCTAAAACGGGATGTGATGTTCTGATAACTGGTAATAATTGTCGAATTGACTATAATAGCATCTTTAATATGTCACAATGCTTGATAGGATGCTTGAGGGCTGCTTGTATGATTCTGTTTTAGCTAGTGAAGTTTGTATACATAGCCTATTAGCCTGGTTATGTGAATTTATACTGTGGAACTCTGTTATATCTGTTTGCCATGGTTGTATCTGCTTGATGAAATAGTTAATAATAATATGTTTTGAATTTTAAAGAATGCTATCACGAACTCACAAGTTTTCTACTGAGTCCCAAATGTTTTTATTATTATGAACACATATCCCAGATGCCAAGTGATTGCAGTAATTAAAGATTATGGCTAGCTTACAAGAAAATAAAGGTCTAGAGTGCTACTGAAGATTTGAATCTCTAATATAGTTAACTTGATATAATGTATTATCTAGTATGACAGATGTACAGTATGCTATGATTTTTATCAAAGTTAGACTTCCACTATGAATTTTCTGATTACTATGTGTTTTGTATATTTGATGTGTAACACTCCCCAGGTGTGTCATGGGAGGCAGGGTGTTACAGTTAAGGTGATAAAAGTAAAAATAGACGAGTTGGTTGGGTTAACATTAACATAACGTAAAGCATATTTTTAGTGTTACTAGAATAGCGGAAGTGTTAGGGTTGTTAAAAGTTCGACGCTCGAAACTCTTTCAAAAAAAACTAGGAAATATGCTAATTCAATTTTGGCTTGGTTGTAAACTAGTCGAGCGGCTCGATTCGGTTTGTAAACGAAGCGCGCATGAGCAAAGGTATGCTCGCTTGTTGCTCTCTTGGTTCGATCAAATTATTTAATTTTAAATACATATAATGGTTGTAAATTTATTTATTTATGATTTTACTCAAGTTGAATTGTTTGTTAATCCTTTGCCCTAGAGGTAATTAAGAGCTCATAAGCCTTTACCTTAGAATCCTTTACCACCAGCCGCTCCTTTGCTTCAAATTCCCCTAATTGCGGTCGCTTGCAGCAACGAGCCGACACTCATCATCTTCGTCTTCTATAAGTTGTTTTGCTTCAAGTTTTATTTATAGTTTTGTACGTCGTTGAGTTTAAGTTTGAACTCATGAATGAATGATAATTTGTAGTTTTATACTATATTAATTTAAAACCGAGTAGAATCGAGTGCTCGGTTATAAATGAACTGAGTTTGACCATGAACTTTTCGCTCCAATTTGTAAATTCGAAACAAATCGAGCCTTTATTTGTAAACAAACTGAGTTCGAGCATACCTGGGTTCGATTCGGTTTGTTAGCATCCTTACCAAGTATCATGTTGATATGTCTTCTCTTCTTACAACCTGACATTCTTTAACTTTGAGCTTTGTTTGAGCTGACCTATTCATAGTGACAATGCATCTATCAAGATAGGATGTAATGTGTCAATATTTATTTATTTGTTTAATTTGTTTAATCTTTTATAGTTTTAGTGAAGGTTTAAGAATATAGGATACACATTTATGTTTAATATTTTATGAGATATACATATTTTTATTGTCATAAAATTAAATGTGAATTAACAATGTAAACGGTTAGAAAGAGGATCTAGAACTCACATCTTGTGTAGAACTTGCGAGAACCCTCGGTCGATAGTAGAAATGCCAAGTTTAACACCTTTAACATGTATGTTAAAGACGCAAACTTTATCCATCTATACTATGCATATCCTATCACGGATCATAGATCCATCAAATACCAAGCTCAAAGGGGAAGAAATCATGTACCTTTAATGATTATCTTCACTTTCTCTCCATACAGCCCTTCTCTTTCTAATTACCCCTTTTGGCAAAACTTGCAATGCAAGGGAGAGCAGGAGGTGACACTTTTATTTTATATAGAAGTTTAGGGTTTGTCTTTACTATAAGCCATCTTTTTCCCCTAATCTTTACTTCATCACCCAATCATACTTTATTCATTTAAGCAGGATAATTCGGGGTGTTACAACCCGACTATCAAGTGTTATTTTCGTTTCAAGATTTCATTAGCTCATATAATACCAAATGTCATAGTAAATTTTTTAAATGAGCGCCTTTATTTTTTTGGCCCCAAGCCCAATGCATCATAAATTGTAGTATTGGGTCGCAGTACTCATTAATATAACTCAATTATCTACTGCAAATTGTATGGATTGAATTGCATGGCCTACTCAATTGTCTTAGAACGAGGGGTCGTGCGCTGCGTTGTGATCGCGCGTATCTGTATGTTTGCTAAGTTCATTATACTCATTGCGACAGTGGCATTAACATGGTTAAGTATATTAAAGAATCCTATTAGCTTTTAAAACTTAGAAAGAAAATAATCGGCTTAATAATTTTAAAAAAGTAAAAAATATAAGAAAAGTAAAAAGTATAAGAAAATAAAAAGAAAAAAAATCAAATAATACCAAAGAAATGAATGTAGACCACAACTCAAAGTTGACGTGTCTAACTACAACCCCTGAGCCGTCCCTGGTTTGGGTAACAGATTTACCTGATTTTCAAATAGCCAAGAAGGTGAATAGGTGAAGCTAGTGATAGTTGTGCTCACTAAATTGGATTATCTTTCTTACTTAAGAACTACACAAGGCTTTTTACAGAGATTGGGTTTATAAAGTAGGTTTAGGGCTGTTTGGCAACATCTGATTAAAAAATACTAAATCAGTAAGAGATCTGAACCAGTAAGAGGTCTAAACCAATAAGTGGTCTGAACCAGTAAATGTGTTTGGTTGTAAAAAAAAATTAATAAAATAAAACAAAATAAAAACAACACCCCTCAAACACCCCCTTCATTCGCCTGCGATCTTCTCCTCACCTCACAACCCCCAAACCCTAGACCCACCACCACCCCCAATTACCTGCTGAAAATGACCCAAATCGACACCCTCCGTCGAAACCCTCGCTCAAAACAATCGAGAGAGACAGAGAGCTTGTGAACAATCGAGAGAGACACACTAATCTCAACCGACGACAGCGAAGAAGACGCGTCGTCGTGAACCACGTCGCGAACCACCACTGTGAGGTATGTTTGGTCATCTTCTTCCTCAACCGCCGTCGCGAACCACCACCGTGAACCACGTCGCCGACCGACTCCACATCTGACTCGGGTCATATGTGGGTTTAGATCTGACCGAATAAGGGGTTCGGTCAGACCTATTCTCCGGTAAGATGCAAGCAACCAAACAAGGCACGTCGTCTGACCGGGGTCGGTCAGACCCAACCAAACAGCCCCTTAGCTTTTTGATTTTTCAACGACTTGGTTTGTTTTAAACAAAATGACCCAACTTTTATCAGTTAAGTTGGGCTTATTAGTCACTATTTCAAGGCACACTACTCCGAAATTCGAAGAAAAACTTTTACACTAAGAATTGAGAGCCAAGTTGACTCAACTAACTATATATGTCGTCACCTTTAAATGACATGATATTAGAGATAATCAACATAGTAATGATATTATATATAACCAGCATCCACAAGTTGGATGATTCTAGATATATGATAGATCATGAGAATATTAATTTATCCGATCCACACTTATTACATAATAGTTACTATATGCGAGTCACTAGAAGTTGATGAACTAGCAGCACTCCCAGCTAGTGAAGCACCACCAGGATATGTTACCACTAATGGGAGTTCGAGTCATGTTTAGTTCACGCCAATTATCAATGTATGCCATCGAGTCTGGATCTATGTTAGGGAGCTGACGGGTTTTAAGGATCTTAAGGATCTTTTTGGATCTACCAAGAAGCTGAGCTGAAGTTCGGATATTGTCACCTCTTTTCTCAATTGCATGGTGATAACACTTCATTTTTATGACACGTGGTAAGTTGGTAAAGCATGCGGACAATATATCTGCAATCATAGTTGATATCCATTCAAAAACTTGTTCATCATTTGACAACTTTTCTTGCTCATTGCAATGTAGTAATACCGTCTGACTAATTCTGTACATAGAACCTGCAAGTATAAATTTATAAGGTGATTGATCTATACTTGGCTTTTTGCTGCTTTTAAACTGTATTACAACTTTTGTTGCTTCTTCACCCAACCATCTAAGAATCTCCTTTGAATTTTTCCTGTTACAAGTCTTGTTTTGAAGTTTGATTTGTAGCCATGTGTGGTATACTTCGATTTCCGTCCACCCCTGTCTTGCTGCTTTTCGTACCTTTACCGAGTTACTGTTTGTGTCAAGACATTCTTCGATATGTCTTACGATTTGGAGGGCTTCGCTTATGCCGAGAAGTAGTCCCTTAAAATGACTCTTTGCAACGTTTGGAAGTGCAATGCCAATTGCTGTCAATGTTACTATTACAAGGCTCCAACAATAGTGGGTTTCTTCCGAGTATAAAGGCGGGGTTCGATCATTATCAAACTCCGTTACCCCATCGAATCCTGAAGACTTCTCTAAAAGCATCATGAGGTTACATGGAGCTTTCTTTTCTGACTCATCCAGGAGTTGAGTTATAGAATGGAGCGTGTTTTTTAGTATTCTACGTGAAAGTTTCGCCTCCTCTTCAATCTGTACAACATACTTTGTATATTCGTCTATTTCTGAGCTCACATTGCTATTAGAAGCCATTATTATCTTTTTAAACTTTTTCATAACTAACTTGAAGAGATACCAACAACAAGAAAGGATGATCAAAAATGTTCTTGGAGCGAGAGAGATTATTTTACATATAACCAATACCATGATATGAAGTACTATACAAAAGTTCAAAAAAGTTTTTTTTATGCCATGGAAAACTATTTTGCAATGGCGACCGGGAATATATGAATGGATATGACTATGTTTCCACTTCAAAAGCATTTGAATCCAATGCTTCTCAACTCGAAACACATTTAACTGGTTTTTACTCCATTTTTTTGAGAGGCTGTAATGACCGATAGACGTAATACATCTAAAAACTGGTGCAATACTACCCACTATAATCCCAAGTGACTGGATGATAAAAATTATTTTGATTGACCAGTCATACTCTGAAGTACTCATTTCCTTGTCATCTATACAGATTAGAAAATATGTAGTTGAGAGCACAACAAGGAATGCACATATAACCCCAAAAGCAGAAGAAACTGGTGAGCAAGCAATTACAAATTGAGGGTTACGAGTTTCGGTCATCATCCAGTACCTTTTAACATAACGTCGGAGGTCTTTGGAGGAAAACATTTTCTCTTGGTGACTTGAAACCATTTCTTGTGACTCCTTGTATCGTTGCTCTAACTTTTTTCTAGATGTTGAAACCGTCAAAGCTACTGAAAATGGCCATATGAAGGGAAAACACAAAATTAAAAGAATTGCTTCCAGTGAGAAAATAGTAAGCACCAAAGTTTGAACTTGGATCCACATATTAACAATAATGGTGGTCACAAGGATACCCAAGGCCGTGGTGTTCATTACAAGTTCTCCATCATCCATAAGCCCTAAAGAAGGGAGAAAATTGGCTAACATCGTGACCAAGAAATAGACGCCGGTCATCTTTGTTGTACGAGCTTCAATCGTACTCATCTCGGTAGTTAGATCCACCGGAAGCTTCAATGCTACTGCCATAAGTGTAATTGTAGAAGCATTAAGAGTGAAATATTTGTTTGGAAACCACAATTTCCATTGCCAAAAAGATCGGACAACATCTGCGGCCATTGCAAGGGTGCATATCAAAGATGCTACAGCTATATACAAGCCCACCCATGGCATCGCATCATTGGGAGATTCCCAACCCATTATATATGCTAGACAATTAAGAGATAAATTAAGTTAATTGTGATTATTTTGGTAAAGGAAGAACCAACATGCCATGCATATGCGCACACACACATATATATATATATATATATATATATATATATATATATATATATATATATATATATATATATATATATATATATATATATATTGAAAAAAGTTAACAAAGATGTTTACTTAGAAGTTCCTCGAAGGAAGAGTAATCGGAAACTATATTTTCCAAGTTGGTTTCTTCCCCGTTCCTTCGATATTATTTTCAAATTCCATAGGTGAAAGAAACATTTAACAAACTAATGTAGCGCACGGAATGAAATTGAAGCCAAACACGTTGATTCTGCGAATGCCCGTGATGATCTCCACCCCAAACCCCCAAATTCGACCCCAAGAGTCACGAATTCGAAAAGACAAGATTTCAATTATCCAATAGTTCAACTGCCCTTTCAGATTACATCCAGTAAACTTAAATAGCAAAAAAAAAAAAAGTTCGAACGGGCCTAAAACAAACAACCACGGCCCAAACAAAAGCCCAAAACAAAACCGAAAACTAGAGAAAAACATAAAAGTGGCCCGAAAACCCATTTATGCCGGTTTTCGTGCAGCACGGTCTTGAGCCTCTAAAAACAATAAAGCCAAGTCCTCAACACTTGGGCCCGCATCACAAACCTTATCCTTTTAAAGGGTACTAGGTGTGTGACTTAGCTCCGGCTTTGTTCAAGGTTCGGGGAAGGCCGAATCGTTTCGCGATCAGACATACGCAATGGTTACCATGCACTTTGAGAAATAACCTCTTGCATAAACTGCGGAGTAAAACCATGTACACATCGGTTCACGAAAGAAGTCGGCCTCTCCCTGAACCCTGAGCAAAGCGGTAGATAAATCAAGCAACGGATACACTCTAAAACCACGGTGTGTTTGAATGTAGAGGTGGGCAAAAAAACCGGGTTCGGACCCGACCCGGAACCAGGTACGGGTACGACCCGGTATAGTTGAACCCGGTTTGTACCCGGAAAAAACCCGTAGGGTTGGAACCAGGTATTAGTTTCTAGATTTTCTTAGAACCCGACCCGAACCCGACCCGACCCGGAACCGGTTGAACCCGGGTTGGACCCGGTTTTGCCCCTTTTTTTTTATTTTAAAAGTAGCCGTTGGGATCGATTTTTTGCCCTTTTTTTGTCACTTTTAGGCTAGGTGTAGGTTGATATGGTTTAGTACCCAAGTCTCAAACGCAAAAACATACGCAAAAAACGCAAAAAATACTCTCGTTTACTCTCGTTTTACACGTTCACTTTCTTCAATCTTGATATGGCTCACTCACAATCTTCCGTTGGTCAAGGTTCGTCCAACGCTCCAACCGTCGTTCGTGTCATTCAAGAAAAGAAAAAAAAATAAAAAAAAAAGAAAAAACCCGGGTGGACCCGGGTTTCATACCCTACCCGAACCCGACCCGACCCTACCCGGGTGCTGGGTATACCGGGTAGGGTTTTTATGCTACTGAACCCGACCCGGGTTCACCAATACCCGGGTACAAAAAAACCCGGTTGGGCCAAACCCGGGTTGTACCCGGTTTTCGGGTCCGGCCCAAACCCGAAATTCCCATCTCTATTTGAATGTTTCTTCCGCTTTCCTTATCATTGGGCCAATCTAAATGAATTTGTGCAATGTATTTGGACATAATTATTTTGTGAATATGATTGAAAGTGTAGTTAACGACTTGTTAAACATATTTGACCCAAAGTAAACGGTTGTTTATAGAAAGATCTCCTACCATTTCTTGAATTGAAGCACCAACTATTTTTTGAAACACTACACCAAAATTCTAAAAAATATTTTTAGTTACCTGATTGGAGAAAAAAAAGAATAAATTCTTTTACTTAATCAGGTCACTAGTCTTTCAGATTGTTCTAATTAAGTCATTTATAAATTAAAAAATATTTTTAAAAAGTTAAATATTTAAAAGATACAACAATATTTATAAATAAAACTCAATTATTTAAAATAATTTATGAATTTTTTTTCCTGTTATTAGAACACTTTGAGACTAACCGCACACTCCGAAAGGCCCACTCAAACGTGGCCCAGTAATGTAAAATGCTTCATACAAAATCTTGCTAGGCCTTACTCGATCCATATTTAGTATATTGACTATAACCCAATTATATTAAGCCCACTATCTACCTAAATCTGCAATGCCTTTATAATGAAAAAGAAACACAAGCCCAAGTTTCTCATATAAATAAGTGGGTTGTTGCCTTGTGGGTAGGCCATAGCGGCATTGCCTGACTTGTTGAGTTGTTTGAATTATTTTTTTACTTAAAAAAATGTACAAGTCTCTTTTCGATATGAGAACACTTTAACATCAATAGGAGGCTTAAGAATGCCACCAACTCCAAGTATTCTTTCACCATACCTGCCCTATGACATCCGAGTGAGAGGGGCGACACACACATTCTCCCCCTTCAAGTCAGCATCCTCATAAAACCGAAAGGCTTTGCACCTTTATATCCCAAGGATTTTACCCGATCACAAATTAACATATTTCAAGGTTTTCAATGTTGTTTCTTTGGGTTTTGAGTGAATTGGGTGTCATGTTCAATTGTACATTGTTCGAAACGTTAAAAAATAAAAATTCAACACTCTAATACGGGGTGCTTTATTTCTATAAAATAGTGTTTCCTTCGGGTTATGTGTCTTGAACCAAGTTCCACAGAATAGATGGAATACCAAAGTCAAAAGGTGATGTCACTTTTTTTTTTTTACGATTTTCATATTTTTACGATTCCACAGAATCGTTAGAAATAAAAGTTAATTTTAAAATTGCAAACATATTTATTATATAAATCTACTTTTTACTACTACTAATCCACATACCTTTTGGTTGGAACGGCAACCCCCCGAAGGAATGAAAGCCAATGTATTTTCCTCAAACGAATTCATGTATATTGTAAAATGGAACTTTGACCATAAGTTAATAGTACAGTAATTAACTAATTATAAATTATTGTCTAATACAAAACAAATAAATAAAATTATATGCGAGCACACTGTTGAGCTATGTTTGTGTATGCATGTATTCGTCCCTGATTCTTGATGTTGACGTAAGGTTACGGTGCCTTCAATGTGGTATCGTTCTTTGCATATATGCTTAGAACTTTATATTTAACAAGAAATTCATAGTTGATTTAATATATATCTTAGAAGTGGAGGGTTCAAATATTAACCTTACTTTATTGTGACAAGCATGTTAGATAAGTTTATTTTTCTATATTTATTCGTTACTGCATATGTTAGATAAGTTACTATTACATATACTAATGACTACGTAAACCAATAACAATAACATGTATCTATTTTATTTTCATAAATGGATATTTTTTCATACTTTTTACTTATCATTTTATCAAGTATTCATTTTTTTAATATGCTTTTCATGAGACATATTTATATATTTCATGCATTTATAAACGACTTATGAATATAAAATGGGTATTTTTCACGTACTAAGATATTATTATCATCGGTCAAGGATGTATGTGATTGACAACTCATGTTGTTTCATTGTTTTTGTTCAAAATTTGATTTTGTTATTCTTAAGATTATCTTCTAAATCTTTATTTTTTATATAGTTTAAGAATAACAAAAAATATTTAGTCTTTATATCAATCGGTTTTTATTATACAACAAAACATACAAAAGGTTAGATGACTGTATTAAAAGTAAAATCACTATTATCACCAAAATTATAATCGAAAAAAAAAAAAGAATGTAAATGTATAAAATGTCACATATTTTTATAATCTGCATCTACACATTACAAAAGAAGGATTTTGAGGACGCATGATAGTGTGACACTCTATGGTATCTTCTCATATTTATTTTCCCGCCTAATCTTTGATTAAATAGTTTTTTATTTAAAAAATCAAACTTTAAATAAAAATGTTTCTTAAAGAAATTATTATGGGAACCAAAATCTATTTTGTTTTGTTTATTTTATTTTATAAATATATTTTTTTTCTACAAAAGGTAAACTGGAGAATTTATGAATAATAAAATTATTTAAATATAGAATTTAAAACTTATCTACATAATAAACATAATAATGAAAACATTCGTACTTTATCGTGCGTATTATTAATATGTGTGCGTATTATTTTTCAATATTCGTACTTTATCTGTTAATCAAATACATTAATAACTATTTACCAGCCAATGGATCAGCGATGTTTAGGATGTAGCATACAATAGTACTATGAGCATCTTTACTTGTTCACGGATTAACAATTTTATGATAGAAAAAATGTTTTCTTCTTGTATTCAAGGATATATGCAAAATTAAAATTATAGTACATTATATTAGAATTACCTTAAGATAGGTATGAACACGGGTGTATTTGTATTCTTTTGAAACGTAACTAAGGGTGTTTTAGTGTTTATGGTGTTGTTTAACTATAGTTAAATTAACTGTGACCGTGAAAAAATATTGTATCAAATGAGATTCGAATTCATAACATCCACTTTAGAAAGTTATAAGATACCTCTTCCCATAAAAAAAATTAATATGGACTCATTGACAAGTTTAGTTAATTTTACCGTAAAAGACCAATGAAATACTGGATATTATATTCTAATAATTCTATCAACATTCTCTGTAAAATTTCCTCAATTTCACCATCTTCTTCTCCACCTTTCTCTAAGTTTTTCTTAGAATCCTTCACGGAAACCAATGCAACTTTAGTGATATATTTGTACAATAAACCTTACAACTTTTTATTTCAAGTTATCTTGTAAAAGCAGTATTTCAAAACCTTTATTGGATTTTTGATTTCACATAATCATTTATTACAAGTTATATTGTCGTTTTGTTACACGAGATTACATGATTTTGTACTACTAAGTAGTATTTTCAGCATTTAGTTATTAGTTAATGATGTTATTAACGAATATCTAATCAATTAACTCCCTTATTTTCTTCTATGGTAATGATGTCAGAAACAAAAACCATCAAGCGAATTTGAGAGGTAATTCGTCAATGACTAAGATTGATTGTAATCAATTTGTTTGATTTCATATATTGGTGTTTGAATTGAGGAACGTTAAAATCTTAAACTTGACAACCAATGATGATAAAGATTTTGACGCAATTATTTTATGCTCGGATTTGGTGGATTTGAAGAACGGGGAAAATCTATGTTTTTCAAAGGCAAAACTTAACACAACTATAAAATTTAGTTTGAATTAAGTTACTCACACTTCTTTTAATAATATTAGGTATCAAATGTCACGCCTCAAAGAATACATCTTGATCATAAGATGACTTATCTTTATTCAAGACGCGGATGTAATTTCAAATCTTACAAGTTGTATATATAGTTTGTTTAGTAAGAGTATATTTGAAGTTGTTCTAGAAAATTTATCAAATGCTATACTATTTTATGACAAAACTACAAAAAAATAACGTACGATTATTTGTACTATACACCATGTATATCAAGTACTATACACCATGTATATCAACGACATGACTCTAAGCGATCATTTAAAGTTGGTAATGTAAATTGTAGTTTACCACTTCTAAACCATAGTTTAGGATGAGGGTGTTGTATGAAACACATGACATAATGATGTAAGGACATTATGATAGACACAATAGGTGTGTTTGCCCTTTTTTTATGTTTATATGTACGTATAAAGTGTTGTCATGGTTTTCTTCACTAATTGTTATGTGAGAAAAATATAACTTTTAGTTATGTTCACCAAACCGATTTAATAACATTAAATATCTATTATAATTATCTACCTGAACTAATGGTAAATGAAAATTGACTAGTTAACAATTTTCAAATGACAAATTTATATAAACACATAATATATTTGAGTAAAATTTCATGATACAATTAATGTCGAAAAAAATAATTTAATAGCACCCCATAAATTCCTCATTCCGTTCTATTTACTTTTTTTCTCCACTTTATTCTTACTTCCCCTTAGTCGTAGCTCCAGATTTATAAAGAACACAAAGTTTCAATAATAAGACTCATCAAGCCATCACTAGTGAAATCCAAATCAAGACACAAAGTTGAGAGAAGACAGATGCAATTCAATTAAAACTTAACCAACCTTTAGTAATGCCATTTTGCAGAAAGTTTTACGACATTCAGGTTGTTTTTAAAAGTATCAATTTCACTATTTCAAGTGAAACTATATCATATTCTTCCAAGGATTTGTATATATAACTTATGAAACAAGTATCGTTGTGTAAATAGTCGTTGCCGCCAAAAGTTTCATTTTTCCCACTAGTACAAAAAAAATAACCAAATACGACGATTTTTAGGCATAATAAAGCGGTTCCTTGAACGCTGTATATTTTAGTATTGTTTTTGGTATATAACCGGTGTAAAAATGAAACTAAAATTAAATTAAAAAATATGATAGTTGTTTTTGGTAACTATGCAATAGCTGTTTTTGGTCTGGTTACAATCCATAGCTGTTTTTGGTATGAAACTAAAAATAAATTAAAAAATATGATAGCTGTTTTTGATAACTATGCAATAGTTGTTTTTGGTCATGATCCATAGCTTTTGGTATGTTTTTGGTCTTGTTTTTGGTAACTATACAATAGCTGTTTTTAATCACAATCCATAGCTTTTGGTCTGTTTTTGGTCTTATATTACGCTGTTTTATTTTTCACCAGTTTTGTTTTTTACCAACCAAAGCTGTTTTTGTTCACTGTTCTTGGTTCCTTTTAAGACGTTTTGTATTTTTCTTGCTATTTTTTTTGTGCTATTTTTAGTCCTGTACCATTTATATACTTACCAACTAATTACCATTCATAGCATCTCACAAAGTCATATACAAACCAATAAAAAGGGTAATATATATATATGGTCAAATTAGGTCACATCAAGTAGATGATCAAAATTGGTATGAGAACTTTATAAACACATTTAAAATGGGTAATATCAACTAGCTATTATAACTAACATTAATATTTATTATGAGAACAGACGGCTAAAAAACATTACAAACTGCATAACATAAAAAACTTACGTTCATCCATCCTTCTCATCCTACTCATTCTCATCCTTATCAAAGAAAGATATAAACACCTTTAAAGTACGTTCTACAAATTCGTCAATTTGACGTTGACGAACCATGTTGAGTTTATTTAACAGCTAAAATTGAAAGATATATAAAAGTTAGATTACAATAAAGTATACATTATAGTTAAACGTATATAAATATGAGTGTATAAAAATACTTACAATATGTTCTCTGTTATGAATCACAAAATCATACATAGCCATTATAACACAATAACCACACTCCCAATCTTTAGGTTGTTGGAGGCACTAACTCAATTGAATTAACAATTAGTTAACTAAAATTTAAAAATAAACATGTAGAAGACAAAAGAAAACTTACATCAACCATATTCCATGTTATTTTATGTTCTATGGCCTCTTCGAATGTATCGGTAATCACGTAATTTGAAGGGTCCTTTATACCTTTAATTGAATCAAATATGTGGCCCTTCCAAGTTTTATACATCGGATGATGTTGAAGTAAAATTAATATCCAATGTTTCCTGGATAAAATGAAATTGATTTAAACCACAAGTAACACACAAAAATAAAATAAGCAAAGTACTATATGTATGAATAAAATATAATACCCGATTAAATGGGGTGCCACAAACCATTGTTTGTCCTTATGAAAAAAGATGACATTTCTTATGTGGTCGATCACAAACTCACTATTGCTTGAGATAAGATTACCTTCAATATAACGAGGATGAAAATATGCGGTAGTATCTAAACTCTCATTTCTCCCAATGGTATATAAATACCTATAATAGAAGTATAAATAAATGTGATAAGGTTAGCAACAATTCATTATATTAAAAAAAACACCACAAAATATTTAAAGAAGTAGTCAAACATACATTGTAAACATACTAAAATACTAAAATAATTTAATGATTATGATCATTGTTGAAAGTATCATAACATGTTAAAGAAGATAGAAACTGAAAGTAGAGAATCTTACCACCGATTGATTGGGGTGTTAAAATCTGATTATGAAATCAGTGTACAAGGAGAAGAAGCGGCTAGAACGGTGAAAGGGGCGATGGAGGAGAGTTTTGGGGGTAAATATGTATTAAGGGTTTAATGGTAAATACATGTTTAAAAGGAGTTTTTGAAAAAGGTCCTAAGAATCGAACCCGTGACCTATTAGGACGCGCACGCACGGAGCTAACCAATGAACCATTGAATGTAAAGTAAACTTAACAGTATTTATGGTTCACTTTCTGAAAAACTATGGGTTCAATTAAAATTTTCTTATTATACGAACTACTACCACTCTCCATTTCAATATCCTTTCACCATTTCACCCATTACCACTCTCCAGCCGTCCCCCCGTATCCCCCACCTCCCTACCGACCGCCGAGACGCCGACCTCAAGCACTCCGACATGCAACCCCCGACCTCCGGCACTCTGACATACGACCACGACCTTCGGCAATCTGACCTGCAACAGTCTGACAGCGCATCCCGCCTCCAACAATCCGCCTTCGAAGTCCTAAGTCCGATATTGTTCAGTTGTTCTTAATCGTGATATCTTGAGGTTAGATTTTTTTTTTTTTTTTTATGATTTGGTCTTTAAAGAACATTTGCACTAGCATTGGGGAAGATACTATGGTTAGAACTTGAAAGTTAAAACTTTTAAATGAATTATTAGTTTTGTTTTAAATTGTAACACAAAACCGAGCAAAACCGAGCGCTCGGTTTAAAACCGAACCGAGTTCGAGCATGAAGTTTGCGCTCGAATTTGTAAATTCGAACCGAACCAAGCCGCTCGGTTTGAAACTAAACTGAGTTCGAGCAGAGCTGCGTTCAGTTCAGTTCGGTTCGTGAACAACCCTAACGATCTTATTTGCTTACTCGTATTTGTTAATGAATTATATTGTTTAATCTTTAATCAATCCAATTAAATAAATCTTTTTAACTATGTTTCCAATCATGAATCAACCTAGCCCAAACATCATCTACTTACTCCTTATGGATTCGACACCCTACCAACTCTACTACTTTAAGATAATTAGAACACATTTCTTTCTATCTCTAATCGGTACTTTGAAGCCGGTCAATTGATAATATTCTTAACCTTATATAGAAAAAAGACACCTTGAAAACGTATGTGGTGGTGGGAATGTTAAAAATGTTAGGAAATTTATATAAAAAAACAATAAAAAAAGTTCATGTTAAAAACATCGATAAAAATAAGCACGTCGCAACGATAAATTCGGATTTTATAAAGTATCATAATTGAAAGTTGTAATAGTGAAACAACCGAATGTAAAAACCAAACTCTTGAAGCAGCTTTGACAGCAAGTATGTTTTTGCTTTTATTTACTTTTATATTGATAGGCAAAACTTCATCAATGAAAAAATTTCACAACATCATATTCGGAATTTCATAAAACATTATATTCTAAAAGTAATGAGTTAAGAAAATTAATTCGATTTTAAAAATAGTTGGGGAAAAAATTGCAAAAGCATTTTATATAAATGACAAGTCTAGTTAATTATGAGCGAAGCATATTGTAACTTCTTACGAGCCATATATGTAACTGATTTGTGACTTGCATATAGTGCTTCAAACACTTGTACGCTTAACGAACAGTTACTATTGTGAGTGACACCGACTTTGATAAATGTAATATGTATAATTTTTATTTTGAAAAATATTTAATCTTATATGTGTGTGAATGTATCACTTACTATTTATTTGTGTTTAAACGTGGATTAAGGACAAAATTTATAACAATTAGTCCTTTTCCAAGTATTTGTTAAAGTTCACAACTTCAAGCTCGAACAAGGTGTCAATTAACTTATTCAAATGTTTTCAAATGTTGCAGAACAACAGAATAATAATATACTCAGTTTTGATACATATAACGGGTATGAGATTGGTTTTTGGATAATCGGGTTCTAATACCACATACGTTGTATAGCCATAGAAAGTTTTTATAATAATCTTATATGTGATCTCGTACTTGAATAACGGTACCAATAATCATCCCATGTGTTTTGAGTTCTGGTTTTTCTGTCATTAGTGCTTATGACCCTTTCAAATTAGTGAGGCAAGATCGAATATGAAAATAAAAGTTTTAATTTCCGCATATAATTGATATATTGAATATGAATAAACCATCATTTAAATTTATTGTAGCATTTTCATTATACAATAATAAATATGTAGTTTGTGTGGATTTAATTAAATCACATGACTAAGGGGCTGTTTGATACTGCTGACTCGGTAAGATCTGACTGAGTCAGAAGCTGACCCAGTTAGAAGTTCTGACTGAGTCTGCATCTGATTGAAACTTGGCTGTTTGATTCAGTATCTGACTGACTATGCTGAATGATAAAAATAACCATATTGCCCCGAAGTTCTGACGAGTTTGCATTTAACTGGTCTTGTATAATCAATAAAAATAGACAAAATTTTAAAAATAACACAATAGCTTAAAATTCAAAATGTCATACAAAATACAAGTTAAACATATTATAAAAGTTTGCATACAAATCTAAATTGAAGCATTTGAAAGCAGTTGATTAGCAATTTGATCACGCAAAATAGCCATGTATTCAACGCCTTCTGAACCCAATCTATCTCTTGTGTGTTTTGACCCTCACTTTGTCCACCTTCACCATCAGGGGTAACCATAGTGTTCACATCAAAGTTGTAAATAATTCATCTTGAATTTTGTATTTTCTTATAAAATTATGGACTGCAAAACAAGCAATGACTACGTCTCTTTGCACTGGAAAAGGGTAAGGAGCCATTTGTTTTAGGATCGGGAATCTTGCCTTCAATACACCATAAGCACGCTCAATAACGTTTCTAAGGCAAGCATGAGCATGGTTGAATCTTTCTTCCTTAGTTAACGGCCTTCGTCGTCGAAAATCAGCTAACCAATACCTAGTATTGCGGTATGGAGTCATAAATCCACGAGTGTTTTGTCGAGACAATCCAACTTCCAAACAACTCTGGCTTTTTTTTCTGTCATGCCTAAAACAAGAACTAAAAGGCTACATAAACCACATAAATCAAAAGGCTACATTTACTAGAGCCAAAACCATGAGTTATTAGCAAAAACATGATTCCTAAAATCAAGATAGTTCTTTTTTACAACCACAAAAACCAAAAGGCTATATTTTCACTACTAACAAAGATCAATTGCATCAACTGCTACAACCCATTACCCAATCTATTGCAAAAGTTTCAATCGCTCCCATCTTAACACCTAAATAAAACCATACACATAAAACCATACACCCAATCTATTGCAAAATACCAAATTACCCATCTTCATCTTTCTCTCTTTCTTAACACCATCGCTCCCATATCTCTTTCTCTGCTCTATCATACACATAAGAAACCCTCCCATCACTCCCATTGCTCCCATCGCTCCTATCTTAACACCTAAATAAAAAACTAAAAACAGATGCCGATCGAGGGGTTACCTTCTACCGAGGACGGGGATGGAGGTGCCGACGATTGGAGGCCGAAGAAGGTGGATCTCCGGAGGTGCCGATCGAGGATGGAGGTGCCGATCGAGGATGGGGGTTCGCCGTCGATGGTTGGTGGAGAGGCCGAAGAAGGTGGGTCGATGGGATGCCGAAGGTGGGTGGAGAGGCCGAATCGATGGGGTTCCGATGGGGGCCGAATCGATGGGGTTCCGAAGGTGGGTCGATGGGGTGTCGAAGGTGGGTGGAGAGGCCGAATCGATGGGGTTCCGATGGGGGCCGAATCGATGAGGTTTCAATTTGGTTATGGTGGTCGGTCAGCAATTATAAACCTAAGGTCTGGGTCAGCCCATATGACCCGGTCAGAAGTGGTTTCACCAACAGCAAACGGGCTGACCGGCTGACCGAGTCAGCGGGTCAGCCGGGTCAGCCGAAAACAAACAGGGCCTAAAATTTTGATCTCTATCATTAAGGGTGTTAAAAAAAAAGCTAGGCATTCAGTGACGAACCCAAAATTTTTTTTATGAGGGGCAAATATGAGACGATTGCACTATTTTAAGGGGGGCGTTTGGGATTTTCACATACATATAACACTAAAAAATTTTTTACGGGGGACGACTGCCCCCCAACCCCCAAGTAGGTCCGCCCCTGTATGCATTGCTTTAAATTGTCATTCGTGGTACAACGTGTTTGGAAAATGGTTGTTATAATTTATTTTCATAGAGTAGATGAGTGAATCACGAACTGCAACTATTCATATAGTACATAAAATTGAAGTAATGTAGTAAGACAATTCGCGAAACTTTAATTTCGGGTCTTTCTCATAAAAAAATTTCGTAATCAACTTTTTCTAATAAATCTATAATTTGGTACAATGATCAGAAAACTTGTAAATCTTAAAGATTTTTTTTGCATTTTCTTTCCAGATAAATGATGGAATAAAATCGTAAACAAGTTTTTTTCATCACATATTGCTAAAGAAAGAAAGTGGTATCGAAGAAAACGTATTTAAGAAAACTCTCGTAACCCCACATTCATATAGTCTTCCTTTCAAAGTTCGGAGTAGCGATTGTTGTTAGTTAAATACATATAGAGCAAGACCATCAATTAGAAAGATAGGGGGATGTCATGTTCATTTCACAAAGTTGAAGGGTTATAAACTAATTTCCTTTGAATGTGTTTGTGCATCTATCATCTTCCCTCTATATAAAATCATGTTAATTCATGTTTTAGTACATTGGAAACATTAGTTGTCAAAGAACTAAATCAAACACATCGAAAAAAGTAGTAGTATTGGATAAAGCGGTGAACTTCAACCCGGCCTGTTTTGCTTTCATCTCATTTAAAACCTGAATAAAGTAACACTAGTATATCAGGCTCATTTGGTTTACAAAACGGGGTCGACCCAACTTGTATTGACTTTTGAATGACACTTAAAAGTTAATCGTTTAAACTCGAAAAAAGTAGCATTTGCATATACATGTGTCAAAATCCGGGCTTAAGAGAAACCATGCTCATCCGGCTAAAAAACAATTTGGTCAACCGGCCCATTTTGGCTTTTGAGTTGACACTTCAATATTACAAACTTGAACATGAAAGAAATAGTATTGGCATATATGCAAGCATAAATCCAAGCTTAAGAGAAATATGGTTCATTTGGCTTAAACAATTTACTGGTCTGTTTTGACTTGACATTTAAAAGTTACACACTTACACCCGAAAAATGTAGTATTGGCATATACACGAGCATAAGTCAAAGCTTAAGAGAAATCGGGTTCATCTGGCTTAAACAATTTGGGCATCGATGGAGCAGAAGCGACGACACCTTCTTTTTGGCTAATGCCTTTTCTGGTATTTGCAGCAAATCTTGATGCCAATATAGTAGCTCCCAAATGCTGGGCATTTTGGTCATTTTCTCCATCACCATCATCATCATTATAGTATTGGTACAAGCCTTCTTGCCTAGCCAATTCTTCAGCCAATTTCTTCCTCTTATGCCTCCTCCAAGCAGCTTGTATAAAACATGCTCCCCAAGTTCTCCACTGGTGCGAGTAGTACCTGAAAATAAAGATAGGAAATTTCAGCCTGTTTTACATTTAAATAAGCCTATTCGGGTTATGTGTTATTTCTAATGGAAGCTAAAAGATTTAACTAAAAAGAAAACGGCCAAAAGCATTCATATACATAAAACCTCTTAAACCATTTTGTTAAAAAGTCCATAATATTTTCTTAGATAGTATAGCTTTTGACCCGTTACCCAACCAGCCTGCCATTCCATTTCACCAACCATACCTGAACGCGTGTTGCAGCTTCTTGCTATGAAGTCGTTTAAACTGTTTAGCTACAAATCTTAGATCTTCTGCTCGAAGCGCAAATGCTTCCACTTCATTTAAAGCTTTCACAGTTCTAGTTGAGGATGGGAGATTAACATTTGATTCAGGGGTCAAAGTCCAAGTCAGCAGTTCTTCACCACAAAAGTCACCAGGTTTAAGAGTGATTGAATTAAAGAAACCAGATCGTCCTCCATTGGTTGTGGAACTCTCAAGTTGACCTCGTATCACAAAAGTCATCTCGTTGACTGGATCCCCTTCACGAACCAAATATTGACCTTTCGTGCTCAATGATTGAACAAGGTGTTCACATATCACATCTAAGAGCTGATCGTCATCCATTTGGGAAAAGAAAGGAACCTGTAAGAGAAATACAAATTAAAATATGAAAAAAAGAAGACATGAAAAGGGTGATCTCAAGCAAATTAAGATCTAATCAACTATGACAACATTTTTCTTTTTAAATTAACTAAGACGTTTAAAAATTGTTATCATCTTACATCTAAACTCAGTTAACAGTTAACACTAAAAACCAGAGATGTAGATTAGATGTATTAAACTCGAGTAAAAAAGAGGGGTAAATAACTATAACAATCAGTTGTGTTGTAGATAGTATGAACCTGATCATTTGACCCTAAATAAGCATACATACTCGGAACATACAGAAAACTGTTTATCGTCGTTCATCACTCAGGTCACAACTCAGATCAGTTTTATATTGCACAAAAAATTAAAGAACTTACACGACGAACAAGGGCTAAGCAAAGATGCCTTTGAATTTGACGCCTTAAATCCAAAGGCAGAGCACGGAGAATATCTTCTTCATCTACTCCTCTTGTAGCAAGCCATTTATACTGAACAAATCTACGAATTTTATCTTGTAAATCAGGTGGCAATTGTCTATGCCTCATCCACTCTTCGGTGTCTCTTCTTTTGACCCGCCACTCTTCTAGTCTTGCTGTTGTAGATTGGAGGTATGTCTTCACAACACAATTAATCAGTCAAAAGTTTTAGAAAGGTGAAAAAAAGATGTGAGTTGTTTTTATTTTTTGAAAAAAGAATAGATATACTTTGTACCTGCATATTGCCAATGAGTAAACAGAATATAACTAAACCTCCAAGGCAGACACTACAGCCAAAGAGTGTTTCTCCAATACTAGTACTTGTCTCCAAATTTTGGCCGTACGAACTGCATAACATTATTAAGTGGTTTAAATGTTTTTCTCAAAATTATAATGAACATTTGCACCGTGTACAAGCTGTAAGAGCATGTTTCATGTTTAAACAAGCATTATGAAACTCATTATGTGATTATGATTATCAAATAACCAGTTTTAATAAAACAAACTGTAAGTGATGGTGTATTAGTTAGAAATTATCTCAATGCTTGAAGAATTTGAGTAATTAAGAAATTAACACATAAAATGACCAAATAGAAAATTCTTGTACTTGTGTCTCAAATTAGGTTGCATATTCAAACATAAAATAAACTCAGAGTCGTAACGTGCAGTAATCAAATAATCAGTTTCTGAACACAAAACCAAACACCCTCTATTCCTCTATATCTCTAATATAGCTAGAAGATTAAAACTTATCATCAAATGTAAAGCAGACCACACCTTAGACTTTTCAAGCCAAACCAAAAGCAAAAAAAGTACTTTTCAAAGAAGGTTGCAGACGTAACTCCTTCAGTGAAAGCCGGAGCATACATCCCGAATGTAAAATTAATAGGACTAATTTCAGCACTACAATTGCTCAAGACTTTTGTTTCTTTCAACCACTCATCACGGCCTGGCTCATCCACATGGTCACAATCAAAATACACACGATTGCAGGGATAAGTCACGTTTTCCTCTTTTCCACATTCTTCCTTCCAACATGAATATTGTCGTTCAATAGCCAGTAGATACCATGTAGCCCCAATAACCTGCACTGGCATTAGAAAAACAAAATAAATACAACTGTCCCGTGTCCCCTTTTTAGCTAGATTGTTCTATTTGACCCATTCGAGTCAGATCACAACCCAACCAACCAATCTGTACCCAATATCTTTACAATATTGAAGCATGTAAACGATAAACGGTGAAAAGACTATACAGCAGAGTTTGCTTACATGACTAGCAAGCATATAGAGCATGATATAGTAAGCTGCACCAGCCCAAGCCGTTTTGGCAATCACACCGGTGGTCTTGGTAATGCGTTGGTTCAAAGGAAAAATGACAAACAATCGTGGAATATACTGAATGATGATAACAAGAGAAATTGAATGGTTCGCGTGTGCAGCGGTAGGACTTTGCACAGCTGGCATTACAAACCAGATAAAAAACTGCAATACACAAACAAATAAACATTGTATCATCACCTAAAAAAAGTGATCTTGAACCTAAAGTCAATGAAGTAATCATGAATAAACCTGAGGCAACGGAAGAGCAGCAGCTAAATCAACAGCAAACCCTGTCCTCAAATACCGAAGAGCAATCTTACGCGGATCCATAACAAGATCCCCCCTCCCAAAAACCCTGGAATTCGGGGCCACATAAGCCGTACGAAACTTGATGAAAATATGAATAAAAGATATCACATCAATCAACGAACGCCAGACAGTGATGATCGCGGCAAACCCATAATCAGACCGCATACAGTACTTGCGCCTCGCGATCTCGGGGACGAGGAAGTAGAGAGGGTCAACGAAGAGCGCGTTGAGGCAGGTGATCAAGAACATGTAGTTCCATCGGGTGATGAATTGGCCCCCGGGATCGAAGATTTGAGTCCACCATGAGTCCTTTGAGTTGTTGGGGAAAGTGGAGGGTGTGGGTTTGGAGATTATTGTTGTTGATGGGAGACGAATGTAACTCATGGTGATTGGGATCCATGAAACATTGTTCGAAATTCTGGTGAATTTTCATGAGAAATATGAAACCCTAAGAGAGAGAAAGGGGGAGAATTTAACGGTTTGACATTACAAACCGCCGATTAACAGAAATTTAAATCTGTGGAAGAAAAATTTCTTATTAGAATTTTTTATTTATTTACGAAAAGTGCTTTTACCCATTCATGCAATACAACTAGGGGTTCGGTATGGGATTTTTTCAATACATATGAGGGTGATAAAATGTATTTATTAAGTGTGTAATCTCGTTAAACAACAAAAGAACATAAAAAAGTCATAGTTACTAAGTGTGACATCTTATCGAACAATAAAAAGAAAAGAAACAAGTTGTAATTACTATGCATAACATCTAACTAAACAATGAAAAAAAGGAAGAAATTGAGTGTGACATCTTACTAAGTGTAACATTGTTTTATAAAGAACCCATCTTGTATTACATCATTTCTAAGAAAAAATCAAAATTTTAGCATTAATAGGTCCCCAACCTAGGTAACGGGTCAAAACAGGTTATGTTAAAGGGCTTTTGTTGGTTAAAACGATGTTTTCGTATTTTTTTTTCTACATTTTATACGTCATTTCTACAAGATAATGTAACATTTTTTCAGATGTTTTTTTTTTTTTTTTTAAGTTTTATAATCTAATGTTTTCATATATTCCGAATATAGTATTGCAACGTGTTTATTTTTATTTACATTTTGATGTACATTTCATTTAAAATGCGATTGATAAAATATAATATCTTTTTACTTGTTTTTAATTAACGTTCATTTTCTTAACAATTTAATTCTATAGTGCCATGCTTATTTTTATTCACGCTTCTATATAAATATTATTCAAAATCAAGCAGCTATAACCTATTTGTTATCTGTAATGTGTTATTTATTATCATATTCGATTAAAAATATTCAACAACGTCAAAAATTATAGTTTGACCATTACATCAAAGTGATCATCGTACTATAGGATTCAGTTTTAAATTTTATAACTTGTATGGGAAATAATATAAAATTTGGGGCGTCAATTTACCAAAAATGCAAAGTTTTAAGAATTATTTTAACATGAATGGGCTCAACTCTTGTTCGAGTAAAAAGGAAGTAGTTCAGGCTATTATTTGGACATCTATGTGGTGTGTTTGAAAGTTATGGACTGAGGTGATTTCCGAGGATTAAAAGCCATCGGCGAACTGGTATATAGCATGGTATGTGATCGGTTTTAAAAACTTTTTATGTGTTTGAGACATGTATAGGTTGGGCTATACTCGTGCATTCAACCAAACCTGTTTATCTGAATATATTATATAAATAACAAATAGTATATTGACTTTGTTAAAAGCTTAAAATTATTCAAAGTATAAAATTACTAGAAATATAATCAAGCACTTAACATGTCAAGTCAACTTTTTGCGTTAAGTTTATGATCATGTTTTGAGTAACAACCATCTAATCTTTTTTTAACCACACAAGACATACGCTAACGATACTCTTGTAAAGTAGTTTTATAATCTAAACAATTATAAGAGATTTGTGCTAGTTAATGTTGATACATGTTCTTGGTATTAAGAGCATACTTCTTTGACAATAAATCAAATAACTTTAACCCGTTACACAGACGCTAATGTCATGACATCAACCAAGTTTGACGCAATTATCTATTCCTTTACACAATCCAAGCCCTCAACCCACATGCTTCCGAACCTCGTTAAAATTGTTTTAGATGCTTACAAACGCAATTGACTAATTTCCAATTTAAATATCGATTCAAAAAACCATCATACATTCACTCAATCATTTAGCATTATAAAACAAACCTCTGATATAACATGTAAATCACTGAACTGCAGATTCCTTCTTCAAGCCAGTTCTATGCTCAAGCTTCACCATATATACCTGAAGAAAGGAAAACTATCCGTTTATGAAGATAAAAAAACAGATATATAATTATAACGCAAGAAAAGGAAAGGAAGCCAATAAAATGTTGATTTTTGAGGTTACTTTGTTATAAGTTTATATCATGGCCTTGCTGGTGCATTATAGCATCTAACCTTCACTCGACTAGATATTACTTATACGATTCACCAAGTTTGTGTGTATACGTATGATCCTCATGAACTGCACCTTAAGGAAATCAAGTGTCTTCATTACTACTTACAAGGAACTGCCCTCATAGGTTACATGTTATTTGTCGTCACAATTGATCATGTGTCCTCCATTGATGCCAATTAGGTGGGGTAAAGTGAGTTATCCTGAGATAATATTCTTCATTACTTACAAGGAACACCTATGTACAAACACGTTGAGATTGATTTACACTTTGTTCAAAACAGGTCCGTGTGTTACATGTTCTATGTTACGTCAGTTTGCACATATTTTTAATAAAAGGATTGTCCTTGCAGTTATTTCCTGAGTTTAGGTCTAGCCTAGCATTCAGCTCACGTTACGGGAGCTACATTAAACTAAGTGTGTAGTTAAGATTGAAATTTTCATGAGGGCATACTGTAAATGAAGGAGAAAAGATATTACCTTTTGCAGATTTCGTTAAGGTTCCGGTACCCATTGTAGAATATGAACCACATCAAGACAACCACCAAAGCATCTATCACGAGTTAAGCCAATCAAAGACTCGAAACAAGGTCAATGACACAAAAGGCAAGTCAAAGATGAAAGCTTCGACCCATTTACTAACAAATGGGTCATTTTGGGTTAAGTGGGTCAAATGAATATATTTTTTTTTTTTTGGAAAAAAAACAAGACATTTGAGCAAACATGTCAAACGAGCTTGAAAGGCATCTATAATGTATTTTCAATGCATAAAACCATGAAAGTCATTTTATTCAAAGATTTAGATTATGATTATTATTATAGTATATATTATTTTGAAAATCATATTTAGTGCTTTGGATATTTCAAAAACTAGATACAAGTGTTTTTGGGGACACCCACCCCGTACCAAAAATGAACATATTTCGAACCGTTACCCAACCCACTCATCTTGTCACCTCGGGCCCGTATATGCAACTATTAGTTGTGCTTAAAGGTGTAATAATCTAAAGTTTTGAACTTTGCATGTCTCATCAGTATTAAGCTATCAGCAAAAGACAAAACAGCAAATAAAATTCTTGAAAAGGATACTGAACAAATAACGCTCCCATGGGTCCAACATGTATAGTCCAAAAGTGACATTATAAAGGTAAATTTTTCGTTGAGCCCAGTTCATAGACATAGTATCAAACCTACAAACATAAGCACACAGTAAAAAAATTAAAAACTATAAGAGAATAGCATAAGTATATATACATCTGATGTTGTCAAAATTGAAATCACAACAAGCATGCATAGATATATTCAGTCACTCAATGCTAATTTCAATTATGTTTCCATAATAAAACAAAGCCAGATGTCAAAAGAACACAAACCTTGGGTTATTTTGAAGACTTCGGATAGCCTGTAGAACTAATGTAATTCAAGCACAATATACAATACATTACACACCCACTAAAGGAGAGAGAGGCCGCTCCGCTGCTCCCAAATATTTGTCTTAACGTTAACAACTCTGGCAATAACCGAGTATATAAACAAATCTAGTGACAAAATGATACAAAAAATGCCTACATCCTTAGACAATGTTATAAAATTATAATTGTTAAAACCCTCACAAATCCAGCTTTCCATTCATTGCATTTTCAACTTATTATACTTTTTTTGCAAATTTTAACAAAATTTCCTTACTTTATTACTATTTCAAAGTTCATACAACCTCTGTTTGTAATTATGTACTGTATTCCTACTCAAGACTCAAGTCCTGTAATCTGGCTTCTTTTTTTATTATAATCTCCTCACAATCAAAGTATCAAGTTAAAAACATATGAAACAGCAACAATTTGAAGCAAACAATAGCATGAATTGATCAAATAGCAGAATTAGGGCATTCAGTAATCACAATCGTGAAACTGGAGATCTAAATACTCAAATCAGCATTAAAAGGGAAACAAGGTTACAAGAATCCAGATCCAAACTCCAAAATATCCCAAAACAATCGGGTGTAATCCATTATAGAGATTGTAACAAAAGGTTAATAATTTCATCGATCAACAGATTATAGCCATGGTGGGTCGATTTCAAATTGATTCAAATCCCACAAGCAACAAAAGAGGAAACCCGAACAATTTAGCATAGAACCATGAGAGATCTTGAAACGAACCTGTAATGGTGTAATCTTTGGCTTCAGTAGGAAATCGAGCAGCCGAAGAGAAGGGATCTGAAGGATTCGGGTCGGATGCCTCAGTATCACATATGAGACACTTTCATAAACGTTATTAATACTCAAATAGTTTAACTTAATCCAGGCCAGCTTAACGTTTCTGAAGATCCAAAGCGAACAAAAAATACGAGGCCCTCAAAAAATATTAATATAAACATTTCTCTTTTATCCGGGCTTGGGACCGGCAATAATAAACTAATAAGTTTACAATTGGCAGAGTTAAAAAAAAATTTTAATTTATTTATAGTGCTTGTATAGTTATATTTAGATTAAGTTTATTTTTCTAGCTTTTTTTGATGCAAATTTTTAATGAATTCTTCGTAATCAAATTCTTTTAAAAATTCTTTTTCAATCGACAAAAGAGCTAAACCGTTTAATCTTTCTTGTGACATAGTAGATCGTAAATAATTTTTTATAAGTTTTAATTTTGAAAACTTACGTTCCGCAGAAGCAACAGTTATGGGAATTGTTAAAATAACTCGGTAGATAATAAATGTATTTGGAAAAAGTTAAAGTTTTTAATATAATTTAATATATCAATCATTGTGTCAAATTCTAAGTGTATAATTTCTCTTAACATTTTTAATTCTTGAAATAGATCCACACCATCAATATCTATATTATCATTATGTTTCAAAGTATTTTCAAGAAAAATACATTTCTTTTTTAAATTTTCTTCATCGACGGATTTTAACTTTTTTATACTAAACAAAAAACCAAACATAGTTTCGAACTCTTTAAATTGATCAAATCTATTTTTAAGTAAAGAACTAGCTTGATCTACTATGTATAAGAAGTAATCAGTTTTAAAACTTTCAATTGGTGTTTTTATAGTTTCATTATCAACATTTTCATCAAACTTTTTATTTCTACGAATAAGTCATTTATCACGAAAAACAGATTCTACATTCATCTCTAAAGCAATTTCTTTAGCTACAATCATAGTTTTTTCAAATCCCTAATCTCTATACTTCTTAAAAAAAAAATAAGTCCATCTAGTTGATTTAAAGCATCATCAATACGCATGTCTTTTGCTTGTAAGGTTTTACTAACAATGTTGATAGCATATAAAATGTCATGACAAATAACCATTCCTAATAAAAATTCAAAACTATCAAACTCATTCATAATTAAGGTCTTAACCTCACTTTGAAGTTTAGCATCATCAATCTCATCATATAAGTCCAATAAAGCTTCTCTTAATTGTGAAGCTTGAAATCGAATTGCTTTAACATTTTCTATTCGACCTTCCCAACGTGTTTGTGATAATGATTTTAGAGTTAGCTTAGGTATATGATTTTGTAATATATCTCATCTTTTAGTGGATGATGAAAACATTGAATAAATACGTTGTGTTATTTCAAAAAAAATCCTTAGCATATCTACAACAACTAGCCATATCACTAATTACTAAATTTAAACTATAACAACCACATGGTGTGTAAAAGGCTCTAGGGTTAATATCCAATAATCGTCTTTGCACTCCTTGGTGTTTTTCTTTCATATTTGATCCATTATCATAACATTGTCCTCTAATGTCATCTACATCAAGTCCCATCTTATTAATTTCTTCAATAATAACATCAAAAAGACCCTTACCAGTTGTATCATTTACTATTAAAAATTCTAAAAATTATTCTTTAACTTGTATTGAGGTTGATTACATATCTAAACATCGTAAGATAATGGACATTAGTTCTTGTTCTTTATGACTTGTATCGGGAGTGCAATCAAGTATAATTAAAAAATATTTAGCTTCCTTAACTTTACTAATAATTTTTGTTTTGATTTTATTTGCTAATAAACTAATTAGTTCATTTTGCATATTGTGTCCAAGGTAATGATTATGAACTTCATTAGTTTTTATACGTCGAATATGTTCTTGTATTACCGGATCAAATTCTGCAATCATCTCAATATCACCTAAAAAGTTACCATTATTTTCTTCAAAAAGTTTTTCTTTACTCCCATGAAATGATTCATTTTTCTTACTAAGTTTCTTCACAATGGCAATAATTCTTTTTAATATATTTTTCCAATGTCCTTATCTTTATTTATTTGATCTTGAATATTTTTATCAATTGTCATGTTTTTTGCCAATCTTATCTCTAGATCCATCGATGTTCTCATATTCATAATATGTATATTACTTCTTTCATGTTCTTTTAGTTTAGAATAAAAATTTCTCCAATCGTTACTACCTTCATTTGCTAACTTACTTGTACATTGATTTACATTAAATAACTTACAACAAAAACAAAATACTCTATCAAGCTCTATAGAGTAATTTAACCATTTTCTTTCATATTTTTCTCCATTAGGTAATTTTTGCATATAAAAAGAATTATTAAAACTTCTTAAAAATTCATCTTTTAGAAATTCATCATTATAAATTTTAACCGGACCTTTTTCTATAAGTAGATCTCTAAAATTATTATTAATATTATTCCATTGACTAGGATCAACATAATTTAAAAGTTTTTTACTTTGATTCTCATTTGTATGTTCATCACTATTTGTAGGTTCATCTTCATCAAGGTTTTCATCAAGATTTTCAAAGTTTTTATCATTATTTGTTGGTTTATCAAGGTTTTCATCAGGGTTTTCATCAAGATTTTTAAAGTTTTCATCAATATTTGTAGGTTTATCAAGGTTTTTTATTGAGGCTTTCATCAAGATTTTCAAAATTTTCATCATTATTTGCAGGTTTATCAAGGTTTTCATTATTATTAGACGTTGTAATGGTTACGAATTTTAACATTGATCCTTTTAGTGATTCATTTAAAGCTTATCGTTTAGCCTTTTTATCCCTTTTTGATGCACCACATTCAAACATACGGATTCGGTTTGACATTGTCATAAATTCAAGAAATGTTAATGAACTAATGAAGTAATCAAACTAATCAGATTCAAGCAATGTGATAATCAAATAAACTAATCAAAAAACAGAAAACTAATAACCAATTTAGATAAAAAAAAACAATTAATCAATTCATAAACAAAATAACAAATCAATAAATCACTTAAATAAAAACCAGAAAACTAACCTGATTCTGATTGATCCACACTCCACAGAATCACAAAATACAAATCGATCCACAATATCACAAATTGATCCACAACCGACAACCCTTCTTCTAGGCTTCTACAAATCGATCCACAACCGACAACCCTTTCTCTATTCTAGGCTTCTAATCGACTAATCAGTAATCAGTTAATCACAACTTCTGAACTTCACAAGATCAAGGTTTCTAATTATGCCCCTTCTTAATCCCAAGCGACCAAGCCTTCAGCCTTCTTAATCACAATATCAAAAGTCGTAAATCAAGATTCAAGTAGTAAATCGCAGGTTGAATAGTTGATTCGTAGGTTGAATCAAAAGGCGTGAATGAGGATTTATTCAATGATTTGAACCTAATGTTACCTTTATTGATCTCGAAAAGTCGCAAGCCGTTTTGATTGCCGACTGTCGTGACTCGCAGCCATGAAAAATTGAAGGCTGAAGCTTGATGATTCATGATTACTGATTGGTGATTACCGAGAAAAATTGAATGCTTGCTGATCTCGAAGAGTGAAAAGTCGCGTAGGCAATCAGGCGAGCGGGCGAGGGAAGAAGTGAAGAGTACCCGAAGTGAGTCGGATACTCGAATGCTGTTGTATCTTCACTGGCCGCTGGGCGCTGCCTAGGGCTGTTGTATCTTGTATTCTTGTGGGCTACTGGGCTTGAAGTTTGAGGCCACATATAACATTGGGTCATTAAAATTGGAGGCCCTATATATTTGCGAGGCCCAAAGCCCTAGCTTGGGCCAATTAAGCTATTGGGCCAGCCCTGACTTAACCTATAGGTCTACACTAATAATCTGTATTAATAAAGTAAAATAATTATTCTGTCACATGTTATTCTCACGATCATTTTGACTCATATTATTTTTTTACAATCATTTTGTCATATATTACTATCATAACAAATCAACTTTTTAATGATAATATTAAATGCTTATGACGTTATATATCTTTTTCAAATTGTTAAACAAATATTTAGTATATAAAATAAACATGTTTCTATTTATTAAAAAACTTAATTTATTTGAAACAACAATTTATGAACGATGAAATATTTTTTCAAAAATATTTTTTTTTAAAATGACAGTGTTTAAAATCACTCTTTTAAAAACATATTTTTTTATACAAAATATTTTTAAATATGAAAGTTTAAAAAAATGTTGCTATTGTTTTATTACTTGAGGTAGTTAAGTATAAATAATTTCAATTATATCTTATCTCAAATAATAGTTTATAATTTATAAATATTGATTAGTAGGTTTCTAAACTAGTTACGTATATGAGAAAATGCTCACTAGTGAATATTATGGGTTGACATAAAGATGGTTTTACTATATGTGTTCGTGATTTCATTTAAAATTTAACCCAAATTGATTTAAACTAAACTCAAACCCACGAATTACATGTTGGGTTTGTGTTGTGATAGATATTCACGCACCAAGTCATAAACACTCTAAAAAATTAAATTAATTACAATAATATATCTTGTTGTACTAATGTTTTACCGGTTTGATGTTTCTATTTTAATACTTATACATTTTATTCTCGTTATTTCTCGATTGATAGTTACAATCAAAGAAGATGAGTTTGATTTTTTTTTGCTTGCGGGAATTTGATTGTGTTCATCATCATAAATTTAATATAGGTTCTTTTGTATTCTTATAATTAACACATTCAAAGCACAATATATTACTATTTATTATATACACAATTACTAAGGTTGGTGGAAAAACATAATTCCACTCTAATCCTTTATTATTATTTTTTTAATTTACGCTCTGTATTATATATAATATTTGTTTATAACGAATTAACTTTTTTACTAATCTTTTTTTTAATAACTTTTATTCGTTATCTGAAAAAAAAACTAATTTGTGATTATGTTTAAATCATTTCTTGACGTGTTGGTATAAATTTTTATAAAAAATGGAGTGTTTGGAGAAAATTACGAATTGCCCGCTCATCGACATGGCTAGATCCTTGATGGTTGTTCGGGGATGTTTGATGCTTGATTCGGGCGAAACCATGGTGAAAAACTCTCAAAATCGTCTTGAAAACGATAAAAAATCATAAGGGAATGGTCTCCTATGAAACCTTAATGATTGGGTTCAAAACTAGAAGAGAAAAATCTCTACCCCGCGGGCAGCGTATGATATGTTGGATATAAAGTCGTACGATTGTTGTTCTCTAAAGTCTGTCCAAGATACGTTGCCCCTGATACAGTGCTCAGCGTATGATACGCTGGTCATACAATGCGCCTGATTTGACTTGGTTTGCCGCTATTGTTTGCCTTCTAACGCCTATAAACAATAACACACTCCAACCAAACACGCTTGACACTAATAATTAAATAATCATATAAAATAACACAATTAAACGCTATAAATATGATATAAGCACTACATTATCATCAATATTATTTCTTTAGAATTATTGAATCATTGAACATATATTTAGGGTTTACCTACATAACTTAGATTGCATGTAAAGTATTTAATAAATAAAAACCCTAAACATAAAGGTGGTAACTATAACACTTAAAACATTAGATCTATTTTTTAAAGCATGTTTAAGTGTACATATAATCCCTAATATTATTAAAAACAAAAAAATTGAAATAGAACTCACATTTGAATATCAATGAAGTAACCTTAAAATCCTTGAACTATTCATGAGATCTAAGAACATAATCATAAAATTGTGAACTTTTACAATTTAGTCTATTCTAAACATCATTTATGTATAATATGATGACATGCATAATTCTATACTTTAAACGTAAAGTATACTTTAAACGTAAAACATAAGAGAAATCCCACCCTCCTCTTATTCTTCTTCTTTTTTTTGCTAGTTTTCCCTGAAAAGGAATGGAGCGTTTACTGCCCTTTAATTAAAGAAACATTTAGGGAGTCATTTTCATTTATTTAATTTTATTTCGAGGGGTCACAATGTACCATATTTTGTTCACTTTTGCAGTCGGTAGAGCCTCAAGTGCTCACCCATCACATTTTTAGAATGCGTTTGATAAAGAATGTATCCAGTACCACATAAGAAGTTTTTTATTCCATTCTCAATTGTTGTGGAATGTAAAATCCTCACCCACTGGTAGCAGTGTCCCCCTGACACATTGATTTAACCCTGGCTTTAATGCCATTACCCAAGTGTTGTATCAGATATTGTTAGCTTTGGCAGCCGGCACGCCCTCAAATGTCGACCTCTCATGGTTATAACACACATCTAATAGGGAATACATAAGCCACATATGAGGAATCTTTTGTTTCTATTTCCAACCGATATGGGACATAACATCAAAATAACACCCCTTGATCCGGTGAACAAAAAAACCCCAACCCAAGGAGTTTTTACCAACCTTTATCGATTGCTTTAACACCCCATACCATACCCAAAAAGAAAATGTGAGAAAGTAAGGCGGCACCATCCAAACTAGAAAATTAGAAAATGAAATAAAACTGATGTGACGTTGATGTTTCATTCAGGAAAAAACAGAGAAAATGAGACAACTCCTCTTCCCTTATTGAGTGTAGTAGCTAGTAAAATATATCTTATAGAGTTAATTACATGAAAGGTTCCTGTGGTTAGGCCTGTTTTTACTTTCGGTCCCCAAGTTTAAAAAACTACAAGGTCGGTCCACAGGTTTGACAAAACGTAGCACAATTGGTCCCCAACTTGGATGGGCCGTTAACTTTTCCGTGAAGTGTGTGTAAAATGACCAAATTACCCCTAAATATTAAAATAGTTTTATTAATTAAAATTAAAAAACTATATAGATGAATATATCACTAAGAGTGGGACCCACCCCACCATCTTCTTCACCTCTATCCTTTTTTAACTCATGACTCCATGGCATTTCACCGTAACCACCACCATCATCTTCTTCTCCGGCAGCCACCGCCGCCGCCTCACCACCCTTCCAAAGTGACAACACCACCACAACACATCAATCGAGACCCATCCATTGCTACAAAACGGTCCTGACCTGCACTTCATCTCCACCTCGTCATCTCCAACCAATGACATTATCGTCTTTACCATAGTCTATTGCCATCGCCGTCTCGTGGTACCAGGACTGTTTCTTGTTACCCCCAACCATGTTCATTACCACAAGCCATCCTCAACTTACCACCCTGCTGAAACCACCGCCATCAAGCACCACCACCACTAAATTGTTGCGTGTCGGGACCGCATCAAGCACCACCACCAACAACAACAGCTCACCGTCGCTGCTCACCATCGCAGCCCCCACCACAACCCAACTCTCTCTGTCTCTTCCCCCCTTTTGTTTGTCTTGTCTTCCTCGACTTTGTTTGTTGGTGATGATGAATTGTGATGGTTGACAGAAGTAATGGTGGTTGAGGTATTATAAAACGTGAGTAGCAGTGAGATAGTGGTGGTAGGCGGCCACGGCGGTGGTAATTTGGGTGGTGGTGGGTTTGCGATTTTGAAGCAGGAAAGATGGAGTTGTGGAGGTGTGGTGGGCCCATTCATACATATCTCTAGATTTAGTTTTCTTTTTATTTTTGTTATTCAGGCTGTTTTGGTCATTTAGAAAAATCTAACTGAAAAGTTAACTCTCCATCCAAGTTGGGGACCAGTTGTGTTACGTTTTGTCAAACTTGTGGATCGACCTTGTAGTTTTTCAAACTTGGGGACCGAAAGTGAAAACAGACCTAACCACAGGAACCTTTCATGTAATTAACTCTTTCTTATATGAATATATTACATAAACTTGATTTTTTTCCCTCAGACATATGATGTCATTATATTTCTTTAGTAATGAATTAGCGAGTCAGGATCTTTAGTATAACTAGATACGCTTTTATCTGATAATTTGTTTATTTAAATGTTTTACATCTTTAATTAACTAAAAATATAAAACTCCTAACAAACGAGATCCAAAAAATTAAACCAAACAGGCGCATTTGCTATATATCAAACTTGAAATAAATGAATTTATAAAATTTTTTTAATCTAATAAAAGAGTAACTACAATGTACACATAAAAACATCTTATTTCTCCTCATCAAAATTTTTTCGTCTTTCTCTCCTATTAAATAATTACACTAATTACTAAGAATATTTTTTTTAACTTTTTTAGATTAAAAATAGTTTTTTTTAATTTAAAAAAAGATCTTTTTATAAATGTTATTTCTAAATAAATAAGTTTTCATAAAGTAAGAATTTTTTTCTAAAACATCAAACTTTTTAAAAATATGAATATTTAAAATTTAGTGTTTTTAAAAGTAAATCTTATATAAAACAAAAATAATTAAAATTGGGAGTTTAAAATTAATTTTTAAATTTTATTTAAAAATTAGAGTTTTTCTAAAACATCAAACTTTTATTTAAAACGCTTCATTTTGAAATAAAATATTTATTAGTTTTTTTGGAAAACAAAAAAAGAATTTTAAAAAGTTGATATGTTGTAATATTACTTATAATTTTTACTAATACGCAAGTTCAATCAATTATCTTATAATATCGTTTTATAATTAATAAAATTCTATTATATTTAGGGTGGGGTTATACTAAAAAGAAGATTTAAACTAAAAAGTCTAAAAAGGATTTTGCTATATCAGCTCATTGTGTTTTATATGTTCATTGTGTTAAATATTTGTTTATTGTGTCATATATTTTACATCATTTGTTATATATATTAATCATTGTGTTTTACATTTTAGATTTGTTATCTGCCATTGTGTTTCGCAATTGAAAATAAACAATGATATACTTTCGCAATGTATTTTTAAAAATTTATAGTGTTAAAGATAAAACAAATTATGTTATTTTTGCCATTGTTTTTTATATTTATATAATTTTGTTGTTATCTTTCATTGTATTTTATAATTTAAAGTACATAATGATGTTATTTCATTATAGTGTTTAAGATGACACAATGGCGATCAAAAGACACAATAAAATATTATGTTATTTTGTCATTGTTTTTACTGTATTAGATTAATTAGTTTTAATTCATTATTGTGTTATACATATTAAAAATACACAGCAATGCTATTCCATCATTATATTTTTCTTAAATTCATCATTTTATAAAAACACACTAATATTAAAAGAAACACAATAACCAACAGAAAGACACAATAAACTGTACTAAAAACACAATAATGAGATATGAGTTTAAAAACGTAAAAAATTATTATATTTTTATATACAATACTGTACTCGGTTTAAAGATGAAGAAATGCTCGTTTTTTATGGTGTAATTTTTATAAAAAATAATATCGTATGTTAAAGTTATAAGCTTTAAAAAAATGATGAAAACTTGCAAAAAGTCAACAAAAGTGTTATTCATAAAAATAACACTCTAGCAAATTTTTTTCATTACAATTTAATCTAAATCAGTGATTAAAGATGAGTTAATTATATTAAAAGTCCCTATAGTTAGGTCTGTTTTTACTTTCGATCCTAAGTTTGAAAAACTATAAGATTGGTCCAAACGTTTGCCAAAACATAACATAAATGGTCCCCGTCCTGAATAGACGTTATCTTTTTCTGTTAAATGTATGTGAAATGATAAAATTGTCCCTTGATGAAAATAATTAAGGATATTAAATTAAAATTTTATAATATAGTAAATGAAGTGGGACCCACCCCACATACTTCTTCCCCCTCTTTTAACCTATATGTTGACCACCGAGCTGGTGACCCAACAACCACCACCAATCCACCGGATCTCAATCACCACTCCACCACACCCACCATCGCCAGTCATGGATTCAAACACCACAACCCACCACCACTGATCGTCGACTCAAACACCACAACCCACCTCCACCGGTTGTCGACTCAAACCCTATAACCTACCACCACCGGTCGTCGATTAAAACCCACAACCCACCACCACCGGTCATCGACTGAAACACCACAACCCACCACCGACGATCGTCGATTCAAACCCACAACCCACCACGTCCGTTGTTGACTCAAACACCACAACCCACCACCGCCCGTCGTCACCTCCAACAATGCAACCTACCAACCTTGCCTTCATCTAATTAGAAGTTAAACTTGTGTGGGGAGAAAGGGAGAGTAAGAGAGGGGGGAAAGAGAGATCGTAGAAGTGAGGGATTGGGTTTTTAACTTCTGAGGTGAGGGGAGAAGTGATAGCCGGTGGTGGGAGTTGACGATGGTTGTGGCGGGTGGTGGTACGACGGTGGCGGTGGTGGCGAGTGAGTGCTGAGAGGGATAAGTTTAGAGGTGAGGTTTAGTGGTAGGGGTGTGTCCCACATGAATAAATTCTAATTTAATGAGTTTTTTTAAAAAGAATTGTACTTTGGTCATTTTAGAAAATTTAACACAAAAAGATAACGGTCATTCAAGATGGGGACCATTTGTGTTACGTTTTGGCAAACGTGTGACCGACCTTGTAGTTTTTCAAACCCGGGGACCGAAAGAGAAAACAGAACCATAGGGACCTTTCATGTAATTAACTCATTAAAGAAAACGATGATTAACATTACTTTTTACACTTTTTAGACTTAAAACATTTTTTATTTGAACATTTCTTTTATATTTAATATTTTATTTATTCAACCGTGAAATACATAAGTTTAATAAAGTTAGTGAATTTATAATTTCTCATATATTCAAACAATAAGCTAGAAGCATTTATACGCGAATACTCTGTATATATAAAACGTTGATATTTGCATGTGATTATTATTGTTAATAACATACAACCCAAATAATAGTTTTTTTATGGGGTTTGTAAGCCTTGCACGGAATAAAGATCAACTAAAATTAAAAAGAGTTTGTGTGTTGTAGGTTCGACGTTACATAACTCCACAAATTCTATTAGACACTTCATGTGTATTCTTCATTAAATGAAGCAAATCAATACGAACGGATTTATTCATGTTCGTTTGTTTAACATTAATCGAACAAACAAATATACATGCCGATACTTAAATAAAAAGATTATCTTATTATTTAAGTTTGTTCATCAAAAAATAAACGTGTTCGTGTTAGTTTATGTTTCTTCGTTAATAATCAAACAAACGTAAATTAATGAAAAAAAACAAAGAAATAAACATGTGTATATTCTTACGTTAGTTTATTACCCAAGGATTGGCTATACAACTTAGGCCCTGTTTGTTTTCGGCTGACCCGGCTGACCCGCTGACTCGGTCAGCCGGTCAGCCCGTTTGCTGTTGGCGAAACCACTTCTGACCGGGTCATATGGGCTGACCCAGACCTTAGGTTTATAATTGCTGACCGACCACCATAACCAAATTGAAACCCCATCGATTCGGCCCCCATCGGAACCCCATCGATTCGGCCTCTCCACCCACCATCGGCACCTCCATCCGGCGGCACCCCATCGACCCACCTTCTTCGGCCTCTCCACCCACCTTCGACACCCCAGCGACCCACCTTCGGAACCCCATCGATTCGGCCCCCATCGGAACCCCATCGATTCGGCCTCTCCACCCACCTTCGGCACCTCCATCCGGCGGCACCCCATCGACCCACCTTCTTCGGCCTCTCCACCAACCATTGACGGCGAACCCCCATCCTCGATCGGCACCTCCGGAGACCCACCTTCTTCGGCCTCCAATCGTCGGCACCTCCATCCCCGTCCTCGGCAGAAGGTAACCCCTCGATCGGCATCTGTTTTTAGTTTCTTATTTAGGTGTTAAGATGGGAGCGATGGGAGCAATGGGAGTGATGGGAGGGTTTCTTATGTGTATGATAGAGCAGAGAAAGAGATATGGGAGCGATGGTGTTAAGAAAGAGAGAAACGCCGAATCTCAGCAAGACGATGTGGAGGGAGTTCTTTAATGTCGGTGTAGTGGCGGAATTCTGGGTCATCTGCACACACTGCTATGATTTTGTCATCTGCTTCACCCTGTAAAAACATATTCCAATGAATAACTTGAATTTAAGATGAACCTAAGGGTGCTTAAATATGATTTACCTTGTATTTTGTATTTGTATGCAAACTCTTATAATATGTTTAACTTGTATTTTGTATCACATTTTGAATTTTAAGCTATTGTGTTATTTTTAAAATTTTGCCTATTTTTATTGATTATACAAGACCAGTTAAATGCAATCTCGTCAGAACTTCGGGGCAATATGGTTATTTTCATCATTCAGCATAGTCAGTCAGATACTGAATCAAACAGCCAAGTTTCAATCAGGTGCAGACTCAGTCAGAACTTCTAACTGGGTCAGCTTCTGACTCAGTCAGATCTTACCGAGTCAGCTGTATCAAACAACCCCTTAATTGAGCTAACGAGTTGATGCATGAAGAGCCGATCACTATAAAATAAAATAATTGATTATATAAATGATGAATGTAATCAATGAATGTAATCAAATGTTCATGAGGAAAGAAAATAAACATTACATGTGTTTATGTTCGTCTGAACAAAGTTAAAATAAACAGCCTTATTATTTATATCATGTCTTTATTACAGACCTACTGTTTATAGGTTGACACACAACCAGTTTAATTGTTCTTTTTTAATCCTTTTTTTTTACATATTGTTACTCAAAAAATATATCTTTTTAACTTCAAAAATTTAAGAGTTAATTACACGATTAGTCCCTGTGCTATGCCTATATTGTAGTACTGATTTCAAATTTTGAGAAATTACATTATCAGTTCGAACTGTTTATCAAACCGTAACGTGATTGGTCCTTAACACTAACTTCTGTTAAGTTTTTCAGTTAAATGAATGTGAAAATACCAAAATCCTTTTAGTATTTAAAAACTTAAAATATGATATAATAATGTGTGGGTCCCACTACCATTACACACCACCACCCATCTTCTTCGCATCATCACCGTAATCAACACCACCACCCACAACCCACCACCACCCTCAACCCACCACCACCATCTATAAACCACCACCACCGTCATCCATCACCAGCAGTCCGGCAACCAACCACCCTCTCTCACAATTAGTTCCTAATTCATCTGTTTCTAATATACAATTTGAAGTTCGATCTTGGTTTCTAATATACAATTTGAAGTTCGACCGGAGGTTGTATATATATATGTATATATATAAATATGTACATATGTGTATATATATATATGTATATATAAATACGTACATATGTGTATGTATATATGTATATATATAAATATGTATATATGTGTATATATATGTATATATATATATTTATATATATGTGTATATATATATATATATATATATATACATACGTATATATATACGTACGTATATATATACATATATATGTGTATATATACACATATATATGTATATATATACGTATATATAATCAAATAAAAAAGAGTTCCTTCTATATTTTGTTTTTTATAGGGGTAGAAAAGTAATTTTACACCCACTTAACTAAAAAATTTAACAAAAGTTAGTGTCATGGACTAATGTTGTTACGGTCTGACAAACAGTTAAGACTAATAATGTTATTTTTTAAAAGTTGAGACCAACACTGCGATATGGGCAAGCCGACCAATCATGTAATTAACTCAAAATTTAATATAGATACAAACAACCAACTAATAAAACATTTTTTTAAATTATAAAATAAACAGGCAAACTCGTAAATCCTTCATTGATATAAATAGGATTATATTAAATATTTAATCATTTTAAATCATTATTATTTAATAAGAAAAAAATACAATTTTTTTTTAACTTTACAAAGTAGTCGTGTAACAACATAAGTTACTTTTGAAGTGTTTTACGTTTTTCTTTTTCTTTTTTTTTTTTGGTTTTTTTGGGATGAGATTAGAGATATCAATCTATCATCATTCGTATTTGAGATTGTTTATTCTGGTTGAAAAGTATTTATGATTTTTCAAAAAAAAGTTTTAGAAAAATATTTGAATTAACTTATAAACTAAAACGTTATAAAATGACAAAAAAAGGCATACTTTAATAAACAGGGGAGTTAATAAGAGGTAGTCATGTGGTATAATATGAAATTAAACTAAAAGTTTTTAGAAAAAAGTTTGAATTAACTTATAAACTAAAACGTTATAAAATAACAAAAAAAAAACATACTTTAAAAAATAAGAGAGTTAATAGAAGGTAGTAGAAGGACATAATATGAAACTAAACTAATAAATAACTTACTTTTTACTTTTCAAAACCTACATTTTACGTTATATAAAAAGTCAGTTTGAAAAATAATTTTAGGTTTACTATACAATTTTTTTAATTTATTAATTTTTCAAAAATTAATAAGCCAAAATTAGTATAAAATAAGAAACCCCAAACATACCCGATAAAAGGGTTTTAAGTTTTAACTTTCCACAACACTCAAACCCTCAGTCATCACAATCTTCACATGCATCAATGGCGACCAAATCCCCTCAAAACCACAGCGAACCCAACCCCAATTCAGCATCTTCATCCCAATTCCTCTTCATCAATCGCCGTTGCTGTTTCTTCATCCCCTACCGATGGCGCAAAGCCCGTACACCATCACCAAACCACAACTCCCAACAAAACCTCTGGTCCCAAGGACTCAACGCCTTCAACAACATCCGACGGTGGCCGGAGATCGTCTCCGGTCCACGCTGGAAGACCTTCATCCGCCACAAAACCTTCACTCGACAATCCTCCAAGTTTCAGTACGATCCCCTCGCCTATGCGCTCAATTTCGACCAAGGGGCATTGGAGTATGGTGATTCTCAAATGGAGAATGAGTATATGGTGCGGAATTTCTCGTCACGGTATGCGTCTCCAACGGTGATTTCGATTGGTTCGAAAACGTCGGTTGATGGAGGTAAGGATTTGATTGGATCGAATTGTGTGTGATTTGTGTCGGATTGATGGATTATTGTAGGTATGATATATTTCTAGGGTTTGTTTGATTGAATTCGATGTTTGAATAAGATATTTTGTTTTTCAGTTTGTGAATAGAATAAGATATAGTTTCGTTATATTTTTGTTTGAATTCATGTAGGGATTGAATTCCTCCATTGTTGAACTCAGAGATTCAGATCACGTTGTTAATTCAGTGGCTATATCATCTTAAATGGTACTTTGTTTTATACTAAACTAAACTGCAGTTTACAGAGGTAGTAGACGTTGTAAACTACAGCTTACCACTTCTAATCAATTTAGGGTGTGTTAGTGGTGCGTATAGCTAATCTATAAATTTTTTATTTTTTTACAAAATCTGGTTTTTTTGTATTCTCTTTTAAATTTGTTTATCTATTTATATTATTAAGGGTTATTTCAAATTACAAGGAAATGTTTCTAGGATGATGTTTGGACGCTAAGCGTCATTATGTGATGAACATAATCATAGGACTATGGTTTGGTGAAGTGTGACAACACTAAAGGAGTATAGCGAGAATAATGTGTCGTCGCTTAAAGCCATGTTAATGCATGTCATCATATACGGGGTTCGAGCAAGAACGCAGAGCTCTTGTGCGTATCGTTATGAACATAATTATGTTTGCCTATAATGTTATTCTTTATTAGCAGTAAAATAATTGTTTTTGTTTTCAAAAAGCTCCATGTAGCTTTTTTTGTTAATTTTGCATTATATATACTATGTTTCTAGTCAACTTCCTACAACGATTGTGAACTACGTTCTATAAACCATGATCATCAACTACAAATAGTGCTTAAGATGACAGCTAGTGGTAAATAATATACTTTGCAACCAAAGATAAAAGAGTTCAAATTATTGTGTAGATGTCAGGTGAATTTGTCCTCTAAAATTTATGAACTTTTGTGAAAGAAAAAAAATCAAATACGAATAATTTTAGGTTGTCATAAGCATATGAACTTGTAAATTATTCAATGTATATTTGTCTTTTTTCTCAAAGATTAATATGTTTCCAGTAACAGTTTAAAGTATGATGTGATAGCTCATTTTATATCAAAATATAAAAACAACGACAATGGAGTATTGGTTTTGGAAAGGTATAAAAGAAAAAACAGCTTTTAGGATATTCCTTCGTTCGTATCCCCACCATCATTTTCAACCAAATAATGATACTTTCCACTTGTTTTTAACAAATATACGACACCTTTGTATTATTCATGGAACAAATATCTAACACGTTCGTTTATCTTTAACAATTATCTAAATCTAATTATTTTTACCACTAGAAGAGTGTGTATAAACATAATATTTTACTTAACCGCAACAACGATTATGGAGAAGAGGTCGTAGATCGCTCGTCTTCTTCCTTCAAAGACGATATCATCGCCGCCACCTCACTCATTGCATGTGACGTTGAAGTGTTCATGCATTTCAACGCCACCTGCAGTAGAACCACCATCCTCTCTTCACTAGCACCTTCAACTAACAAAGCCTTGTCAAAAACCTCGGTAGTCCACTCTTCTTTGACAACCGAGCTGACCCACTTGGCCAAACCGGCCCCATTGTCTTGGACCGGCTTCCCTGTGAGCAACTCGAGTAGAATAACACCAAGCGCGTACACATCAACATTGAAGGTGGTGATGGTCTTGTCATTGGTTAGGTCTGGTTCCTGGTGGTCTATTGACATTAACCCGTACTCGCTAAGACATGGTTCCATGTTGTTGTTGAATAAAATGTTTGTTGATTTTAAGTTTCCATGGGGAATCAAGTCTGTTTGAAGCTCGTGATGCATGAATGCCAGTGCTGATGCTACACTAGACGCGAAACTTAGTCTGCTTCCCCAATCGAATGCTTGCCCTTTTGTGAACCTAAAACAAGAAAACAAACAATGAACTAGCGGTTTAGCATTTTGAATTATTATATAACATTTTAACCCAACCCGTCTTTCATCCATAGAAAAGTGTATGTTTTGACCCGTTACCCAACCCATCCGCAAATTGAGTAACTCACCATGGAGAAGCCTAAAGAGACTGCCATTTTGCTGAAACTCATAAACCAGAAGCTTTTCTTGTTTTGAAGAGTAATATGCAACAACTGGCAAAACATTTTGATGCTTAATTTCAACTATTTTCTGCAATATATTCTTAAATTCATCTCTTGAAATCTTCCAATCTTTAATCCTTTTGACCACAAAAGTCCCACCTTTATCTGGTTTGACTTTATATAAACTCCCATGCTTGCCTCTTCCAATCAGCTCAGCTGGAGCTCTAAGCAAATCTTCAAAGTTGAGCCCGTTAGCAGCCGCACTCGATAACACAACCACCGAAGACGAGATCCCACCACTTTCAACAGACGTTGTTGAGAATTCAGACCGGGCCCGACTGCTCTTTGATCCGCTTGACTTCCCACTATCTGACCCATTCTTCATGGGTGCATCTGTCTCTACATCTTCATGTCCATGTCCTTTCTTTATCTTCTTGAACGCTAAAAGCGCGATCAGAGCCACGAATAGGAACCCGAGGATCACATAACCCGCAAAAATAACAAAATCGCGAAACTTTGTGTTTTTCTTGCTCTTTTTAACTGGACATTGTACCTCCAATTGCTTTCCACATAACTGAGGGTTGCCTGCAAAGCTAGTTGCATTAAAAGGGCCCGTGTCATCAGGCATCTGACCACTGATATTATTATTGGCTACACTGAACTCGTCAAGTTGGCGGTAGTTGAACCTTGGAAGCTGGCCCGTAAACTGATTGTTCTGCGCGAAAAAGGTTAACAGGCCCGTGGTTCTTGAAAAATCGGGCAGTTGGCCCGTGAACCTGTTGTTGGATAGAAACAGTCTTTTCACATTCGGTAAATCGGTTATGGAATCAGGAAGATTACCCGAAAACTTATTCCCACTTAGATACAAGTGAGTAAGTCTTTTGCAGTTTGAAATCTCTTGCTGCAGGTTATCAGTTATGTTATTGAAGTTCACACTTAAAACACTTAGATCATTCACCTTGCAAACTGATGCAACATCTAGTGTTCCTGATAGATTAAGGTTCTCGAGTACTATCTTTCTTACGCGAATGTTATCTGTATCGCAAGTGATCCCGACCCATTTACTCATACAAGGATCTGATGAAGTGTTCCATCCCCAATTCGGGTTGTTTTGCATTCTCCCAGGAACAAGTTTATTCATGAAAACAACCATTGCTTCTGTAACAATTTGATCTTCAGTTTTTGCTGGTGAAAACAGTAAAAGGAGCGTGATGATAACGCATAAAATGGGGTGAATTTGATCCATTTTTGGATGGAAAGCTGTATTCTTTCGGGTTTTGAACTTTTGATTATGTTATATGTGTCAAATACAGGAGGCTGAATTTACAAAGATGAGATGTAAAGGATGATTTGAAGTTGACTTGAAAGGAACTTGCAAGTTTAGCCGGCTGGAAATGGTCAAACTTGCATATAGTGGCCGGCTTTTCAACGTATGTGATCGGTTATTAGTACATTGTTGCACCTTGAGTATGGTAGTTTCGCTCGGTCCATGTGGGCTGGGTTAAGTTGATATGTGTCCAGTGATAGCGATATGAGCGGATCAAGAGGGTTCACACAGATAAAAACGGGTTTGGGTTGAAACAGGTCAAAACGGATTGGTTGAAACGGGTTATTTTTTTATGTATGAAATGGATTTGGTCAGTGTCACCTAAAAACACTTTTTTTGTCTGCTTTAAGTATAATGTGTTGATTACGATTACAGAAACAATGTTATAGAATAGTAATGAAGTAGCAGTCACATAATTGGTTGTTTGAATAAGAAGCTGTAATATTTGATGTTTGAATGTTTGACATCGTTTTCTTTTTTCATCAACTTGGGATGGACAACAAAAAGTAAAACAAAACAAAACTCAGTCAAAACCTCTTCTTTCCTACCAGCGGCGGAGCTTGAACATCCCCGTAGGGAGGCGGGGCGAAATTAATTTTTTTAGGGGGGCGAACTCGATATTTATATAAAAATTTACACTACCGGACCAAAATTTACACTAACGGACTAAAATTTAACACTACCGACGGAAAAAGAGGGGGGGGGCGGCGGCCTCCCCCCCCCGGCCCCCACTATCCTCCGCCCCTGTTCCCTACAAAGCCTTCGTCTCTTGTAACACTCTTCTCATTTGCTGGCGGCAACCACCGTCAATGGAGGATCTAGCCAAAAAATTTAGGGGTATTTCAAAAAATTAATTTGTATGGTACATTCATTCAATAATAAAAAATAAAAAGACAATAATAAATAAAGTTAAACAAATATCTAATAGATTTGTGAAGAGGAGTACACGTGAAGAGGAGCCGAGGAGGTGCAGGCGGCGGTGGCACTCGACCGGTCGTGCAAAGGGGTAGGGAGGTGCAGACTGCAGTGGTGTGGTCGATGTTGTCTGCTTGCTGCCTTGTTCCCGGTAGGCTATTCACAAGTCGAGCGGACCTTTGCTTGTGCTTGACTCGTTTATACATCAAACCGAACCGATCAGCTCGTTTACAATCGAGGTGAAAATCAAACGTGCATTTTACAATCGAGGTGAGCGATTTTCATTGATGTATTGTTTAGTGTGTCATTCAATTAAAATTTGCAAAGATAGATAGTGATAATTTTGGGTTGATGGTGAGGTTGAGCCTATGATCGATAAGACGATGAACGGAATGTAGAGAATGATGACGGTGAGATTGGGAGACAATCAACTTACAGGAGGTCGGGAGATGAAGCGACGTTGAGCCTATTGTTCGAGTCAAAGACTGTCGCTTAGAGTTTTAGGCTTGTACTTTTAGGTTTAGTGTTAAATTTTATTATTATTTTGATTAGTTTAGTATGTAAAAATATAATGGTATATTTGTATATAGTGAACCAACTCCAATAGAATGATACTAAAAAAAACTATAAGTATAATTGTATATGTGTGTGTATAATTATATATAAAACTACTTAAACCGAACCTAGTTGATCGGCTTATTGCGTCTAACGATTTACACAGTACTAACTCTTAGTCATGTTAATTTTAATTGGGAGCGGGCTTTTTTAATTTTAATTTAATAATGAGTTGGGCTTTTGTTTTAATTGGCCTTTTCAAGTTTAATAAGGTTTGGGCTTTTAAATTTTTTAATATTTTAATAAATATTGGGTTTTTAAATTTTAGGAGTATCATAATTTTCAACAAGAGATGTCACAAATGGAAAATGTAGAAAAAAATGTCCTTTGAAACGATGTTTGAGGGGTAGCCAGACCCTCCCTCCAATGCAAGTCCGCCATTGACCACTGTCCCCTTCTCTTCGCACATCATCACTCTCATCCTCCCTGGTCCCAACAAATCGAAGACACGAAACTCAAATCAAAGCGGTTAAAAGGGTTATTTTTCTTGTTAAATAGAATCTAGAAAATGGTTGAATTTGGGTTGTGTTTTATTAGCCTGGCATATATTTCTAACAGGTCAATCATATATATTAATGGTATTCACTTTGCATTATGCTTTATATCTAATGGGTCAAATCTATACTTATTAATAAAACAATAACTTTAGTGTCACGTGACATTCTTTTAAGGCTCTACTTTTTTCATTTCCCGCTTAAATATGTATCTGTTCTTAATGTTAGTCTAGGTTCATTTGACTAAAAGTCAACTTCAGATACAAGAGATATTTAAGGAAAATTTGAAATTTAACCCTAAATTAGAGCATATCTTTTTTTTGAAATTAAATCATACCCGATATTACTTCTTTTTTCAAATAATTCATCAACGAAAACTGTAGAAATCATTTAAGATTTTTTTCATCTCTGAAATCAATTCCTTGATTGAGTGTTTCCATTAAATACTCGGTTTATATTCGAATCTTGACAAAAGATACGAGATTTTTTTCATCGACTCCTCTCTGATTTGAAGGAATTCATGGGTATCTTTTTTGGGAATAAAATCATACCCAATTTTAAAAAATTTCTCAACCATCTCAGCTTTACGACCTCGCGATTTGTATTTATAAAGTCTGATGATATCGCCTTTGGTTTCATCAAGTTTTTATTTTGGCGTCGGTTTCATCAAGTTTTCTTCAATAAAATGTATTTGTTTTTTGTTATATTTGAGCTTTTATCCTCTGCGATTATGATTTAATCTATCATTGTCTACAATTGTGTTTTTGGATTAATACTATTTTACTTTTATTTTTTTGATTTGAAGGTGATCTACTTCAACAATCCATCTCTAAAGAGGTATTACATGTTTCTACTTTTTAAACTTCTTTATTTTTTTATGTGTACTGCCATATTGTTATTATATTTGATTGGAATTCGTTTGATATGTGCGCAAATTGTTTTGATGTATCTGGTAGTAATATTGAAAATCATACTTTTATTCCACGGTTGACTTTAACACCTTCAAACAAAATGATTTATTTTAAATTTCAAAGAGACAGTTCATGTTAGGAGTGTGTTTTGCAATGACAATAAACAAGAGCCAAGGACAATCGCTATCTAAAGTTGGCTTGTTTTTAAACAAGGATCATGGCCAGCTTTATGTTGCATTATTTTGAGTTAAAAATAGATAGAGATTAAAACTATTAATATTAAATTATGATGAAAAAATCACCAACAAGACATCAAATGTTGTATACAAATAAATTTTCGGATGTTTATGAATTTGAAATATTATTTTTCATGTTCAAATTAATTTATTTATTACTTAAAGTTCTTATTTATAAGTTTATTTCATTCCATATTATACACTATTTAGACGTATAAACATTAATAGAGAAAACCTACTAATATTAGATGTAGCTAATGTTAAAAATTATACATAAAAGTCGATATACAAAGTATTATCAACAACATTATAATACGAACTTTATTAAACAACAACAATATTTTTGGATTGAACCCGTGTGTTATATGGGTTTTTAGCCTAGTGAGTGATATAATAATAACTAAAATAAAAGATGCGTTCAATGAGAGATTGTAATTTTTATGATCATGTTTGACATGCTAATTTTTCAAAAAAGCCGCAGACAAGTTTTTTGGCTCAATTGAAAATTTGTTTGATCCATTACTCAACCCATTAATTTTGTCAAACTTTCAACTTCTTTGATTTGTTGTTCAGATTTCGATGGCAGTTACTTGGATTTATGCTAATTTACTTACAATTGGTGGGAATGGGGCATAAAATCATACAACATCAAACACCTTTAGGTCCTAAATTGTGTGTTTAATGTATGTGTCAAAACAGTTCGGATTGATTGACCTAAAACACTTTTGATCTAAGACGGAAAGGTGAAGGTCAAAATGAACACTTTTCTCTATCTTTTACAGATAGTTAATTCATTCAATATGATTACTAACGCTATATTAATATGGAATTAATAATCAAACTAAAAACAATTTAAGAAATTGTATGATTAAAATTACACTTTGCTCAACACAACCGATTTCCTTTTTGGTAAGGTTTTTAGTTTACCCATCTCAACATTCACGGATAAAACATAACCCCCATGAACTCTTAGGTGCAGTTTGTTTTTTTAAAGGTAAAATGTCTGCAGTCTGCGAATCACATCTGCAGACATATGTAAAAGAAAAGGTGGACAAAAAATCTACAGTCTGCAAGAAGAAGACTTTTTGGGTTTTAACCCAAGATTTCGAACCCATCACCACCATCGCTTCCAGAATGTTCGAACCCACCGCCCCCGTCAACGACGGTCACAACCGCATCAAGCCCAAACAATCACCGCTCACCGTCCTCGCCGGCACCGTGATCGCCAATGGAACTGTCACAACCGCATCAAGATCCGATTCCCTGATTCGACGACTGTGTGATCACTGTCATCACCAATAGCACTGTGAACGATTGGGTTCTTGTGGGGTGGTTTCGTGTCGATTGCTAACGGATAAGGGTCGATGTGGAGGTGATTGAGAAGATTAGGAAGGGAGGTGGAGGTGGAGGTGGAGGTGGAGTTGTGTTTAGGATTTGAGGGGTGAAGAAGAGGTAAGAAGATTTGAAAAGTAAGAAAATAATATATGCACCAAGAAGAGGTTTGGAAGACGTCATTTTTTAATGAAAGGTCTTCCAAAAACAAACCCTACAGAACTAAACATTTGTGCGTGGTTTACCTGACACAAACAAAGTAGGTCAAGAAGATATTTTTTGAAAAAAAAAACAAACACCGCCTTAGCCTTAGAGCATCATAGTGGGTTTTTAACTGTTATTTTTATAATTTTAACTAAAAATCACCATTTTATAAATTTATCTCTCATTTTTTAAACCCTCCCACATCCCATTCCTCATCTTAAAAAATATAACGATTTACTTTAAATTTTCTTAAATATAAGAACTCTCTTTAGTTTTTATTAAAAAATACATGGATAAAGTATAGAGATAAATAACGGGATGAAAGTGATTTTTTCAAGTTTACCTTAAAATATAAATGTGAATCCTAAGATCGTTCAGGAATTATCAAAATTGATTTGAACAAGTATTGACGCGGAATTATCAATACTTGGTGTTTAATCTATTAATAATAATACAATCAATCAATCAAACAAATAAAATAAGAATAATCAAACCGAGAGAACTCAAGAATGTTGATCTTAATGCTTTCTTGTTACTATTGATATTGTTGATCTTGAATATAATGATTCAGATAATGATCCTAATGATTCTAATGATTCTCAATTATTGTTGTTTTCTATTGATTGATTTTTATTACATCTGTTGATGATCTCGTATCTATTTATAGAGATCCAATGCTGTTATATTGCTAGCTATTTTGTTGCTATAATTAAGCTAATCAAACTTATCCAAAATCCTCGCTATGTTTATCGGCTTAGGAATTTGAGATTTACGACGAATCTAATATGAATAAAGTTTGTTGTTGTGACGTGGAATATCTGCTTGAATAATAAGTCTTCCATCGTCATTAATGTTGTTGTTGTTCTGCCATGTTGACTTGTTGATTTGATGTTGACCTCTGAGTTAATTGGTCTTCCGCAGGAATTTACTCTTCCGCAGGTAACTAGTCTTCCGCAGCAACTGTTGTACAGTACTTGTTCTTGTGCTTCCGCAGGAGTTCTTGTGCTTCCGCAGCAATCCCTCCAGCAGCTTCTTTTCTTGTTCAGCTGAAGTTGTTCTTCCGTATGAGATCCACGGATGTACATTCTTCAGTAATGTTCCTGAGAACATCTACGGAAGAACATTTTATTCATCCGCAGTTGTTCCAACACTTAGTCAATTTTCCAAATTGAGAAAATTGACACAGTTTAATGTTTCCTGCACATTCACACATACATTCTAAATATATTATATAATAGATGAATATATTAAATGAAGTGCAAAATAAATTTATTTAGTTCATAACCACAATTATAATCAAATATATTCATTTTATATCATTAAGAACATAATTACAATTATGATTACAAGAGTGATATATATCATCTAAACCTATACAAGAGTTTAGACCTAACAATAAAATAAGAAGAGTTTTATCAAACCTACTTTGAGTGCTCTTAGCTAAATGGGTTAAAATCGCCACCCAATGTTTTTAGAATTAACTGGCTGATCGAATCAAGAACCAACCATATAATCAATCTGCTTGAGTGTATTTTACCGTCTCCATTTGAATTAGCGCACAATCGGTGGAATGTTTGAATAGCCAACCAGTGAACCACAAAATCAGGTAGGATGGTTAGAGCGGATTTCAAAATATTTTTATTTATATTATTTTTCCATTCAAAATCTTATTTACTAATCCGTTTACTATTTAAACTTCATGTTTATAAACATAAGTAAGGCTGCAAGTTCTTGCGTCTGCCAACATTAGGGTTGTAAATGAACTAAACGTTCAACGAACTGTTCGTGAACTTTTTACCGGGAAGTTCGTTTATGTTGGTTCGTTTGTTAATAAATGAAACCGAACAAGACAATCTCGTCCGACTAGTTGAATAAACGAATACGAACAAAGATCTCGTTCGTTTATTTATGCTCATGAACATTCAGTAATATGTTTGTTTATGTTCATTATTTACGTTTGTTTATGTTGGTTTATTTATATTCGTTCAATATTATGTTATATGATTATTATGTCAAGTATTTAATTTTATATTAATTTAAGGTGAATATGTCTAAGTTTGGGATTAAGAATATTTTTATTTTATTTTTTATTTTAACTTGTATATATTCATTTGTGCTCTGAACTGTTCGGTTATGTGTTCGTGAACCATTCATGAACAACTTCTATCATTAGTAAACGAACGCGAACAACATTTTATTTATATGCTTCGTGATCAGTTCATAAGGTATGCGTTCGTGATCAGTTCATAAATACGTTAAATTCTAAACGACATAACAATGTTTCCTTTAATTCAGTTCGGTTAGTTACGGTATTAGCCACCGCCTCTCTTTGATAATCTAGGTAGGTTTAAAGAATCTGCATACCAACATATACTTAGAGGGCGTTTATTTATGCAGAATTCAATGGAATTTGAATCTGAATTCCATGGGCCATTATGCTTTGTTTGTAGTAATTCGTTGGGATTAGAATTCGAATTTCATTCTTAACATGTTTAGTTGCGAAGGAATTGGAGTTGGAATTGGAATTACTTCCCTCAAATTCCTTCAAATAAGGATTTTAAAATCCTTCTAAAGTTTAAAGTATTTCAAATTCCACCCACCCCCGTCTCCCCCACCGACAGTCAACCGACACTACCGACGACCCTTGCTAACCTCGTTGACCGTCATCTACTCCTGTGACCGTCGACCGCCGCCCGCCTGATAGACGACCGCCGCTGACCTCCCGACCGTCGATCGCCGCTGTTAAGACGGACGACCGCCGACCGCCGACCTTTGACCGCCGCCACCCCCGACCGATCTCGACTGTCTCTGATTGCTGTTGTCGCCTCTTACTGCTTCCACCGCCGAACGCCACCTTCGACGGTGACAGTCGCCGCTAACCATACCCACGTTGGTTTTAGACGAGGCGCCTGTTTGTTCCGGCTTAGGGCATGATCAGTTGGCGACGAAGGTGGGTACAGTGGTTTTCGGCACTGGTGCAGTGGTGGTCACGGGCATTGTCGGCGAGATGGCGGCGGCGATCAGTGGTATGTAGCGACGATGATCGGTGGTAATTAGAGGTGGCAGCGGTTTGCAAGGCTGATAAAATTCAATCCTTTATAAGTGTGTTGGTCACTAAAAAGACATTTGAAATTTAATTCCCATTATAGATTTCAATCTTGAATTCTAAATCCTGAGAAAATATTGAATTCAAAATCGATTCCATCTAATTCCAATTCAAATTACAATTCCAACAGACTGCACTAACCAAATTTTTCTTTCATAACTTTCTAGGTAGACTTGGGCATAAAAACCGGGTTCGGACCCGACCGGTGGACCCGACCCGGAACGGGTACGGGTACGACCCGGTATATGCATACCCGGGTTGGACCCGAAAAAAAACCGTAGGGTTGGAACCGGGTATGATTTTCTAGAATTTCTTAGAACCCGACCGAACCGACCCGACCCGGAACCGGTTGAACCCGGGTTGTACCCGGTTTCGACCGTTTTTTTTTTTTTTAAAAGTGGCCGTTTTTTAACGGCTATATAGCCGTTGGGATCGATTTGTGACCGTTTTTTGTCACTTTTAGGCTTATAAGTTAGTATAAATAGGTGTGGGTTGATATGGTTTAGTACCCAAGTCTCAAACGCAAAAACATACGCAAAAAACGCAAAAAATACTCTCGTTTACTCTCGCTTTACACGTTCACTCTCTCGTTTTACACTTTCACTCTCTTCAATCTTGATATGGCTCACTCACAATCTTCCGTTGGTCAAGGTTCGTCCAACGCTCCAACCGTCGTTCGTGTTCTTGCACACAATCGTAACATGGATGTTTGGTGCAATTGGGATATGGTTGAGTTGAGTGACGGGTCTGTAAAGGCTCGTTGCAAGTTTTGTGGAGCTTTGCTTGCTAAAGATTCTAACACGACTTTAAACAAACACATTAGCAAGAAGTTTTGTAAGTCGTTGAAAAGTAATCCGGATTCGCAACAAACACAATTGGGTGGAGACGGTGGAATCTTTAATTACGATGTTAATACGGTTCGAGATCGAATGGCGAAGTTCGTGATTCAAGAAGCTTTGCCTTTTAGTCACTTCGACAATCCTCGGTTGACCAACTTAATTCGAGAGACGCTTCAACCTCGTTACACTCACGTAAGTCGTACTACACTTAGACGTTATTGTTTAAAATTATGGAAACAAGCAAAAAATGATTTAATTGTATTATTTGAAAATTTAAATACCGGTGTAAACTTAACTAGTGACGTTTGGTCGGCTCCACACGGTTTACCCGAATCGTACCTTTGCGTCACCGCTCATTGGGTGGATCCCAATTCATGGCAATTGATGAAACGTACGATTGCATTTGATCTTTTTCCGCATCCACACACCGGAGAATTTTGTTTTACTTTTTAGATAATGTAATAAGTACTTTTAAATTAGAAAATAAACTTTTTTCAATTGCATTTGATAACGCCTCTAACAACACAACCGCGGTTGAAAAATTAAAATTAAAATATCTTCCGATTGCAAACGGTGATTTTTTCCATACTCGTTGTGTTGCACATATTATTAATTTAGTAGTGCAAGACGGACTATCCGGGCAATATGTTAATAACTTTATTACATCTTTTCGATTTATGTTACATGACGTTTTTAAAAAAAGTAGAAGAAGATATCAAGATTATAAACAACTTTGTAAGGATACGCACTCTAGATTTTTAGGTCCTAATTGGGATGTACCTACTCGGTGGAATTCGACTTGTCACATGTTTGAATGTGCTTTAAAACAAAAGGGCACTTTGAAAGCTTTTCATAATAGTCTTTCGGATAATGGTGAAGCCGACCCATTTCCGGATGCGGGTTGGGAGAATCTTCAACGTCTATCCGAGTTTCTTGAGGTTTTTAAAAACTCAACAACAAAATTATCGGGAGTTTATTATTCCACTAGTTATTCGGTGCTTCAAGAACTATATTTTATGTCTTTGAATTTTAAAAATTTTCAAAATAAAAATAATATGTTTAATCAAATGATAGAACCAATGAAAGAAAAGTTTAAAAAATATTTAAGGACTTACCACCCGTTTTTACGTGTGCCGCCGCTTTAAATCCGTTTCTAAATGTTGCGGGGGTTGAATGTTTGATAGATGAGATAAATGACAATTTGGATATGCATGACGAAAACCCTGATTTTTCAAACGAGGCAAAAGAAAATTTTAATCATAGTTTGAAAACAATTTATAATTTTTATTTAAATAGATATGGGCCTAACGTAAACATAACCATGCCAAGCGGATCAACCTCAAGTGCTAGTACCTCGTTTAAAGACCCTGTTTTGACTATGTTGAATGTTGTTCGGGATGTGACGGCTAAACGTCAAAGAGGTAACACCCCAACAAGTGAGCTCGGTAGATATAGTGGAACGGATTTTATTTCCACTATGACTACCGAAGATTATCGTGCATTCGATATTTTGGCTTGGTGGAAAGGAAAAGAATCTCAATTTCCGATTCTTTCTGCTATGGCCCGTGATTTACTAAGCGTCCAAGCTTCTACGGTAGCTTCGGAATCTGCTTTTTCTCTTAGTGGCAGGGTAATATCATTACGAAGAACAAGACTAACTCCGGAAGCAGTGGAGATGTGCATTTGTTTAAAGGATCACTTAGACGCAACGGATCGTATACAAGACCAAACAAGCCTCGAAGACGAGATTACACTCGAAGCTAAAGTACATGATGAAGAGGTAGAAGACGGAGTATCTTCTGGCATATCCGATGAAGAATTAGCATTTGATCAAGCATCTCGTAGTAGATAAAATTAGACGATATTGTTATTTTTAAGTTGTTTTAATATTATATGTCTTTCATGTTCTTTTTAATTTCTTTGTCATTCAAATGTTTTATATAAAAAGTATTTAATATTTGTATATTATAAGTGTAACATTTTCTGCTCAAGATTTGTATATATTTATATATTAAGTTGTTTAAATTTTTGTCATTCAAGTGAACCCGGTTAGGAAAAGAAATAAAAAGAAAAAAAAGGAAAGAAAATATAAGAAAAAAAAAAAACATACGACCCGGTGTTCGACACACACACAAGAAAGAAAAAAAGAAAAAAAAAAAAAAAAAGGCAAAAACCCGGTTGAACCCGGGTTTCATACCCGAACCGAACCCGACCCGACCCTACCCGGGTATACCGGGTAGGGTTTGTATCTCGCTGAACCCGACCCGGGTTCGTACCCGGGTTCACCAATACCCGGGTACAAAAAACCCGGTTGGGCCCAAACCCGGTTTTGTACCCGGGCCCGGGTCCGGCCCAAACCCGATTGTGCAACTCTATTTCTAGGTTAATATCTGGCCGGCTGGCCCTATACTTCAATGAACATAAAGCCATCAATTATTATGGGCCTGTCCACACTGCTACAAAAGGGTGAATGGCTATGGGCCTTTAACAAGACAATCTATTTCTGAAAATATCTTGTCTTACAGTTTAGTAAAATGCACTAGTCGGGCTGGTCGGTTCAGTGTTCTTTGGCTCCGAGTGGACCTTGCGGTCTAACCGTTAGAAACGATGAACAAACGTAAATGAATGAATATAAACAAACATATTATTTATTTATCAGGTCGTTTTGTTGATCAGTGTATGGTTACGATAATTGAGTTTTATAATTATTATTATGGATTGTTAATGTCATATTGTTTGTTGTTCTTATAATTTTATAATGATTTGTCTTTTATGGTTATGATTCAAACTTGTTTATTTATATATATTTTCATGATATGATTTTATAAAGTTAAAAATGAGTCATTTTTAAATGGTTATCCTTATATTTTGTTTTATCTAATAGGAAGTGAAGATGTGCTTTTCTTGATGAAATGAAAGAAATGCCAATCTATTATTTTAGAAATTCAAATTGGTGATTACTAAAGAGACTGGATGCATAAAATCACTTACATAGGGCTGATTTTATATTTTGTAATTTTTTGACCAAAATTCCCCTAATGTAGGAAACTTAACGGAAAAACTTAAAATCTTAATTAAGAGTAGTTAAATGAATTTAAATGATAATTTTAGTGAAACCTTTAGATGCAAATAGCAAAATTTAAAGTTTTGAATTCAAATGACAATTTATATGAAACCTTAGGGATGTAAAATGCAATTTAACTCTATTATTTAATTGAAAAACAGATAAAAAAATTAGTGATCTTTAATATATATAATAATTATAATTTATATGGATGAGTATAAGAAATAAGATGTGAATGCTTTAAGTAAGTATGTTGAAATTGACACCCAACTTTGAAAGAAATTAACACCTTTGTAAAGTAAACAAAGGGTAATCACTCTATGAGTAATATATACTTGATTTAAGAATTGGTGGACTTAACGAGCCAGACTAAGCCAAAGCTTAACTATGACAGTTAGAAAAGTCAAATTGGATTTGGATTCGGGTTGACTTGAGCTGGTCAAGTGTTTTTGACATCTTGCCCATTATGTTGTTATTTTATGGTACTTATGTCAATTTTGTGGAATAATTTTGGAAGAAAGTGGAACTTTTTGCTTAGGCTTAGGGGACATTGTTACATAGTATGCACGAGCATCTTAGAAATGCACTCAATATAGCACCAAAAAGCACCAAATCCAGCATAAAGGTGATAAAGTGGAGCTGCAAATGGAATTTGAGCTGGGATTCTTAATATTTTACAAAATCAGTGGTTAAAAGAATTCATTAATTAATTTCTATCATTTTCCTTTTAGTTTTTCTCTTGATGAGTCTTTTTTAAATGCTTATAACAATAAGTTTGAAGGTTTACTTTTTCTAAAACTCCAATCCTTTCCTATTCGTACTCGAAGACCACATCTTATACATATAACAGCTGTTTAGGATAGAATTTAAGACCTCTCCATAAATGATGCATCTAAAAGTCTCTACCATTGAATACAATGCATAACACAGTGGTCAACATTAGACACAATTGGTAACACAATGAACAAACTAGACTCGATGATTAGCAATAAACATAATGAGCTGTTTAACGAGGATTACACAATGATATGATCAGTATTGCATAATGAATGATAAACGTAAAAAAATACAATCTTAACATTGTGTTATTTGAAAATCATCATTTTGAAATGAACAAATGTAACACAATAGTCAACATTAGACACAATGGGTAACATAATGACCAACACTAGACTCGATAATTAGCAAAAAAAAAAATAATGAGTTGCTTGACGAGGATTACACAATGACCTGATCAGGATTACACAATGACCTGCAAAAAATGTAAAAAAAAAATACATTTTTAGCATTATGTTATTTGAAAATCACCATTTAAATAAACACAATAGTTAACATTAGACACAATGGATTACACAATGACTAGCACTAGACTTGATGATTAAAATAAATACAATGAGTTGCTTGATGAGGCTTGCATAATGATCTGATTAGGATTAAACAATAAAAATGTAAAAAAATTACATTTTTAACATTGTGTTATTTGAAAATTATTATTTTTAAAAACCCAATACATAACAAAATAGTTAACATTAGCCACAACGCTCTAATGAATATTACACAATGACATGATATTAACAATGAGCTGAAATAACATGAAAATAAACTTGTTTTTTATGTATAAAAAATATAGGCGTTTTAAAAATTAAAAAACGTTTGTTGTTATGGTGTAATTTAAAAAAAAAAAAATAATTTTATATGTAAAAGTTATGAACGTTTAAAAAAAAGATGAAACTTAAAAATGTGGTTAAGACTAAAATACTCTTGCCATATCATTTAAAGTTTTAACTATTTATCCATTAAATTTTCTTAGTCATTGCATCTAAAATATAATGGATAATAATCCTTTTACTTTTTAGTTTTTTCTCCCTTTTACAGTAACCTCACCCTTATTTTAAAAGAAACTCAAATTTTGTATTTTTATTTTTATAAAAAAACTGGCGATACGGAATTAGAGGAATATCGCCAGCGTATCTTCGGCGATAAATATTAACAAAAATTGTCCCGGCGATACCACCTGGGACTTGTATCGTCGGCGTATCTCCAGAATAAAAATGGGATTTTTGAAAATGTCTCGTGGGCGATACGATGACTACTTTTAAAAATGTTTCAGTCAACGGTTATTTTAAAAAAATATTAATCAAATGGCCATATTGGTAGTTTTCCCTTTGAGCATTTATTTAAATTTTATGTACCACCCCACTCTTATGGAAGGAATTTATGAAGAGGCTTTAGACAAATAGTCAACATGAACATGTTGATTTGACCATGAAATCAAATATGAGTCAAACCTAAAGCCCATATTTCAACATGCATTTAGGGCCTGTTTGGTTGGGTCTGATCAAACCTGGTCAAACGTGCAAGTCTGACTCGGTCAGACGTGGCTTGTTTGGTTGCTTACATTTTACGGAGAAGAGGTCTGACCGAACCCCTTATTTGGTCAGACGTGAACCAACATCTGACCCGAGTCAGACGTGAAGTCGGTCTGCGGTCTGTGACGGAGAGGGTGGTGGTCGGCGACGGGGCGGTGGTCAGTGCGGTCTGTGACGGAGAGGGTGGTGGTCGGCGATGGGGTGGTGGTCAGACGTGAACCCCTTCACCACCTCCTCGTTGGCATCGCTTTCTGCATCATGGCCACCGGCAGCGGCGACGACGACGTCACTAGGGTTCCGATTCCGACCACCGTCCGCAAGCTGATTCAAGACCTCACGACCGCCATCCGCAAGCTGATTCAAGACCTCACAATTCCGACCACCGTCCGAATGCTCAAGGAGTGCAATCTCGATGCTAATGAAGCTGCTCAGAGGCTGTTTTGAAGTTGTTTTTGGTTAGGGTTTGAGTTGGTGGATGTGGCTGTTTTGAAGTGGTAAGGATCTAGGGGTTTTTATTTATTAATTTTTCTTTTTACAACCAAACACACTTATTGGTTCAGTTTGCTTATTGGTTCAGACATGTTACTGGTTTAGACCTCTTACTGGTTCAGCACTTATTCAATCAGATGTTGTCAAACAGCCCCTTAATAGGACGATGGACAAACATAAGCATATAACTTCTAAGCAAAATATTAGAAGGTTATTAGTTAAGTCTTATTTTAAATAAATATGTTTAAAGTTGAGCATGAGGTTTTCTTTCTAGTAATGAGTTTTCTCTTAAACGGGTGAGGATGTAGTTCTGGTTAGAAAATGAATAGATGAGCCCGATTATATAAATCTATTCATACGAAACATGATCACATATTTGTCGTTAAAAAAAAAATATAACTTCTAAGCATTCATTTAAGATGGATGCAGATGCTAAGATTTTTTTATACATAGTTTTTTAAACGTCTATCACATAATCATCTACCATGTTTGATGTAGTAGTGAAACAAATTTTTTTCCCTTTTTTACTGCCTACGTGTTGCACCATTATTTTACTTCATCTTATCCATACCAAAAGAAATTCACACCAACTCATTACAGACGTGAATCAAACTATTAATAAAAAAATCACTGCTTTAACTATAAATTACTTTATCAGTCGATCAAACCCCGCACCCATAAAATACATCTTCTCTAGTCCTTTATTATTCTCCTTATCTTATCTCTTTACCCATGGCCTTGTCCTCTCCTATAATCCGTACATGGCAAGCCACTACACATGATAGGACATACTCCAAAAGTATAAAAAAGTAATTAAATTTACTTAAAATTTTATTTGAGGTGATATTTTCAAAAACTAAAAGTATTAAAGATTATATATATATATATATATATATATATATATATATATATATATATATATATATATATATATTAAAACAAAGACATTACATTTTATTATTGAATTCCTTGTTATGTAAGTATTGGTATGACACTATTCTCTAACATGTTATCCATACATTACGTGAGCTAAACAACTAATGAATTTTAACAATCACCCCCATCTAATGCCATTATCCTTTGCTCTTTTTAGTTAAACCATAATCACCTTCTTGTATACTAAAACATGTGACTCGCTCGTGTCATTGTCACCTTCATCTCCTCAGAAGTCTATAATCGTATCGATAATTAGTTACTTCTACATTTATTTATAGATGTACATCTCTTTAGTGTAATAAAAGCATATATTCCTTCCTATCTCACCAAAAGATGATTGCTTTATAGTAGATTTTTTTTTCGTGAATGAACCACTTCGTATAATCATGATTGATCAGTGAATCTTACCAAAGTAAAAATCTTCTTCAATCGTTTAAAGCTTAGGGTATGAGTGTCAAAAACTTTGCTCTAATACCAATTATGATGATAATTTTCCCAAAATCTTTAACATTTTAAAAGCAAATCTGACTCCTTGTTATTTCTTTAAAGTTCGAACGGAATTGAATATAAATTAGGAGTTCAAACTTTGACAAAAGAAACAAACGGAGTAGGTAATGGATCCCCATTTTTTCTTAACTACTTTCGTCTCATAAAACAAGATTAGTTTATACATACCGCTTGATATTGAAGTCTAACTAACTTTCTCGTCTAAACTTGTCGGTTTTTCTAACGACTTATTTGTGTAAAGCTTGTGCTTTACACACGGTTCTTCAAACGTATCCAGATGGCGTCCAGCATGTGGTCTGCATTTAGTACTCCATAAACGATGTCAAGAATCGTTATATGGTTATGGGCCTACTTAGAAAAGTTGAAGGGTTTAAGATATAAATCAAGCAAAGATGAGGGACTGGTGTTGTAGATCACTGAAGAAGATAAACGTGAGAATGAATGACGTGTCAATATACGGTGATGGTAGCGTATAATGGAGTCAATATTAATGGACAAATGGCAGACTAAAAATTCACGACCTCAGAAAATGAACCAATTGCAATTGCTGTTGCATCACGTTTTCTCTTACGGACGACTCTCTTTCGCATCTTAATCGGTTCCATCTATCGTTTTTTAGTCGGGACTGCACCTCAACCCCTTAGAAGAAAACTTATTGTTAAAAAAATATTTTTAAAAAAACCTTTTGGCTCAACCCTAAAATTTTACTCAGAGTGAGACTTGAACTCATAATTTTTTGTACCCACATATCATGTTATTGAATTAACATATAATGAGCATGTTAAAAAGATAGAAAAGGATTATAGACTATTAAAAATCAAATTAGTTAAGAGAGTATAAATAGATTGATGATGTTTAGTTTGACAAGGGAGAGACTCTAACAGCTATAGGTGCATTAGTGACGTTTTACCAATGCAGATGACATCATACAATAAGCGTTAACATTATATAAGAGGGTGTCCCCTTGACATACGTGATGTCTTCCAATTGCTTCTTACACTTATTTAGAATTTATAAGGTCTTTTGCCCACACATTGGGTATGTTCAACGAAATCAATTTTAAACAGAAAACTATGAAAACCATATAAACAATCGTATGTATGTAGTGTAAGGAAAGTATTACATCTAAAGCAATATGCTAGGTATTTATAAAGTTTTCATGTTTTTATTTAGAATTGGTTTTGTATAATTTGTAATACATGTATGGTAGGGAGAAGTTAACTTGCATCAGTAAAAATATTATACGATATTAATTTATAAACTAAAAATATAGTAATCTTTAGGTTTCTTGATTTTGGCTACAAAGGTTTTGGACGTTAAAGTTTAACTACCAGATGATTTATAGCTGCATTTTGTTTTGTCAAGCTTGCTCACTAAATATTAGTATTTTACAGTTTTGTCACTGGTTTGTTTTTTATCTCGATCATTAAAGTTAAAGTTTTTAAAGTTTGGCCACCAAAATATTTATAGTGAAGTTTATTTTTCCGACATTGTCCAATAAAGTTTAGTCTTTAAGTGTTTTGCTATTAGACTTTGCTTTTATGGGTAGTGACCAGCCGAAACGATAGTGACCAAAATAACGTGGTTTCAGGAGTGGAAAAACGATGGGCCTTCCGCCGTATATTTTTCGAATCTGATCACTATAGTTACTATTTTGGAGTTTCGCCACAAGTCTTTGCTTTTATGGTTCCGTCTTTCCAACAAGCCGGCCCGATAACGACGAAAGTAACGCAGTGTTGCGTGTGACGAAAACAACCCGACTCCCGATGTGTAACGTGAGGAAAAACGTAGTTTTTATCAATTTTATATTTTCCTATAAATATACAATTAGACAACTTTTATATTGTAATTAGTTGTCAAAATTGCCCCATATAAATCAACCATATATTATATATAGGCTGCTTTCTCTACAAAACACACTAAACTTCTCCGACCACCACCACCACCACCACCAGGCACCACCACCATCCGTACAACAATATTCGATAAACAGATCGGAGAAATTAGTTAACCGATATGGGCAACTGTCAAGCTATTGACAATGCAAGTTTAGTGATACAACACCCAAACGGAAAAAGTGAGAGGCTGTATTCCGCCATCACCGCCGGTGAGGTGATGAAGCTCAACCCCGGTCATCACGTCGTTCTTATCCTCACCACCACCACCACCATGTATTCCTCCCGTCATCCCTCCGCCACCAGACGGACCAACTCCGGTGGCGGCACCACCGCCGCACAGCCCCTCCGTGTCACTCGAATCAAGCTTCTCCGGCACACCGACAGTCTCACCGTTGGCCATATTTATCGACTTGTTACCACCAAAGGTGTGTTTTATCGGTTTATTGATTTTTAGAACATTACCATTTTACCGATTACTAATTTGTTTGTTAACAAGTCGAGCTACTTAAAGCTCGATTTGTTTGTGCAAGCGAACTAAAATGTTCAGCTTGAGCTTATAGTTAATATTGATATGAATAATTTTAAGGTGTATGGATTAATTGTTAATTCTTTTATATATTTATATTTATTAATTTAATTAGAAAAATGAAACTAATTTGAATTTTAGGTTATGTTTCTATATAAGGAAATTTGAGATTTGAAAAAGAGTTAATTACATGAATAGTCTTGGCGATGTATCTATATTACGATTTTATTCGACTTTACACGCATGTCCCATTCGAGTAATTTTTAATTTTCGGGAACAAAACTATAATATGATTAAATCACATGGTCTATCTGTGTAATTAAGTCATTTAGTTTACGCTATAATTTTGGGTTATATAGATATATTAAAGTCTGTTAAACTTTAATTTAAACAAGCTAAATCAAGAAACAAGTGAGGGGAGCATATCTCACCTTGGGCTCGACTCATTTACAATTTGAAATTTGGTTAGACTTGTTTACAAACCGAGCTGACTTCAAGCTTTTTAAACGCTTGTACTAACTCGTAATGCAATTGTTGTCTAATACAGAACTGATGAAAGGAATAATGGCAAAGAAGAACGGGAGAACTAGTAATAATATTATTAAATCCAAGCACTCTGAAGAAGTCACCGGAACAAATGAAACAACAGCAGCTGTAAGATCTCATGATCAGCTGGAAAGAACGCATCAACAGGTTTGAATCTAAACGAATCCTCTGTTCATGAAATTTCATGCTAAAAATGCTGATAATTGATCATTCAACTTGGTGTAACACAGATGAAGCCAAGAGGATGGCACCCATCATTGAACAGTATCTCAGAGGCATCAAACTAGTGGAACAATAAATCGATCGAATCGATCTGTTAATATTAACCTTTATGGCTTTATGATTTGACTTTGATTTTTGTATGAATTGTGTAGCATTATCAGAATCAATGATGAAAGTTTCTTGAAAAGGGGAATCTAGTGTTAATCGTTTGATGGTTTCAAACAATGCGATGATGAACGTTACTCCACTTTTGGATGTGAGAGGAGTAACAATTAGACTATTTTTATAAATATGGATAAGTGATATTCGGGTGTGAAACGAATTATATATATATTTTTAAGGTTAAAGGTTTAAATGATACGATAAACTATAAACTGATGGATTTAAAATTATATTAGGAATTTAGAGTAGTGAAATGTGAAGGAATTAACACCTAATCTTGTTTAGTCGTTGACCTTTCTTTGGAATTATTATCTTGACATATGTCACTATGAACTAATAATAATTATCTAAGATTTGATCGTTGGAGTTAGGATCTCACTGAGAAAGAAAAGAATTGAAGCATCGAATCTTTTGTAAATACAAGTATAAGTGTCTTACTGTCTTATAATTAAAAGGTTGGAGCTTCAAATCATGTAGGGTATAAATGGTATATTTATTTTAGAGAAATCTAGGAGTTGTTCAAAGAAAACAAAAGAATCAAATATCAAAGTGCAATTAAAACTATATCATCTCTGGATTAAGAATCGCTCTTCAAATATTTCGGTTTCGGTTGATTGGAAACAGTAGAGTTCATTTCAATGGTGATGTAAATGCTTATTCTCTTCATTATTTCGGTATGTGACCTCATGAAAACGTTTAGAAAATTGGAGCAGTATGAACAATTTTTTTTTTTTGGGTTTACTGATAAGGCCGTTAGAAAAAGGAGGTGGGTGCCGGTGGTTCCCATATGTTTCGTCTATTTTTTGGTTCGCTCAAAACGTTCTACACATTGATGTTTGGTCTATTAGCTCATGATCAAGTTGACTATTTAGAGTGTAATTGGTTAAACTAATCGATAGCTTGCGTAACTTGTGAAAATACATCCTAACAAGTAAGAGAGATTTCATTCAGGTCCATAGATATAAACTTTCTTATATCTTCAAACTTCCAAACTTTTTTTTTCAATTTGTTTGATATGTAAATTCTATGATATATATATTTATATTTGTTGGTCACATTGTTGCTACAAAGTATCTGCAAGTGCTTTGGTTCGAACTCCACTCATAGCAAAGGTTTAATTGATGCTAATCTGAGAAAGAGAGAAAGACGGATAGTCTTGATATGAAGGTTAGGCCTTGAGATCAAGCTATAAGATGAGAGTAAGCATTACTTTATCTTAAAGAGCGGCAATAATATAGTGTAGGTATAGAGAGAATGATAATATTGCATGTACAACTTATACCGTAGGGTTTAGACAATCAGACATTATCATGTAGCGAGTCGTTAAAAAGATAAATGTATGATATGCGATATTGATGAGTAAAAACACGTTGTCTCCTCGCTGTTGTTATAACACATTCGATGATTGGTCCAGATGAGCGTCATCCATCACATATATTGTCAAAGAAAGTCTATTACAATTATATTTTGCTTTGATTTTGATTTTGAAATTGAAATTTAATTTATTGTTTTTTTTTTGCTAAAAACAAATATATTATTCCATGTATTGGTAAAAAGCATACCTCCTTTTTAAAACACAGAAATGATGGGGGGGGTTGTGTGTGTTGAAGCATGCATGCCTGTAAACATATTCAAGTATCAAACATGGAGCAGGCTAAACAAAAGCGAACCCACTTTGAAGCCAAATCTAGACAAAAAGTAAAAAATTGACGAAACATCATTAATATGTTTCCTTTAAAATCGTTTAACAAACAAAAAGAACAAGAATCCAATTTTGGTTACATGTAGGAATTACCAAATGAAAGTCTAAATGGATAGATTAGCTAGGTTAAGTCCCTGGTAAGGTTCTTTTTGGAGGATTTGAAAACAATTAGAAGGAACTTTTTATGAGATGGCTCAAAAGATAAAGAAAACATTCATTGGGTAAGTTGGATTGATGTCACAAAATGCAAATCCTAGGGGATATTGATATGAGTGTGTTGGAATAGTGTTTTAAGTGTCTAAACGTTAAATATTACGTTTAATTATTCATTTATATGCATGTGATTAGGTTGAATAGATTAACTATGAGTTGGAAGTGATTTTGTAGGTAAAACAAGCAAGTTGGAAGCTTACATGGTGAAACAAGGCATTGGAAGGGTCAAGAAACAAAGTTTCAAAGTGCAACAGAAAGGCTTCAACCGTAGCCTACTGTAGCCACCGTAGGCTACGCCAGCCCAAGAAAAAAATCAGCAGAAAGCCCCCTAGCATAGGCTACTGTAACATCCCGAGCGTTTGCGTCATATGTAATATTTGAAATACAAGCAATATGAACTTCACATTTTATATATTGCCAAACGAGTAAGTAATTAGTAAATTGTTTATTTGAAGTTTGAAAATTTTAGATGAATTTTTTATGTTATAAGAGACCTTTTGAATATAATAATAATATATTATATTCGAACCTGCTCCGTTTTTTACGAAACTTAGGTTGACTCGTAGAGAAAAATAGGATCGTCACGACGACAAATCCGAAATTTTATAAAACGTTACACATTAAAAGTTATAAGAGAAAAACGAAGTAAGCAGCTGAATTAATTATATTAAGTAAGTAGGCAGGCTAGCAGCTCAATCTCATCCAATGAGAATTTGAGCCGCTTGCCTTCTTCCTATATATAGAGTGCTTTAGGGTGATTTTAGAGTATAAGTTTCTTTAGGAACGCTTTAATATAAAGAGAAACCCAAGTTCTCAATACCCAGTTGGGTATTGCTAGTAGATCTTTTTCCAGATCGAGTAGGGGCGTGAGTAGAGAAGACTTTACATCAAATTGCCGTAGATAGTTTTCAGGTATGTTCTCGTTTAATTATATCTTTAGTTATTATAGTTATTGTTATTTTGTTGTAGTTATTATTATTATTATTATAGATATTATAGTTATTATTATTTTTGTTGTAGTTATTATTATTATTATAGATTATTATTCTTGTTATAGTTGTTATTATTATTATTATTATATTATTATTATTATTACTATTATTATTATTATTATCATTATTTATATTATTATTATTATTATTATTAGGCGTTAAGGTTATTAATGGGAAAGGTACTGGGTAGCCCGAGGGTTGGCACTGTCATGACGGAAATGTTTGAAATATGCTAACTAGTAAGGGTTGTACCAAATGGTTGGCATAGGGTAATAGAAAGTGTCGAATAATGCCAACAAATAGAAAAGGATAACAAATTATCCCTAAGATAGTTGCTAGCTAGAATGTAGCTTAAATAATGTTATTTTGTGTATAAGGTAATACTTGATAGCCGTGAACCTGAGCAGACATATCACCTATCGGATTAGTTAAGGTGAGTTCCTCTGAACTATTTTTTAAAACGGGATGTGATGTTTTGATAACTGGTAATAATTGAAGAATTGACTATCAATAGCATCTGTGATATGTGGCAATGCTTGATAGGATGCTTGAGGACTGCTTGTATGATTCTGCTTTAGCCAGTGAAGTTTGTATACATAGCCTGGTTATGTGAATTTATACTGTGCTTACTCTGTTCCTATCTGTTTTTCATGGTTGTATCTGCTTGATACAATACTCAATATTAATATGTTTTGAATTTTAAAGAATGCTATGTTCATGAACTCACAAGCTTTATGTTAAGTCCCAAATGTTTTTATTTTATGGACACACATCCTAGGTGCCAGGTGATTACAGGAATAAGAGATTATGGACTAAGCTTATGAGGAGATAAAGGACTAAAGTGTTGCCGAGGATTTGGATCTCTGCTATGGTTAAACTGATGTAATATTAGTATTGTATTAGAAGACAGATGTATAATACGTTATAATTTATAATTATAGTTTGACTTCCGCTATGTATTCTCTGATTACTATGTGTTCTGTCTATCCAATTCCTAACGCTCCCTAGGGGGTGCCCCGGTAGGCGGACGTTACAAGTTGGTATCAGAGCCATAGTTTAAGTGAACTAGGTACAAGGATAGTATCTAGACTTAAACTAAGGAAGATGCTTTAAGATAAATAGATTAACTACTTAGGTACTGGGTAATGGGTTTTGGTAAAACACGGAGAATAATGGCTAGAACATTGTAAGTGCAATAGATAAGCAATGACACGTGGCCACTGTTATTTCTTGTCTATCAGTACTATTATGTTCTGGATCATAATCCATCATGTGAGTACTAATTTCCTGCTCCCTCATGTAGGTTTTCACTATGACCAGAGGAGGAAGTACTCATGGTAGGGGTCGTGGTAGGCCTCCTAGTAGTAGAAGGCAAATCATGTCATCTGCGAATGATGATAATGAAAATCTTCGTAATACTGAATCCGAGGCGCAACAATTTGCTGGACCACAATTCAAGCGGCTGTAGCTGGCGTAATTAAAGATGCTTTGCCAACCATTATAACCGAGGTTATGAATGCCTCTAGGGGGTATATGAGCAATGATAGTAATGGACATGATGATCATATCTATAACACCAATGGTAATAGAGATGCTGCTATGAGAACTGAACCTAAGCAGGGTTGTTCTTACAAAGCTTTCAAGGGATGTGAACCTCCAATATTTGACGGGAAAAGAGATGCCATGGCGACCTTTCAGTGGATCTATGAGATGGAAGCTATTATTGAAATTAGTGGATGCACAGCTACGCAAGCTGTCATGTATGCCACTCACTCATTCAGGTCTGAGGCATTGTTTTGGTGGGACAATGTTAAACAAGCTAAAGGACCTGGAATTGTTGCCACTTTGACCTGGAAAGAACTAAAGGAGCTTGTGATGGAAAAGTTTTGTCCTGAAGTTGAAAGGGACAAAATCGAAAAAGAATTCTTACAACTACAGGCCGGGACTATGACACATTGTCAGTACACGACCAAGTTTGATGAGATGGCTCGACTGCTTCCTGAGTATGTAACACCTGAAGCAAAGCACGTAAAAAGATATGTGCAGGGGTTACCTCCTCATATTCGATAGTTAGTTAAGATGTCTGCCCCCAAAACCTATGAATCTGCAATTGCATTAAGTGCCATTGTATACGAAGAAGAAGGCATAATGACTGAAAACAACAAAAGAAAGAGAAATGAGGATGGAAAACAGATACCAAGAAAGGACAAAAAGATCACACGAAATGAAGGGAACCATATCGATAAACCATGGAGGAACGATAAAAGTGAGTCTTGGAGAAAGTATCAAGATTCCAAATGTCTTAAATGTCTAATGGGTGATCATTCACGAAAGAACTGCCCAAAAATTAGATGTTTCAGTTGTTGGGAGTATGGATATTTCCGAAGTGATTGCAAGAACCCTCCACAAGCACAACCTGTGGAGAATCAGAACAACTCCAAGGGCCGAGTGTATGTGTTAAAAGAAGCTGGGGATGAAACTATAGCTGGTACATTTCTCATTAACAACATATGTGCTAGAGTTTTATTTGATACTGGTGCAAATAGAAGTTTCATTTCAACTGCCTTAGTACCTTATTTGAACTTAGTATCACAAACTCTAGATTGTGCATATATTGTAGAAACTGCCAGTGGTGAGCAAGATAAGATACGTAAGATTTTTAAGGATTGTGTTATTACCCTAGTTAACACTAAATTATCTGTAAATTTAATTCCGACCATTCTAAGTGAATATGATATCATTCTCGGGATGGATTGGTTGAATAAATATTGTGATCGTCTCGACTGTGAACATAAGACGATGACGGTACGTAAGCCAAATGGGGAAAAGATACTAGTTCATGGAAGTGATGGAAATCCCACGACCAATATCATCTCAGCAGTAAAGGTAATGAAATGTATTCAGAAAGGATGCATAGCCTTTCTCTTGTGCATGATAGATGCTAAAAATGAAATACAGATCAATGAAATCCCTATAGTGTGCGACTTTCCAGACGTGTTTCCGGAAGATTTACCAGGACTTCTACCTTATCGTCAGATAGAATTTTGTATTGATTTAGTACCTGGTGCTAAACCAATCGTGAAGGCTCCTTCTCGTCTAGCCCCTTCGGAGATGAAAGAACTTATGAAGCAAATTGATGAACTTTTAGAAAAAGGGTTTATTAGACTGAGTTCCTCACCTTGGAGAGCGCCAGTATTGTTCGTTAAAAAGAAAGATGGTTCAATGCGTATGTGCATTGATTATCGAGAATTAAACAAGTTAACTATTAAGAACAAGTATCCTTTACCAAGAATAGATGATTCATTTGATCAACTTCAAGGAGCCAACTACTTTTCAAAAATTAATCTTCGATCGGGTTATCATCAGTTGAAAGTGCGTGAGAAAGATATTCCCAAGACCGCATTCAGGACGCGTTATTGGCATTACAAATTTTTGGTTGTCTTTTGGACTAACCAATGCCCCTGCAGCATTTATGGATCTGATGAATAGAGTTTGCAAACCATACTTGGATAAGTATGTCATTATCTTTATGGACGACATACTTATTTATTCTAAGGACCAAGATAATCATGCCAGACATCTGAAAATGGTTCTAGAAACCCTTCGACAATAAAAGCTTTATGCAAAATTCTCTAAATGTGACTTCTGGAAAAGAGAAGCTCAACTCCTCCATCACGTGATAAATGAGAAGGGAATACAAGTAGATCCAGTGAAGATAGAAGTTGTGATGAAATGGAAATCACCCAAGAATCCTAGTGAGATTAGGAGCTTTTTGGGATTAGCAGGATACTACAAAAGGTTTATTCAAGATTTCTCCAAGATTGCTACCCCTTTAACATCTTTGACTCGAAAGAATGTAAAGTTTGACTGGGACCAAAGCAAGAAGAAGCTTTCAACCTTCTAAAACAAAAGCTTAGCAGTGCTCCCATACTTGCATTACCAGATGGTAATGAAGACTTTGCAATATACTGTGATGCCTCATATAATGGTTTAGGTTGTGTGTTGATGCAACGAAATAAGGTTATAGCCTATGCATCACGACAACTAAAAGTTCATGAAAAGAAATATACTATGCATGACCTTGAATTGGGTGCCATAGTGTTTGCCTTAAAGATTTGGCGACACTACTTGTATGGTACTAAGTGTGTAATCTACTCAGACCATAAGAGCTTACAACACATCTTTAATCCAAAGATGTTAAACATGAGGCAAAGAAGGTGGATGGAACTTCTCAATGATTACGATTGTGAAATCAAATACCATCCAGGAAAGGCTAACGTAGTCGCGGATGCTCTCAGTCGGAAAGAAAGAGTTAAACCGATCAGAGTAAAAGCATAAAGATAGATGTCAAGCTTGATTGGAAAGACCAAATCAAGAATGCTCAAACTGAAGCGTTGAAAGATGAGAATATTCAGGCTGAAAGAATGATGGGTAACCAAAACTTACTGACTCAAGGGACAGATGGAATCCTACGATTTGGTCAGAGAATTTGGATCCCAAAATTTGGAGGTATTCAGGGCAAAGTATTGGATGAAGCCCACAAGTTCAAATACACAATGCATCCCGGAGCAAGCAAAATGTATAAAGATATTCGAAATCACTATTGGTGGCCTAATATGAAAAGATCTCTAGCCCAATATGTTGGGAAATGCTTAACATGTCTGCAAGTTAAGATTGAACATCAAAAACCAGCCGGTCAGTTACAATAATTGGAGTTTCCGGTATGGAAATGGGATAGAGTGACGATGGATTTTGTCACGAAACTTCCAAGAACATGAAAATGATATAATGCTATATGGGTCGTGGTTGACAGGCTAACCAAGTCAACACATTTTCTACCCATAAGTGAGAACTATCCAATAGAAAAACTGGCCAAGATATATATTGATGAAATAGTAAGTAAACATGGAGTGCCTTTATCCATTATCTCTGATAGGGATAGCCGATTTACATCCAGATTTTGGACAAGTTTTCAAAAGGAACTTGGAACCAAAATCAGTTTAAGCACTGCATATCATCCTCAAACCGATGGTCAGAGCAAGCGAACAATTCAAACCTTGGAAGACATGTTGCGTGCTTGCGTGATTGATTTTAGAGGTAGCTGGGAAGATCATTTGCCTTTGATCGAATTTTCTTATAACAACAGCTACCATTCCAGCATTAAAGTTGCACCGTTTGAAGCCTTATATGGAAGGAAGTGTAGAACTTTCATTTGTTGGACAGAAATAGGGGATGATTAGTTGACTAAAACCGAAATTATTCTTGAGACATATGAGAAAATCCAACAAATAAGATAGCGACTAAAGACTGCTCAAGATAGACAGAAGAGTTATGCAGATAATAAAAGGAGGCCTTTAGAATTTCAAGAAGGAGACTATATAATGCTAAAAGTCTCACTATGGAAAGGAGTTATGAGATTTGGTAAATGCGGAAAGTTAAGTCCCAGTTATATTGGACCGTTCAAAATCATCTCAAGAATCGGTACAGTTACATACAGGCTAGAACTACCAGAAACCTTAAGAGGTATTCACGATACATTTTCATATATCAAACCTAAGAAAATGTTTGGCAGATCCAACACAAGCAGTGTCATTGAAGGACGTGCAAGTAGACGAGAAACTAAACTTCACAGAAAAACCGTTAAAGACTCTTGATTTTCAAGAGCGAAAATTAAGAAAGAAGATAATTCCACTAGTATTAGTTCAGTGGCAAGGTCAGAAAGGGCTCGAGAAGACTTGGGAATTAACAGAAGAAATGAAAGCCAAATATCCTTAATTATTTGAGTAGCCTCCTAATTTCAAGGACGGAATTCTTTTAAGGGGAGGAGAATATAACATCCCGAGCGTTTGGGTCATATGTAATATTTGAAATACAAGCAATATGAACTTCGCATTTTATACATTGCCAAACGAGAAAGTAATGAGTAAATTGTCTATTTGAAGTTTGAAAATTTGAGATGAATTTTTTATGTTATAAGAGACCTTTTGAATATAATAATATATTATATTCGAACCTGCTCCATTTTTTACGAAACTTAGGTTGACTCGTAGAGAAAAATAAGATCGTCACGATGGCATATCTGAAATTTTATAAAACGTTACACATTAAAAGTTATAAGAGAAAAAACAAAGTAAGCAGCTGAATTAATTATATTAAGTAAGCAGGCAGACTAGCAGCTCAATCTCATCCCACATCGCCAGAATGAGAATTTGAGCTCCTTGCCTTCTTTCTATATATAGAGGGCTTTAGGGTGATTTTAGAGTATAAGTTTCTTTGGGAACGCTCTAATATAAATAGAATCCCGAGTTCTCGATACCCCGTTGGTTATTGCTAGTAGACCTTTCTCGAGATCGAGTAGGAGAGTGAGTAGGGGAGACTTTACATCAAATTGTCGTAGATAGTTTTCAGGTATGTTCTCGTTTAATTATATCTTTAGTTATTATAGTTATTGTTATTTTTGTTGTAGTTATGATTATTATTATTATAGATATTATAGTTATTATTATTTTTGTTGTAGTTATTATTATTATTATAGATTATTATTCTTGTTATAGTTGTTATTATTATTATTATTATTATTATTATTATTATATTATTATTATTATTATTATTATTATTATCATTATTTATATTATTATTATTATTATTATTATTATTATTATATTATTATTATTATTATTATTATTATTTTATTATTATTATTAGGCGTTAAGGTTATTAATGGGAAAGGTACTGGGTAGCCCGAGGGTTGGCACTGTCATGACGAAAATGTTTGAAATATGCCAACTAGTAAGGGTTGTACCAAAGGGTTGGCATAGGGTAATAGAAAGTGTCGAATAATGCCAACAAATAGAAAAGGATAACAAATTATCCCTAAGATAGTTGCTAGCTAGAATGTAGCTTAAATAATGTTATTTTGTGTATAAGATAATACTTGATAGCCGTGAACCTGAGCAGACATATCACCGATCGGATTAGTTAAGGTGAGTTCCTCTGAACTATTTTTTAAAACGGGATGTGATGTTTTGATAACTGGTAATAATTGAAGAATTGACTATCAATAGCATCTGTGATATGTGGCAATGCTTGATAGGATTCTTGAGGGCTGCTTGAATGATTCTGCTTTAGCCAGTGGAGTTTGTATACATAGCCTGGTTATGTGAATTTATACTATGCTTACTCTGTTCCGATCTGTTTGCCATGGTTGTATCTACTTGATGCAATAGTCAATATTAATATTTTTTGAATTTTAAAGAATGTTATGTTCATGAACTCACAAGCTTTATGTTAAGTTCCAAATATTTTTATTTCATGGACACACATTCTAGGTGCCAGGTGATTACATGAATAAGAGATTATGGACTATGCTTACGAGGAGATAAAGGACTAAAGTGTTGCCAGGGATTTGGATCTCTGCTATAGTTAAACTGATGTAATATTAGTATTGTATTAGAAGACAGATGTATAATATGTTATAATTTATAATTATAGTTTGACTTCCGTTATGTATTCTCTGATTACTATGTGTTCTGTATATCCGATGCATAACACTCCCTAGGGGGTGCCCCGGTAGGCGGGCGTTACAGCTACGGTGGCCAGCGTAGCTACGCCAGGGCACTTTTTGAAAACCTATAAAAACGCGTTTTTGTTATGTTTCATACACCACTTTCCCTCCATTCGACCTAGATCTATTTGAGTCGAATTTTGAGAGTTTCTAGGCCTGAAATTCATCTTCCAACTCTCAAAAACAAGATACAGTCATCTGGAATGCAAATCAACAACGGTTTTGAAGATCATTCAAGAACGATGAGCGGCTAATCTTCTCGTGATCTACTTCAGGTATTAGGTTTTGTGTGATTAGGTTTTTGTTTATGTTTAACTTTGTTGGGATTAAACTTTAGAACCTGTTAAGTTCTTTCACAAGTTTAACTTGTGTGTTAGTTATTTAAACAATGATTTTGGTAAACTTTTATTTGAATATCATTTAATCTTCCGAAAATTATATGATTGCAAGTTTTGGTTTCTAATTGAATCGGCATTATGTATTAAGACCTATTAAGTCTTGATTATCGATATCACTTAATCATTACATGCATAGAATCCCCGTTAAGGATTTTCCGCCAAGTTAAACTAAACAATTACCGAAAACCAACCCTTGATCCCGGGGTGCATTACTATTTCTCATAATTGTCTTCTTAATTAATTTTCATTATTTGCAATTTGTTTTCCTAGTTCACTTGTTAATTATTTCAAAATCCAATTTTCACAGCCAAGAGACAATAGTATAAGTAGTTTAATAATTTAGTTTTAGTTAAGTAACTTAATTAAATAATCAAGCGAATCATGTAACACTAACCATATGCTCCTCGTGGATACGATACCTGACTTACCTTAGCTACCTAGGTTGATTAGGTTTTTGCATGACCCCAACGACAGGTCATCAAAATGGCGCCGTTGCCGGGGAGCTAGTGCGCTTTGTGTTATTTGATTTGATTGGTTTTAGTGTTATTATTTGCTTAGGTTTCAAAAAATTAAAAAAAAGTAAAAATAAAATAAAAAATAAAAAAATAAGTGAAAAAAAATCAAAAGTATTTTTTTCTTTATTTGCTTTATTTATTTGTCTTTACCTTGGGTATTGTAGTTGTTTGTGCAGGGTAATTTCTTTGCAGGCTTAGTAAAATCATGGATTGGGATTGTGATGATGATTATGATCCATGTATTTGTTGTGGGAGCCATTGTCATTGGGTTTAAGATTGTCCATTGTTCGAGAGAAAATATGGAAACATAGAGAGAGGATGTTCTGAATATAGGCGACAAAAGGGATATGTGAAAGCAGACTATGAAGATGAAGAGATATTGTCATATTATTCACACTCTGAACCACTTCCAACATCAAATTATCAAGAATATTATCATGTAGATATGGATTACCATTATGCCCAATAACGAAATTTCATCAACTATGAACCTCAGATGCCATATTTCTCATGTTATCAAGAGGAGTATGACGACTACTATCATCAATACCCTCAGTCTGCATACAACGATACTCAAGATTCAATAAATTCTAAGCTTGATGCAATCATGAACATGATGATGGAAATGAAGAAAGAGGACAAGCTAAGAGATAAAACATTCGAGTCTTTAGTTAAGCAGGTTGGCCAACTTGCTGAGGATGTGGCCGAACTTAAACGAGAGCAAGGAGAGTTGGCTAGTGATATCATGGTTGATAGTGAAGAAGTTATGGGTCTTCCTGAGCTTGAATATAATTGTTTACAATAAGTTGAAGTCATAACTTCTTTGGAGGAGTCAAAGCCGAATGTAGATCTAGTTTATCCCAAACCTTCTCCTATGCTGACTACTCCAACCATTAAAGTTGGGGAAGAAGATTTGAAGACAAAGATGAAGAAGGTAACACCAATAGACATTGGACGGGTTTTCAAGAAGTGGCTTCTCAATAACTACTTTGCTTACATGTCAATTAGTAGGAAACTATTATTAAAATGGAATGTCAACTACCGAGCGTTTATTGGGAATTCGGTAGGAAAATGTTCACTTAAACCACCATAACTATATCAGGTACGGTCAGGCTGAAGACCTAAAACTTAGCGCTTTCCGGGAGGCAACTCGGAGAACTTTGTGGGTATGTTCACTAGAAACCCTCACGAGACTTCACTCGTCCACTCGGGCCTACCGAGGGGTTTAAAAGGCTTGTTGCATATGCTAAATGCAACCGTGATTCCTACGAAAGTGAGTTTAGGACTTAATTTTTTAATTTTGAATTTATTTTGAAAATTTTATTATTTTTATAGAATTTTAGCTTAAATGATGCATTAGGGACAATCCAATGCTTTAAGTTGGGGAAAGGGGGTACATCTTTATTTCGAAATTATGGTTTTGGGATTAAATGAAAATTTGCAAATTTTTTAAAATTTTTTGTTTTAACCACGACGTGAGAAGTTCGCTTCTACACGATTTGTATAAATTTTAGCATGTTGAATAAGACTTGAAGATCGTTACCAATCACAAGGATCCTGCCACAACGAAATAATCAGGTGAACTCGTTCTTTCTATGAATTCTGTGAAAATAATTAAATTTATAGTTTTGCATGTTAGGTCATGTGTACATGTTTGCATTTACATGTTAAACTTAAAAATAAAAAAATATAAAAAAAAACGATTGTGATAATACCCTTGAAAAAAAATAATCAATGTCCCTTGAAATAGATTTAAGCATTTATAAGAGATGATAGAAAACTAGTATGTTGATACTTATACATGTAATGAATCTTTAGAACAGAAAATACATATAACTTGTGATATGTTGATAGGCTCGACCTGAATACGAACACCAATGTCTTATGTGAATGCTAATAGATGAATACGTGTTTAGTGTTTTCCATCCTAGTGCCAATAGTTAAAAGTTGAGTCCTGACAAAAATTGATTGAGAATTTATTGCTTTGGCATACGTCATATCTATTTTAACATGACATACTAGTTAAAGAAGAAGAAAAAAAGGGAAAAACAAAAAAATATATATATAGTTATTTGGGGAAAAAGAGCAAAATAAGGGAGAAAAGTCCCGACCCTAAGAAAAATAAAAGAACAAAAATAAAAGAAAAAAAATAATATGTTATGATAGCGTACTATGGTTCTTCAAGGTTGTGCTCTAGTGAACATTCAATAAATCTTGAGGTTTGGTAGGTTTTTGCTAAAGACATTAGGTGTGACGACGGTTAAACCATTATGGTAATTTTGTATAATATAAAAAGCACAAGGCATTAGCTGGATTAAATGGGTCTGAGTTTAAAATGGACACGATATATTAACAATCATGGTTAATGTATTATTATGTTTATGTCTGAAATTAGTGTTATAAGATTAACATAATAGTTATGATCTCATTGTATATCTTTTTCGGGACGAAAAACGTTTAAGTTAGGGAATGTGATACGAGTGTGTTGGAATAGTGTTTTAAGTGTCTAAACGTTAAATATTACATTTAATTATTCATTTATATGCATGTGATTAAGTTGAATAGATTAACTATGAGTTGGAAGTGATTTTGTAGGTAAAACAAACAAGTTGAAAGCTTACATGGTGAAACAAGGCATTGAAAGGGTCAAGAAACAAAGTTTCAAAGTGTAGCAGAAAGGATTCCACCGTAGCCTACTGTAGCCACCGTAGGCTACGCTAGCCCAAGAAAAAAATCAGCAGAAAGCCCCCTAGCGTAGGCTACGGTGGCCAGCATATCCTACGCCAGGGCACTTTTTGAAAACCTATAAAAACACGTTTTTGTTATGTTTCATCCACCACTTGCCCCCCATTCGACCTAGATCGATTTGAGAAGAATTTTGGGATTTTTTAGGCCTGAAATTCATCATTCCAACTCTCAAAAACAAGATAGAATCATCCGGAATGCAAATCAACAACGGTTTTGAAGATCATTCAAGAACGATGAGCAGCTAATCTTCTCGTGATCTACTTCGGGTATTAGGTTTTGTGTGATTAGGTTTTTGTTTATGTTTAACTTTATTGGGATTAAACTTTAGAACCTGTTAAGTTCTTTTATAAGTTTAACTTGTGTGTTGATTATTTAAACAATGATTTTAGTAAACTTTTAATTGAATAACATTTAATCTTTCAAAAATTATATGATTGCAAGTTTTGGTTTCTAATTGAATCGGCATTGTGTATTAAGACCTATTAAGTCTTGATTATCGATATCACTTAATCATTACACGCATAGAATCCCCGTTAAGGATTTTCCACCAAGTTGGACTAAACAATTACCGAAAACCAACCCTTGATCCTGGGGTGGATTACTATTTCTCATAATTGTCTTCTTAATTAATTTTCATTATTTGCAATTTATATTCCTAGTTCACTTGTTAATTATTTCAAAATTCAATTTTCACAGCCAAGAGGCAATAGTATAAGTAGTTTAATAATTTAGTTTTAGTTAAGTAACTTAATTAAATAATCAAACGATTAGTGTAACACTAACCACATGCTCCTCGTTGATACGATACCTGACTTACCCTAGCTACCTAGGTTGATTAGGTTTTTGCATGACCCTAACGACAAGTCATCAGATATGCAGACTAAAGGATTTGAATGTGGGTCTTTTAGCTAAATGGTGATGGAGGTACGTACAAGGTTGACTAATTGAGTTTGATAGACTTTGGAGGAGGGTCGTGGATGCCATTCATTTATCTCCATGGATCTTGACTTTTATTCCTAGAAAGCCATTGATCTTCGAAACCTACAGGAACCGTATTTATAGAATTGATTCGTCATTGATCTCCATGGGTATTTATTTAGATCAACTCATCAAATGGGTGGTTGGGAAAGTTCTAATTAACATGATGTTTTGTCTTGATTCATGGGTGGATGATAGACCTTTAGTCGCGCTGTTCTCAAATATTTTTTTGTTGGAGAATACCAAGAGATGCATCATAAAAGATCGAGTACTTTCTCATGATAGAAATCTTTCTATAAGCTGGAATTGTTCTTGGATGTCTACCATTGATGTTGAATTATCAAAGTTTGCTTCTTGTTTTGATATGATTTCATGAGTTTGCTTTAATGATCGCTGGAAGAGATTCCTGGAGATGGTTAGAAGATCGGGATGGCTTTTTAACGTCAAGTCCATTCGAGTCTTGCGAAGTAAATCTACATTGGAAGACATTCCTTTTGTTTTACAATGGAGCATTTTGGTCCCTTGAAGTTGAATTTCTTTGCATGGAGAGTTCAAGACATCGCATCCCAACTGCAGATGCTCTATCAAGCGACGCATTCCGATCGCTCCTGGGTCATGCCCATTTTGTAATGAAGGGTTGGAATCAGCTTTGTATCTAGCTGCTGGATGTCTATTTGCATCGGTAATCTGGCAGTTGATTTCGAGTTTGTGTAATATCCCCCCATTTTTGCATTCTCCATCAAAGTCCTACTGGAGCTGAGTAACCACCTACATGTTGAGCCCAAGATGCATGCTATCATTCTCACAACGTTATGGTGTCTATGGAAACATCGAGAAAAGGTCATTTTTAATGCAAGAAGGCCTTCCATGTATAAAATATACAACCAAAAATGAATTGTTTCGTTTACAACCATTGGAATAAATACAATATACAATCCTTGTAAAATAGGAATAATTGACACTAAATAAGAAACTAATAAATGAAAAATATCTACCCAACCCAATAATATAGCCTAATTCAAATAATTAACGGTTAGGCGGGAAACCGAGTTTATCGTTATTATGCCCCCACAAGATAGACGTTCGAGATATGAGTCCAATCTTGGATAAAAGATTATGAAACCGGGGTTTCAACAGCGGCTTAGCAAGAGCGTCAACCAGTTGATCATCCCCAGAAATGTGAGTGACATGGATAATGCCTTGTTGTACCTTTTTCTCTAACAAAATGAAAATCAAGAGCAAAGATGCTTCATGCGCGAGTGAAAAACTAGATTAGCTAAGTAATGTGTGGCACTCAAATTATCACAGTAAATGGTGGGTGTAACAGTGGACTTGTAGCCAAGTTCCGATAAAAGAGATATGAGCCATTGGACCTCGGTGGTGGTGGATGCGACAGCCCGAAATTTGGCTTCAGTGAAGATCTCGCCAGGGGTGGTTGTCTTTTAGAGCCCCAAGAGATAGGATTCGATCCTAGGTAAACAATGTAACCTGTGGTGCTTCGATAAGTTGTTTTGTCACTAGACTAACCAGCGTCGGTGAATGCATGAAGGTGTAAAGGGGAGTTATGTTTAAAAAATAGCCCATGGTGTAAGGTACCATGAAAGTAGCGAATTAAACACTTGAGGGCAGCCCAGTGGTTGGTGGTGGGTGAATGCATGAATTGGGAAAGCTTGTTGATGGTGAAGGCCACATCGGGTCGAGTGAGGGATAAATATTGTAAGGCTCCAACAAAGGCACTGTATTGAGTGGGTGAAGGCAGAGGTGTTCCATCGGTGGGAATAAGAGGGTCCGCGAAGGACATTGGTGTAGCAGCCTTCTTGCAATTACTCATGTTGGCTTGAGTTAACAAATCAATGATGTATTTAGATTGAGAGAGGAAGAGTCCATGATTATTTGGAATGACCTCGACATCTAGAAAATACGAAAGGGAGCCTAGATCTTTGAGGGAGAAACAAGAAGCAAGAGACTTGATGAAAGAATTGATAAGAGAAGTATTTGGGCTAGTGAGAATGAGGTCGTCTATATATACAAGAATAAAGATGAGGGACTGAGTGCCCTGATTAACAAATAAAGATGGATCAGATATGGTTGGTTTAAAACTAACAGAAAGAAGATATGATTTTATTTTATTATGCCAAGCGCGGGAGGCTTGACGAAGACCGTAGATGGCCTTGTTTAATTTGCATATATGATGAGGTAAATAAGGATCGACGGAGCCAGGGGGTTGAGACATGAAAACATTCTCGGCAAGGGTGCCTTGGAGAAAGGCATTGTTAATGTCAAGTTGACGAAGACACCAATTCTGAGAAATGGCTAGAGAAAGAATGAGGCGTAGGGTTGCAGGTTTGATAACCGGACTAAAGGTTTCAATATAATCGATTCCTGGAAGTTAGTTGAACCCTTTGGCTACCAGACGAGCTTTTAGACAGTCAATGGTGTCGTTCGGTTTAAACTTAGTTCGGAAAACCCATTTACAAGTTACAACCAACAAGGTTGGGTGTAGAGTCTGGCGGAACGAGAGACCAAGTATTGTTACGTTGTAGAGCATCAAACTCATGTTGCATAGCTTGACACTAGAGGGGACTTTTGAGAGCTTGAGTAACAGTGGTGGGTTCATTGAAAGGAGTAGAGGTAGCATTATATAGAACAAAATGATCATTGTGATATTTTGGATTGGGTTTGCGTAGAGTACGGGTGTGAGAAGGAGGGAAGATAGTGTTATTATTAATGTTAGAGGTGGTGGGGTTTTGTTCGAATGGAGGTGAAAAGACTGGAGAAGTAGGTGGGGTGGGGAGACTCGAAGAATGGTTTGGGGAGGTGATTGGGCTAGAGAAATCATTGAGTGGAATAGTGGGGTTGGAGGAAGTGGGCTGAGAAGGGGACTGGGCTTTAAGGGTGATGTGGTTAGGAGAGCCCGACTAGTGGTTTTGGGTAGTTAAATTGATGGTTGTGTCATGAGTTGGTGGAGGTGGGGTGGCGCCTGAATGGATATGGGGGGTGTCAGGTGTGTCGTGAGATGGAGTAGGTGGGGTGGGGCCGGAATATATATGAATAGTGAGAGGGAACCATGCATCCGGGTTAGGGGAAGGAGGGGTGGAGAATTGTGAGAGAATTTCATAAGGAAATTGGGTTTCTAAAAAACGTACATGTCGAAAGGAATAAACTTTGTTTGTTTGTGGATCGAAAAGGTAGTAAGCACTCTGAGTAGACGAGTAGCCAACAAAAATGCATGGTTTGGACTTTGGTTGAAGCTTGTAAGAAGAATGTGGGCGTAGCCAAGGGTAGGAATGGCAACCGAAACTACGAAGTTTGTCATAGTTAGGTATAATGTTAAATAGGCGAAAGAACGGGGAATCATTTTGTAGGGTGGGGGTAGGTAAGCGATTGATCAAATAAGTTACGGTGATAAAAGCAAAGGGCCAAAATTTAAGAGGCATTTTGGCATGAGATAGAAGGGTTTAACCGGTTTCGACTATGTGACGGTGTCGGCGTTCGGCATAACTATTGTGTTCAGGTGTATGAGGTGGGGAAGTAAGATGGGAAATGCCACAAGATGCAAGATCGGAAGCAAGTTTAATGTATTCACCGCCGTTATCTGAGAACAATATTTTAATTTTGCATTGAAAATAATTTTCAACAAGTCTTTGGAAGCTAATAAAGGTGTTGAGTGAATCGGATTTCTTTTTGAGTGGGTAAATCCAAGTATATTTTGTGTAATGGTCAACAAAAATTATGTAATATTGTTAACCATCATAGGAAAGAACAGGGGAGGACCATACATCCGAAAATAAAACTTGTAACGGGGCGTTAGAGGTGATAGATGAAACACTAAAAGGAAGCTTGTGGCTTTTATTAACGTAACATGAATTACATGAATCATTAAAATAAGAAATAGAAGAAACAATAGAAGATAAATGTTGTAGCACTTGTGAATGCGGGTGACCGAGACGATGATGCCACAAGGATGATGTATTCATGTGAACATGAAAAGCTGAAGGTGGTGATTTTGGTCGAAGCTCGTAGATCCCGTGTTTAGCTACTCCCTGGAGGAGGGGTTGGTGATTGTGGCAATCCTTGATAACAAAACTAAGAGAAAAAATTAGATTAGTATATTGTTATCTAGACAAAGATGGGATATAGAGATAATATTACGAGATATGGATGGAACACATAAAACATTATGTAAAATCAAAGAGATGTTGTCAAAGTGGAGTGTTAAAGAACCAATATGAGTGATATTAAGAGATGAACCATGACCAATTACAAGTTCTTGGGTGCCATCATATGGAGCGTGGAGAGATAGTGCACTATGGTCGTTTGTGATGTGGTGAGAAGCACCACTATCGAAAAGCCAAGGGCGGTTGTTGTCGATAGGAGAGCCTGGAACATGCATCACATGGGCCTGTGGAGAAGTGGTTTGGGTACCTCTGGGTAAGGGAGGCAGAGTGATATGTGGGTACATCTTAAAGGCATGACAAGAGGTAAGTGAATGACCTTTGTTGAAGCAAAATTGGCATTTGCCTAAGAAGGGACGGTTGGTTGTGACGGTTTATGTGGGGTGGGAAGGAGACCAACGGATGGAAAGGGGCTGCGGTTTTGCCATGGTTTGTGAGATGGGAGAGTATGGGCAATGAAGGCGGTGGTTGGTTGGTGGAGGTTGGCAGCAGAAGAGGGTTGTTGGGCCAATGATAACTCATGATTGATGATTTTTTCATGAAGTTCATGAAATGAAATGGGGTTGTCTCTAGCATGAACGACATCAATAGGAGATTTGTATGAGGTGTAGTCTAAGCCATTTAAGATGACATATGTCTTCTTGGTCCAATTGTTTGCCAAGAATAGCAAGTTCATCGGTGATGGCTTTGACAGATTGCATAAAATCAGTGACGGTTTGGTTTGAGCTTTTGGTACTTTGTTTCGGTCGATATTGAAGTTGTTTTATATGGCCTCGAGAGGTGGAGGCATAGGTATCGGAAAGTATTAATGAAGTTGAAGGAGGGGGTTGTTTTGGAGAGGATTAATTTTTGCCTGGATCGATACTATATAAAATATAAAACCGACAATGAATTGTTTCATTTACAACCACTGGAATAAATACAATATACAATCCTTGTAAAATAGGAATAATTGACACTAAATAAGAAACTAATAAATGAAAAATATCTACCCAAATATAACCCAATAATATAGCCTAATTCAAATAATTAACGGCTAGGCGGGAAACCGGGTTTGTCGTTATTACCATGCAGGGGTTGTTGAAGGAGATCAAGTCATTGAGTTTCTTGTGGGTGACCAATAGAGCAAAGTTTCATGATCTAAGATAGCAGGACTCGTGTAACTTAAATTTGTAATAATCTGTTTGTAATTTTGGGGACTTATGAGATATAGATGGTTGGTATTCCTTTGTTGTATCGAGGTTGTATAGTGAATAGTGTCTTGCTAGTGCTATCTTTTCTAGTGAAATTAGCTGTTCAAAAAAAATAAATAAATTAAAAAGCATAAGTTAACTCATAAGTGTTTTTGATCTTTTCCTTAAAATATTTAAAGTGTTAAATAGGTTTATAATTTTTTTAATACAATAATAATCAAATTTGTTATCGGTTTGAAACCGGGTTTTATATCTTTTAATACAATAATAATCAAATTTGTTATCAGTTTGAAACCGGGTTTTATATCAGTAGCGGGTTAAAAAAAGAAGCGGTTCACAAAATGCTTTCAAGCAATCCGGTTTCGATTTGGGTGAAAAACTCTCTCATGTTCCAACTAGGTTTTTTTTCACCTCTAAGTGGGATTCTAGAGGTGGGCAAAAAAACCGGGTTCGGACCCGACCCGGAACCTGGTACGGGTACGACCCGGTATAGTTGAACCCGGTTTGGACCCGGAAAAAATCCGTAGGGTTGAAACCGGGTATTAGTTTCTAGATTTTCTTAGAACCCGACCCGAACCCGACCCGACCCGGAACCGGTTGAACCCGGTTTTGCCTCTTTTTTTTTTTAAAAAAAGTAGCCGTTTTTAACGGCTATATAGCCGTTTTTTAACGGCTAAATAGCCGTTGGGGTCGATTTTTGGCCGTTTTTTTGTCACTTTTAGGCTTATAAGTTAGTATAAATAGGTGTAGGTTGATATGGTTTAGTATCCAAAAACGCAAAACAACGCAAAAAACGCAAAAAATACTCTCGTTTACTCTCGTTTTACACGTTCACTCACTCGTTTTACACTTTCACTCTCTTCAATCTTGATATGGCTCACTCACAATCTTCCGTTGGTCAAGGTTCGTCCAACGCTCCAACCGTCGTTCGTGTCATTCAAGAAAAGAAAAAAAAATAAAAATAAAAAACAAAAACCAGATTGGACCCGGTTTTCATACCCGACCCGGACCCGACCCGACCCGACCCTACCCGGGTATACCGGGTAGGGTTTTTATACACGACCATGCATGTATTTACCCTAATCGGAATACAATCACAAATCTTTCACATCACAACATTCCTTATCCAATACTTTTGTGACCTGGAACAATTCCATTGGATTTAATCTTCTTATGGGTTGTTTTTTAATATCTATCTACTATAATAAAAGAAGGTTTAAGATGAACACTTGACGACTTCTGGTAAAATCTAAAGTTATGTTTTCCGTCTCTCTCTCTTATTAAATGAGAATTGTTTTAAATAAGTAAACTAAACATTTAAATGATTTATATTATATCTTATCTTAAAATTTAATATTATAATTTATAATTGTTATTAATTTTATTTATAAATTCTTAGATATTCATTATTTTTTTGTTTCATCAATGGTTGATGACATATAATTTACAAAACATTTATAAAAAAATAATGATATTAACATGTTAAATTTATTCCACCCATGTAATACATGAGTTTTTAACCTAGTTATGATAATATGACAAAATTAGCAGTTTACATTATTTTTTATCCGGAGATTAATTTTTCCTTAGCCTAAACGAAACATCTATCTATTATAATAAAAGAAGGTTTAAGATAGACACTTGGCGACTTCTGGTTAAATCTAAAGTTATGTTTCCCGTCTCTCTCTCTTATTAAATGAGAATTTTTTTAAATAAGTAAACTAAACATTTAAATGATTTATATTATATCTTATCTTAAAATTTAATATTATAATTTATAATTTTTATTAATTTTATTTATAAATTCTTAGATATTCATTATTTTTTTATTTCATCAATGGTTGATGATATATAATTTACAAAACATTTATAAAAAAATAATGATATTAACATGTTAAATTTATTCCACCCATGTAATACATGAGTTTTTAACCTAGTTATGACAATATGACAAAATTACCAGTTTACATTATTTTTTATCCGGAGATTAATTTTTCCTTAGCCTAAACGAAACATCTATCTATTATAATAAAAAAAGGTTTAAGATGGACACTTGACGACTTCTGGTTAAATCTAAAGTTATGTTTTCCGTCTCTCTCTCTTATTAAGTGAGAATTTTTTTAAATAAGTAAACTAAACATTTAAATGATTTATATTATATCTTATCTTAAAATTTAATATTATAATTTATAATTTTTATTAATTTTATTTATAAATTCTTAGATATTCATTATTTTTTTATTTCATCAATGGTTGATGACATATAATTTACAAAACATTTATAAAAAAATAATGATATTAACATGTTAGATTTGTTCCACCCATGTAATACATGAGTTTTTAACCTAGTTATGACAATATGACAAAATTACCAGTTTACATTATTTTTTATCCGGAGATTAATTTTTCCTTAGCCTAAACGAAACAATGTAACGCATGACGTTACGGGTCTCATGACGAACATCTGAATCAACGACTTCACCGATGATCCAATCAATTCCGTCATCAAAACACTAACGTTAAGTTTCTAAACAACAGTTTATGTCTTCACTCATATCAACCTATGAGTCATCGACACCGGCCTTGAATAGTATTATTTGATCACCACTTCTTACGTACATTTGTTAACTTCGAAACATATATCATTTTAAAACCCCATTCGATTGTTCACAAGGCACGTATCATAGTGCACATGCATGCTGCAACACACGCGTCACATGCAACACTCGTCATCTCCTACGTTTGCACTTCATCGTACATCTTTAAAACCTTAAAACCATCTTCAAACTAGCCTCGATGATCAAGAACTCATCAAAGATGATGAAAGTTTTGTTCTTTTGTTTCATTGTAGCATCGTCATTCACCGGAGCGATTTCGTCTTCACATGATAGGATTGCGGATCGTGTAGAAGGGACGCTTAAAGACGCAGTGGTTAAACTCGAAGAATGGGATCCTGTGGACTCACCGAGACGGATCGGTGAAGATATTGCGCATAATGCTAGCGTGAAGATCGAACAAGGGGTTGAAGAAGTGAAAGAAACCGTTGAAAATGTATCTGAAACGAGGTTGAAAAATGCGATAAGTGATGTGTTGTTGTTCATGGGTTCATCGATGGGATCGGTGATCAGTTGGTGCTACTTGATAGGGTTTACGACTGCTTATGGGATGGCGATGTGGGTTACGTTCTTTTCGGGGTGTGTTTTGGGCAAATGTTTACCTAAACGACAGTATGGGTTGATGTTAAGCAAGATGAATATGGTGTATTTTAGGGCAATGGCTTATTGTGTTGGTGTAGCTCTTGTTGGGTTTCTTGTGAGTCAAGGAACAAGAGGGGTGTTATCTAACAAGATGGAGATGTTTCAAGGGTTCAATCTTGTTGTTGCATTTGGTATGATTTTGACCAATCTTATCTTTTTGGAGCCTCAAGCAACAAAGGTAAAAACAATGTTTTTTGATGGTCAAATTGCATAGTTAAGGGTCCGGACCTCATATACATGACACATTAGTGTTGCCATATTAGTGATGTTTGAATAATGTGCTATGGTGTTTGTTTAGCACTTGTCTAAATAAGTAATCGATTTGAGACAAACATAAATACATAAAACTTAGTTTGATGTTTTTAATAGTCATTTCATGTCCTTTCACGATCTAATGTTTGGTAATTCTAACATTGGCGTCTATTTACAGTTTATCGACCAGAGAATGAAGGAAACTAGTACGACAAAGAGTGTTGCAACAAAGAAGCTAAAGAAGATAAACGCGTACTCTTCGACACTGAATGTGACAACAATTATGGTGCTCACTTGGCATCTAGCATACATCGGTCAGTTACTTCAAGCTTGACACTGGATTTGCGCCCACTTACGACAAGTCTTTGTTACGATCTTTGGTCGATGTGAACTTCTATCATATATTTGAGGAAAGAACAAGATATTCGAGCATGTCAAGGCTTTGAAATGGTTTTTGTTCTTGCATTGTGTTAATTTTCTTTTTTGTATGTGGTGTCTTAATCGCCGACTATTACACATGAGAAAATTAAGGTTTTTGATGAGGTAGAACAATCAATAATATGTTTCTAAATTTGTTTATAAGTAGCTTAAACACCGTATAAACGCATGAAATGAAAACTAAGTTTACACTAATCTAGGTAAGAGAACTTGTGCTAACAAACGAATTCCTTTTTATGATAGACATTTTTAGTCTTGTATTATGGTTTTAGGGTATTTACAGAACACCTAAAAACCAAACACTTTTCAAAACATACAAATTAACAAGCCATATTCAAGACAAAAATCCCTACTTAGAAAAATATCGATAAAAAACAACATTTATGAAGTTAAGGTAAAAGTTCATAAGTCCAAAATAATTGAATTTGAAATTGAATTTTTTAACATGCTCAACAGTCGAGAAGGGCGAAAGAATCATAATTAGTTGAGGCCTCTTGTTAAAGAAGTCAACAAGTTGAGCAACCCTAGAAATATAAAACATCAAAAATTGTCACGTAAGATAATTTATATGCTAATGGAACATAATGTTAGGTATATCACACACACACAAACATAAGTACGCAAGAAAATGAAGTACAAGTTATTTAACGTGGTTCAGTTTGTGTGACATAGGTTCACGGTTTGCAACTGGGGTTTCTATTTATTATTCAAGTGCTCAAGGAATTACAAACACCCTACCATCTATTTTTAAACACTATATTAGAGTTTATATCGTTGGGAACAAGAAACGTTAATTTAGGCAATGCACCTAAAATAAACTGAGACAGTAAGAATGCTAGGGCGGTTGCCTTTTTACGCCTCTGCCTAGGGCCGAATGCCTTTTGTGAAGCCTCCACACCCAACAATTTTCCATTATGAGGCTTTGAGAATCTTCAAACTATGTTCCGCCTAACTTGCATTTCTGTAATCTCTCATTTTACTAGTTACAGTCACCTTCTAAACTATATCCTGGGGACAATATCGATCTTCAACTCATTTATCATCACTACCTCATCTGCTAGTAACTCTTTCTTCTATTTTTTAAGTCTGCTACCGCTATAACATGTTATGACACGTATTGCATGTCATTAAAGTTTCTACTAGTGAATGTGTAAACTAGCTCTGGGTATCTCCTTTGCAAAAATGGTCCTCTTCTTCACACCATTCTTACAGTTGCAAGTTTTTTTTTATTATTTTTAGAACCGGATCAACCCTCTTATGCACGTATCTTAAATGGATTACCTTTAACTGTCCATCTCTAAACACAATGATTTATCCTCGATTATCCTATGTACTGGTCGTAGGGATAAGCATTATCTTTAGACTTGGAATTTTGACATCCTTTAGACTCCAAATAATTCTTGAAGAAGTATTTAAGTCAATGTCCGCCATGCTGGTAACATTTATGATTTTATAATTTTCTAGTCATATCTTTCTAAAGTCCCCGATCTTGAGATTTTTCATCATCTTCATGTTGAGCGTGACATAGAATGACGCTCTAGAATCCATCACCCACAAATCTCCAACACTTGCAACTTCATATTATATGACCAAATCAGCCTATAATTAAGCATTTGGGTCTAGTTTGCAAAGTCTACTTCAAGCTAGATATTAGCTTTGCGTCGGCGATCTGCTCCATAGTCGATGGATGTGTGGTCGGTTTTGACCCCGTTTGAGGAAAAGCTAGAACTTATCGACATCAACATTCCTCCTTCAAGCTAAACTTCTGCTCCAACTTCATGTTTAGCTTAGAAACAAAATAAAAGACTGGTTTTATAATTTGGTTCATCACTATGAAGTTAAGAAAATAATTGTTAAAGCCCAAATGTTTTAGTTGCTCGAGTCAGCCCACAAAATGTGATATATAATGGCATAATTATTTAAGATAGATTTGTTTATAGATGGACCCAGCCTTAAAACTGAATGGCAGAGGCCCATTTTAATGATTTTAAAGCCCAAATGTTTTTTAAACTAAAACTAATATATTTGGAGCCGAAACTACATACTTCTAGTATCTTTCTACTTTAATAAAAAGGTATTTATAGGGAACACGTGACAACATTGCATTCATTATCATCAAATTTTCTTCACTTCTCTCTCCTATTAAATAATCAAATTAATTAAAAATAATATTATTTTAATTTTTTTAGATAAAAATAATCTTTTAATAAATTAAGAAAAATATCTTTTTATTAATATTATTTCTAAAGAAATAGATTTTATAAAATAAGATATTTCTCTAAAACATCAATCCTTTTTAAATATACAAAATATTTTAAAATTGATGTTTTTCAAAAGTTAAATTTTTATAAAAATAATAATTACAATTGAAAGTTATAATAAGAAAGCTTTTAAAATTGATATTTTTAAAACATTTGTTTTGAAGCAAAACGGTTATTTTTTAAAAAAAAAACAAAAAAAGTTTAAAAACAAAAAATTAGAAGTTGATATCATTGTTTTGTTATTCATGATCCTTACTTATATGTAATTTAAATCATATCTTATCTTAAAATATTATTTTATAATTAATAATTTATTATATTATTTATTCAGCACGTGTGATACACGAGATTACTAAAGCTAGTTATAAAATATTTGGAGCCGAAAGTAAACTCCAAAAATAAGATCCTTTTGATTTTATGAATTTTATTGATGAAATCAACAATAATAGACTTTAGAGTTTATAGAATATTTATTTTCTATAATTCTAAATATGCTAAATGGAATATATTCGTGTGAATAGAGGTTCCATTTATATATGTAAAATAGTGAATTACTGATTAATTATTTGTAACTTGAGCTCCTTACTAAACTATGATAATTCTCTTTAAATAAAAGTTAAGTTAACAAAACTTTTATCTTATCCAACATCCAAAGTATTGTTTAACATTGTTTAACATGGTGAACAGTTCTTTTAAACCTGTTCTGATATTAAAATTCAAGAAATCAATCGAAATCTATAACAATGCATATGTATTGCCTAACCTTCATGTATTACGGCACAAAGTATCACATATGAAGGGTGACTTTGTCTTATATGAATAGTAAATTATATATAGATAAGAGTTCATTTCAATTTTGATCCTTAAGTTTTGTCTAAAGTGATCATTTTTCCTTTAAAAATTAAAAACATCAATTTACCTCTAAAAGTTTCATATGTTTTTCAATTTCATTTCAAAAGTTTTATTGTTTTGAATAAAGTTAAAACAACTAATAAAACTTTTGAACTGGAATTAAAACAACTCATAAAATATTTGAAGGTGATGGTTTTTAATCTTTTAAGGAAAAATAGTTATTTTCAACAAAACTCGGGGAGTAAAATCATACTTAACTCTAAAGATCAAACAAAACCAAATTAATTGAATTAATATGGGTTTTATATTCGAATTTAAATAAACTGAAGTCAACAAAATACCCCTAACTAAATATATCAATACTCACCATAATGTTAAGAGTATTAACAAAACAAACACGAGCTAAAAAGAGTATCTCATTATGCTTGAGATCAGGATTTTGAACTGTTCAAGCTAGACCCTAAACTGCCGCCTACAATTCACTATGGATAAAAATAGAAAATACAAGATAAAGATTCATGGCTTTAAAAAAACGACCTTAAGGAATTTTTTTCAGCTAACCATGAATAAATATAAGTAGATGCAATGCCATACAAAAGTGTATAAAGAAAAAACTCTAACATGTTTCTTTTTAACTTACTTTTATTTATGATATCTGGTTAACAATCACTTCCAAAATAGATAACATATAAACATGAAAACTGAATTAATTGTTCTTCAATTCTAACTTAAAGCTACAAAAAATGATGGTTCAATTTCATTTTAAGGAGAGACTAACTTGTAGGTATGATTGTTACAAGGCTTATGAACACCATCAACAACAATGCTTAACTTTTTTTACATGTTCTTTGTTCTAGTGAACTCGATTTAATATTCTATTCTGGTGACTCTTTCTTTGATTCCGATCAAAATTTAAACACGAAGAACAACAACGATGAACGATGGTGATTTGCAAATACAAAGCCATTTGCAAGAAAGTGAAACAACCTATTTTGAGGCCCCAAGTGAACTTATTATTCAGGGCCCTTTCATGTTAGCTTGAGACCGGTAATAATCACCAATCATTAACTTAAACAGGTTGAGCGGCCATCAAATAACTTAATCAACACTTTAGCATGTTAATCTTTAAAATGGATGGAAATCAATAATCACAAAATAATAAAATTTAAATTCTAAATCCCTAATCACAAAACAGTAATGCTAAATCAGTCAAACTAATTGCCTAATTTGCTAACTAGTGATCACAAATAGTAAATCAATTAGACAATTATTGAAGAGCAGAGAAGGCGATAAATTCAGTAAATAGCTTTTGTTGCAATGATTGCAGAACTTGAACAATATTTACTAAATTCCTTTTGTCCTAATGAATCAATGATTGTAGATTTGGAGGACCTCAACAACTCAATACACTAACCTTGAACAATTTTCTTTGTGAGAAACTTAGAATTTTATCATCGGACACCGCTCCTAAAAATTCGATTATAAATAACTGATCTTTGTTCATCTAATCGAGTCTTCGTTTCCAAATAATCAAATATTGTAGGCCACTTTAGTTTCCCTGCTATTCAATTGTAATTTGTTTCTGGGTCCAAAAAATCTCACTAGAGAAGTCTGAAACCCAATAGACATATTAAAAAGTGGAGGTCCTAATTTTTAAGGGGCCTCAAACCTCTTGCTTCACCTACTAACCCATGGGGTTGGCCCTTGCGGGGGTGAGTATCTAATATAAACACTAAATATTTTGAGTTAATTACACGATTGGTCCCTGTGTTTTGCCCATATTTCAATATTGGTCCCAACTTTTGAGAAATTACAGGTTTGGTCCCAACTGTTTACCAAACCGTAACACGATTGGTCCCTAAAGTGGATGGTCGTTAGTTTTTTGGGTTAATTTTTTCAAAATGACCAAACTACCCCTGTTTATAAAAAAATTAATACAAATTTGAGAATAATCACCTTAGCACCACCACCACTGTCACCGGCCATCACCATACCACCACCGTCACAGGCCATCACCATACCACCACCCTATACCACCGGAACCACTGCATACCACCAAAGCCAGAACCACCGCAGTACCACTACCGGAACCATTGCCATACCAACCCAGCTAGAACCACCGTCGTATCACTACCGGACCACGGCATAATCACCACTCCCAACCCTCTTTTCCCCAACCATCTCCATAACCGACCACCCCCAGGTCCCAACCTGATATTTCCCAAACAATGAAACCCCCACCAACCCACATTCGAACCACCACCATTGTCGGGGTCATGATTGCAGGTGGGCGGCGAGTCAAACGCCATCGGAACCACCACAATCCACAATAGTCGCTTGAATTAAACGTCGTATGAACCACCGTCAGTCGATTGACTTCGCCGGCGTGGAGGGGTGCGGCGGAGGAGGAGGGTGGTGACGGTGGGGAGGGTGTGAAAGGTAATCAATGGGTGGGGGTTTAGGGCGGTGGTTGTCTCCGGTGGAGGAGGAGGGTGGCGACGGATGCTGCCGGTAGTGGTGGTGTGCTGGCGTTGGAGGTGCTCCGCCGGTGGGGTGCCTGCTGTGATGGAAGGGGAACGGGATGGGTGGGTTGGATTTTGAATTATTAATATTATTATATTATTATTATTGTTTATTATATATTATTATTATTATTATTATTATTATTATTAAAAGAATATGGGATCCATATAAATTAGTTTATATTTATATATTTTGTCTTTTAGTTAAAGGGCAAATAAGTCTTTTGATCTATACTTAACTGAGAAATTTAACAGAAGTTAATGCTAGGGACTAATTTTGTTACATTTTGGTAAACAGTTGGGACCAAATCTATAATTTCTCAAAAGTTTAAACCAATATTGTAATATGGACAAACCACATGGACCAATCGTGTAATTAACTCAAATATTTTCTTCCCAATCATGCATGATAATACCCAAGGGTGTCTCTATTACTAATCCCTTTTGTGTGGTCAAATGTTTACTTTAATGATTTTTTTGGCTCTAGTGTCATAGTATGTAAACCTCCTAGATCCTGTTATAAATGAGATTTTACTAGATACGTTGTTTGTTAGTTACTTGTATTATTTCGAGTCATGTGCATATATACTTAGTATTTATACTTGTTGTCTTATTTATTTCCTTTCATGCATATACACATACTAGCGGATTAGTCTGCGCTTCGTAGTTGTTCGATTTTGAACATGTACGAGAAGGTTGCTAGTTATATGGTATTTGATAGGGTCGTGCATATCAATTAAAACGAATACCTTAAAAGCGTTTAAATAAAAATTCATATCAAATATATACATTAAATTATGATTACATATACATTATTATTAAATTGTTACAGATACGATAACATGATAAAAATACACTATTAAATTGTAACTAATAGAAAAACAAAATATTGTTGTTTTGTTGTTATTATTAATATGGTTATAATTATTATTTTTATAATTTATTTTTTTAAACCTATTATAAATATCATTAACTAACAAATTTAGTTATAAATACTAAAATTATAAATAACCAAGTATTATTATTATTATTATTATTATTATTATATTATTATTATTATTATTATTATTATTATTCCTATTATTGTAATTAGTTTTTGAATCATATTGAATAATACGTCATTAACTAACAAATTTAGTTATAAATACTAAAATTATTAAATGCCTAAAATGCTCCTAGAAAAAATTATTATTATTTTAATAATAATAATAATAATAATAATATATTATTATTATTATTATTATTATTATAACTATGAAAATATTTAGTATTTATATACTTAAGTATTTAAATAACATAATACATGACAAAAATAATATTTAGTTATATAAATATAAATTTAAATGTTAATTTAAAATATTATAAATTTGATAATATTTAATATAATAAATTAAATAATCTCACATTCTTAAATAATATATTAATAAAAGATACATTAAATAATGTATTAATTACAAAATAAAAAATATTACATAAAGCACTTTGTACCTTATGGTTAAAAAGTTGTATTGGGTGTTTTAAAGTTTTAGTAAAATAATATTTGTATCATTCTTTCATCCTTATTAATAAATTTTATTAATGATTTATCTTTTAACTTGTTTCAACTACTTGGTGTCACCAAAATATGTAACTATGAACTTATTATGAATTTATCACAAATATGAGATAGACTTTACAATTTGATTGGAGGGACCGGACCTTTAGCCTTTAATGAAAGATGAAATGGTAAGCACTTGATCTATTTCCTCTCACAAAGGCTTTAGATTTTTCATCGATTTCATGTCATAAATTTTTAAAGCTCACATCATATGCAAAGTGTGATTTACCTTATCACTAGAAAGCAACATAATATAAATATTCATATTCTTTATCCGTTACATTTGTTTTAAATGCATCGATTTGATACTAAATAATGTGACCAATTATATAATTCTCTCTCGAAAGTTAAAGTTTAGTGTTGAACTAACTCTTGCATATATAACTTGTTAGGTTTAAAAAGTGTTAAATAACGGTTCTAAAAAAAGATTGACAACCCATAATTAGATGTTATAAAATCTAAAAATATAAAAATTAGGTGGAAGAACATCCTGGTGATTGGTGAGAATCAATCATTTGCCAGGGTATGATTTCCGTATATCCTGGCGACATTCGCGTACAAGATATCTTAATAGAGAATATTGCAACATCTTTCAACGGATATATTGTTGTGTGATATTTAAATCTTATTTTCACTTTACCACAAATAAATAATTATTTTAAGATGAACTTCTTAATCTAATAGAAAATAATACTAAAAAATATTTTTATATATAAAAAAAGTTAAAAAATTATTTTCAGACAATAAGTCCCACAAACATTAAAGAATTCAGCTAATCAGAGCCTTTTATTCCAGACTTGCCGGATAAACAAACTAAAGACTTAGCTGGTGTTTCTGTTATAATTCATGTAATTCCTCACATGTATGAAGCAAGGGCCCCACATGCCATGTTGCAGGAAGAATTAGCCTGGCTAATTCAGCCGATGTATCCCAATTCAATGCCGACTCAATGGACTTATTGAAATAAAGTCCTATAGGTGGCTTTTTTTCTTCAAAATGGACGTATAAGTCGGGTTAACATGTGTGTCTAGTGGACTTATTAACCTACAAGCGGAGGACCCGTTAAGTCCTTAGTATACTTAGTTGAGAAGTCCAAAATTAAGCCCTCTAATTGTTTGGTTTCTTAAATGTTAATAAGACTTATGGAATGAAACATGTTGTCTTATTTAGAAAAAATTTGATTAAAATTGTCTTTTAATAATATTCTTATTGCCTTCTACATGCAATTTACAATATTTTAACTCCTCATCTCTTAGAAAGAGGTGAGAAACCTCATCATATCATCAAAACGTCAGCTTGGGACCGACAAATATATAATTACTAGTGAGTTATGTACGCGCTTTGTGTCGGCTCGGTTCTAAATAAAATTCATATCTAAATATATTAACAAGGTAAGAATGTTGCAACAATATATAACTTTTTTAAAACATTAGAAACCTAAAGTTATAGAAGAAAACCAAATATAACGGTTCTTTAAAGAGTTAATATGTATAAATTATAACTGTATGTAAAAGCCATAATTCTTTTCCTTTTTTTTTGGTTTTATAAGGGAACAATAGTTTTATATTCTAAAGGACCGTTACGTTAAATTTTGGGCATTGAAGTTTATGCTTATAAAATCTTGAATGAAATTAAAATTAATTTTATATTAGTTGTTACTATATATGCCCAACCTTAATTCATGGCCATGACAACCTTTATCACGGTCATGATAAGTATGATAACTGATAAGTGAATCGTTATTTATGTTCACCCGACATCCTAATGTTGAGTGAGTGTGAATGTTGTTAAAGAAAATTTGATAATGTAATTTTTTTTAAATGCATGTTAGTGATATGAGTTGGCGCACATTGAAAAACATGTGTAGCATACTTACGAATCTGTTAAATGTTTAAAAATGTGAAAATGGTTTATGGGTAGTTTGTATATGACTAGTCTGAAATAAAGGAAAAAATACCAAATGGAGTTAAGCAAATTTCACCAAGTATGGGCTTTCATGTTCTAGCATGCAAATTTGCAAGAATTTGCTTTTTTGAATGGTGACATGAATATTTTGCATATATTGATTCGAAAATTGTTGATATTGATCATGTGATGGCACAAAGGTTAATAACACATTCAATGTGTTGTGTATACATGATGAATATCAAATGATAAAATAGGTAGAATTACTTTTTGTAGCAATAATTATGTGATATGCTGAATTATTCATTGTAGCAATAATTACTTTTGTAACGATAACATGATGAATATTATACAATAAGCTGAAATAACGTGAAAAAAACTTCGTTTTTATGTATCAAAATTATAGGTATTTTAAAAATTAAAAGATGTTTGTTTTTGTGATGTAGTTTTTTTAAAAAAATAATACGATCATAAGGAGGAATTTAAAAATATGGTTAGATCAAAATACCATTGGTTTATCATTTACAATTTTAATTATTTATCATTTTGCTATCAAATTTTCTTAGCTATTAGATTTATGATTTAATAGATAATAATACTTCTCATCTTTTTTAGTTGTTTCTCCCCTTTTAACCCCACCGATTAATAACTCATAATTCAATAAAAAATGTAAATAAAAAATCAGAAATTATATATAATAAATTTTTTTCAGAAATCTTACTTACGAACATAAAGCTTATTACAACCGTTGTAACGATTTACAAGCCGTAAAAAATTATGAATTGACTAATTTGATTTTTCAGAGAACAGTATGAATTTATCGATAAATACGGGCTCACAATGAAAAAAACATATTTTAAACAAAAATCTAGGTAACTACGCAACCAAGCGTGCACGATGTTACATCGTTATTACTATGTTTTCATCATTAAAGAGAATTACACAACAAGAAAATACCCTTATCCCGGGCCCACAACTATCCAACGGTCCGAAGTGGCGGGCCCTACAAAGCCACGTAGATACACTCGTTATACAGTACACACCTGAGTTGTCAAATAGCGGTTGGAAAGACGTTACGGGGCCCACGATTATTTCAACTGGTGCTGAGCTGGCAAATAGAAACTAACAAAATAATAATAAAATGACAGGCTGTTTAAAACCCAAACCCCCGTTATTAAAGCCCCGTGAAATCCGACCCATTTCCCCCACTCCACCACTATCAATAATAATATTATTCAAAGTTTCAATTTTTTATTTTTCAAACCCTCGGTTTCTTTAGGTTTTTCAGGTGAATTAACGGTGTTTTCATGGCGGAGGAGACTTTGACCACGGCGGCAGCGGCGGAGGGGACGACGGTGGCGGCGGAAGTTGCGGTGGTGTGTGAGAAAGATGGGTCGCCGGAGGCTGAGGTGAAGGTGGAGGAGAACGAGAAGGTTTCTGAATCGGGTTCGTTTAAGGAGGAATCCAATGTCGCCGGTGAGCTACCGGAGGTTCAGAAGAAAGCGTTGGATGAGTTGAAATTGATAGTTCAAGAGGCGCTTAATAAGCATGAGTTTACCACTCCTGCTCCGCCATCCACGGCGGAGGAAACGCCGGTGAAAGAGGAGAAAGGGGCGGCGATTGTTGAAGAAGAAGCTAAGGCTTGTGAAGAGACCGCCGGAAATGGTAATTCGACCCCACCATCGCCGGAAGTTGTGGTGGAATCCAAAGAAGAAGAAGATAAACCCACGGAGGTTTCACCACCACCACCACCGGCAACGGAGCTGCCGGATACCGTCGTTGCAGTCACCACCACCACCACTTCGCCGGAGAAGACCGAAGAAACTGAACAGTCTGAAAAACAAGAGACTCCGGCGACTGAAGAGGTGTCAATTTGGGGAATCCCGTTACTCTCCGACGAACGAAGCGACGTCGTTCTGCTGAAATTCCTCCGGGCAAGAGACTTCAAGGTGAAAGAAGCCTTTACGATGCTGAAAAACGTGATCGCATGGCGAAAAGACTTCGGAATCGAATCACTGCTTGAAGAAGATTTGGGATCAGAGCAAGAACAAGTGGTGTACATGCACGGTGTCGATAAAGAAGGTCACCCCGTGTGCTACAACGCCTATGGTGAGTACCAAAACAAAGAATTGTACAACGAGACCTTCTCAACTGAAGAAAAACGCACCAAATTTCTCCGATGGAGGATTCAATTTCTTGAAAAGAGCATCAGGAAGCTCGATTTTAGCCCAAATGGTGTCTGCACAATCGTTCAAGTTATCGACTTCAAGAACTCCCCGGGACCGTTTAAATGGGAGCTCAGGCAAGCTACCAATCAAGCCCTCCAGTTGTTTCAAGATAATTACCCCGAATTCGTCGCGAAACAGGTATGATCTTGATGTTTAGGGTCTGCACATAAGGTGTTCGATGAAATGCGTCAAAGAGTTTTGATTTTAGTTTTGATGTTGTTTTGATTTGGATTTGAATTTGTAGGTGTTTATCAATGTTCCGTTTTTGTACTTGGCTTTCTATAAGCTCATCAATCCTTTCTTCACTCAAAGGACCAAGAGCAAGTTTGTTTTTGCTGGACCTTCAAAGACTGCTGAAACACTCTTCAAGTGAGTGCTACTTCATATTCATTCATTGGTTTATTCGATTTTGTTCCATTTTGGGCTTTCTTGAATCCAACCACAAGTGACCCATTGTGATGACATTATTGATTATGTTTGATTTGTTTGATTGAATGTTAGATACATAGCACCTGAGCTGGTTCCGGTCAATATGGTGGACTTAGCCTCGAAGGCGAACAAGAATTCACCTCTAGTGATTCGGTTACAAAAGAGATCATCAAACCTGCAACCAAACACACCATTGAGCTCCCTGCTCCTGAGGTATGATCATCTAATTTCATGATAGTCTGTGTGATTATGGATTTGGTATGTTAATTTGAAGTAACTATTCTTTTTAATGATTGAGATTGAATTTTTTGATCAGTTTATGAGACTTTTTTGTATCAAATTATGGAATTTTGATGTGGGATTCTTGTGAAAAATCAGACTTGCACATTGGTAAGACTTTGATTCGAATTTGGTCTTTTCATGTGAGAATTTTGTAAGAAGTCATGCAAGATGTGATTTTTGATCCATTTATGGAACTCTTTGATCAAATTATGGATTTTTTGATGCGGGATTCATGTGAAAGATTTGACAGGCTTGCACATTGATATGATTCTGATCAAATTTTGGTATTTTCATGTGGGATGTTCATTTGAAATCATGTAAGATATGATTTTGGTCAAATTATGAAATTCTTGATGTGGGATTCTTGTGAAAAAATGTCAGGCTTGCACATTGGTATGGGAAGCAAGAGTTGTAGGGAATGAAGTGTCATATGGAGCTGAGTTTGTGCCTGTGGCTGCAGACAGCTACACGGTGATCGTGCAAAAATCAAGAAAGCCTGCAGCTACCACCGATGAACCGGTGATCTCTGGGCGGTTCAAATGCGATGAACCGGGCAAAGTGGTTCTGACCTTTGACAACCAAACCTCCAAGAAGAAGAATGTCATTTACAGAAGCAAGACCAAGGTGACCGAGTCCATCATATGCTAAAACCAAAACCAATGAAGGAATGTTTGTTTGTTGATTATGAAATAGGTTTCATTTTGGTGGGTTGTTCTTTAATTTATTATTCATGTGTTTATATTTATTATGTTTGGGGATTTACGGAATCTATTTACTTGGGATTTGTCTGTTTGGGTTTGCTCACTTTTAGTACACAAATGAAAGTGGATTGTGGCCTATTTCATAATCAACAAACAAATGTCAGGCTTGCACATTGGTATGGGAAGCAAGAGTTGTAGGGAATGAAGTGTCATATGGAGCTGAGTTTGTGCCTGTGGCTGCAGACAGCTACACGGTGATCGTGCAAAAATCAAGAAAGCCTGCAGCTACCACCGATGAACCGGTGATCTTGGGCGGTTCAAATGCGATGAACCGGGCAAAGTGGTTCTGACCTTTGACAACCAAACCTCCAAGAAGAAGAATGTCATTTACAGAAGCAAGACCAAGGTGACCGAGTCCATCATATGCTAAAACCAAAACCAATGAAGGAATGTTTGTTTGTTGATTATGAAATAGGTTTCATTTTGGTGGGTTGTTCTTTAATTTATTATTCATGTGTTTATATTTATTTATGTTTGGGGATTTACGGAATCTATTTACTTGGGATTTGTCTGTTTGGGTTTGCTCACTTTTAGTACACAAATGAAAGTGGATTGTGGCCTAAATGTCCCTTTTTGTTCATTTTATTTGATTGTTTGGCATATGAGCTGTAAAATCTTTCAACTTTATCTTTCCCACCTCATGTCATGATTGAAATATCATATATGCTTTTTCAATTATACTTTTAGTATATGAATACCTGTATCAAGTATATGATTTTGTGAACAAAGCATCTCTACATAATCCAAACGTCCATTTGTATGTTCCCTCTAGAAGATTATTCTAAAAGAAACAAGAGCGGAGAGAGAAACAATTTTCACACAATAGATATAAATTCCCAATTGAATTTAATTTTCAGTTATTTATTTATTATTATTGGTGTATGGATAACATGTACCGTCATATGCACGGTCAACCAAATACACACCAATGATCTGTTGTTAAATAGTACTATCCTTTCATGTTATGTCCATTGCTCGCCAACGGCAGGGATCAATATGCTGATGATCATAATGATAATGACTTTGCTTTGCTTGTGAAGGTGTATAATTTGTAGATGAAATAATTACTAGAGTTAATTAAGCAAATGGTCCTTGTGAGGGTTTTTTTAACAGGTAGGGGTATTGTATTTTTAATTTGTAACAAGTTAAGACATTAACACTAACAGACGTTAACTTTTCTGTTAAATCTAAGGGTATTTCATCATTTTACCTTACATGGACTGTTTATGTTATTTAATATATAAAAATGATTGTGTAATTATGTATATATATAGATATATATAAATTTGTGTATATATAAATGCACAAAACACCCACACAAACATACCTTAAATTCTAGAACCAATTTCACCATAACCACTACTGGTTTCCACCACCTGCCACCACAACACCACCCAGCCCTCACCGCCGGCCACCGCCCCAAGCCCTCACCGCCGACCACCACCCCCAGCCCCCGCCGCTGGCCACCGCCCAAGCCCTCACCGTTGGCCACCACCCCCACTCAGCCCCATCGTTGGCTACCGCCCCTGACAGCCCTCATCACCGGCTACCACTCTGTCATATCATCCTCACCGCCACCATCTTCTTCAGCTTTTTAAATAAAACAACAAGACCATCAACGTCATCATCATCCAACCATCACCACCACAATCGTGAATCATCGTCGTCGCATCATCATCGTCGTCGCATCATCACCATTGTCGCACCATCCATTGTTCGTTTCATCTCCATTGAAACATAAGGACCATCAACGCCATCATCCGCTGCTGCATACAAGCCCTAAAATCAAGAACCCCCAATTAGGTAATGCTTGATTTAGTTTTAGGGTTTTGAAAAAGACTGGAGTGGGGGCGGCGGGGATGGTGGCCGGGGTGGGGGAGGCCTGGATGGTGGCCGGGGTGGGGGCGGCGGGGATGGTCGTCGGAGGTGGGGGCGGTGGGGATGGTCGCCGGCGGTGGGGGGCGGCGGGTATGGTGGTCGGTGGTGGTGAAATTAGTTTCAGAACATAAGTGTGTGTGTGTCTATGCATTCATATATCTATATGTATATATAAAGTCACACAAACAGTCCTTTTTATGTATAAATGACAAAAATAGTCATTGTATGGTAAAAGGACGAAAATGTCATTAGATTTAACTGAAAAGTTAACGTCTGTTATTGTTAATATCTTAATTCGTTACAAATTGAAAAAACAGTACCCTTATGTGTTACAAAAAACCCTTAGTACCCAAACCTGTTATTTTCAATAAACCACAGGGACCATTTGCGTAATTAACTCTAATTACTAATGGAATGCTGAATTCATGAAATAGAGATGAAAGTGTAAAAATGAATATAAGAATATGAGACGCGCAACAATCTAAAGAAGAAACAAGGATGAATGCAAGTGTGGGAAAGATAGTAGACTGAGTTATATGTTCCTTTTACTACTTGTTAACTTTCATGCTAAAATACTTAAAAGAGGTCATTAAGTAAGCTTTGGTTTGTCATCTTCACAAAATTCAAGTGGCGACAATGGTAAGAACAATATTTGTTGTTCCAAACCTTGTTACGAACACTAAAATTCAATGGATAACAACGGATTAAACAAGTATTAGATAACATGTACTGTTATATTCAATGATCCTCACAAAAAACATTCCTACACGCGAAAACAAATAACTGAGTCGATTAAACAATGCATGTTCATCCACTTTGATAAGACATATAACTACGATGTTGTTGGAGTCGTCTTTTATTCTAAATACATCTCTCACACTAAGGCATCAGATACTTAAAACATCTAACTCCTTATAATTCAAGTATATCAACAATGAATGTGGTACATAAGAAATCCTCATTTAGAGTACTATCTTTGGTGGCAGACCAAATATTTTTCCACACGGGTTTAGTTCTCAAGTGTTTTTTAACTTGTCTTTGAAATTTAAGTTTGGGACGGCCCGATACACATAAATAATGTTAAATTATCTTTGAAACCAGTAAAACTAAAAACTACAGTGAGATTTTTGAGATAATCATGACCAGATAATACATTGTTTCATATGCATTTGGATAGAATAACTTGACTACATATAACTTGATACTTTTTTTTTCTTTTCACTTTGTTTTTCTAATCCAACATGATTTTCTTTTTCAAATCCAACATGAATAATCTATCTTTCTAAGTTCTAACATGAAAGCACTCAAAAACATAATACTAAAAGTAAAACAAATCGGGTACATGCTAGGCCCACCCACTACCCATACTATTAGGGCTGCAAACAAACCGAACGTGATATTGTCTATTTTTGTTCATTAAGAAAATAACTTGTTCATGAACGCTTACGGAACGAGATTTCTTGATCGTTCAATAAGAAAATTAAGCTGTTCATAAACTGTTCACGAACATAAACAAACGCACACAAATATTCATAAACATTAATGAACACAAAAGGAACTTTCTAAAACAAACAAATACAAACCATCATTTATTGATTTTACAATTTAAATCACAAACATCATATAATATCCACCAAAGATAAATACGTACTTAACATAATTATCTCAAAATTTTTTTTAAATAAACGAACACAAATGAACGTCAACGAATACATTATCGAATGTTCACGAACATAATGAACGAACGTAATATTTGTTAATGTTCGTTCGTTTAACTAAATGAACGGAATTTTTTGTTTATGTTCATTCATTATTAAACGAACGAACATAAATGAACTTAACGGTAAATAGTTCACGAACTGTTCGCTAACATTCGGTTTTTTCGTTTAATACCACACATATAGCAAATGAAGCATATTCAAACTAAAATTGGGGTCAAATGGGCTCCCACATTCTAAACCTATGCAATTAAGGTTTCTCAAAGGCCCAAAAGCCTAAGAAATTCGGTCGGCCGTAATTTACGATAATGCCATTGATTCGAGAATGGGGAACATATGGTGTTTGAAGCAACGCACATCATCGATTCATTTCATCGGCTCGTATTCTCCTCTCGAAAACCCTCGTCGGACGAACGAATTAGGTCACTATTTCGTTGGATTGAAGCAAATAAGCAAAGAACAAAAGGGGAAAATCTATCTTTAATCGAAAAAATGGCTGAGAATAAAGAGATTCCGCCTCAATATGATCTGAATGCAAAGTGGGATGCTTGTTTGGATTTGGGTGTTCGTCGGTTTGTTTACTCCTCAACCGCCGGTGCTTTCGCCGGCCTTCTCTTCTTCCGTGAGTTCTTATTTACGATATGACAATCTATGTGTTTCGATAGAATGTAATTGATTAATTAGGGCCTATTAGTAATCAGATTTTGGCCGCTTTTCATAAAGATTATCGGTAGTGATTGTTTGGGTAGTTTTATGATCGAACTTTCAATTTCTGATTACCCAATGATGAAATTGAAGTAAAATTTAGAAAATTTAGAGTTTTGAGTTGATAATGCTACATTAATATAAGATTTAGGATGTGTATTTGACCTGGGAAAAGATATTTAAGTTCTGATATGTTGCTTGGAAATATTATTGAAAATGGGCATTTGTTGTAGAAGTTGGAGATATGATATTCATGTTATGGGAAGTTATCATGATGTTCATTCGATTTGCTAAAGAATGTACAAAGACTTGCTCTGAAGTTTTTCGTTTGTTGTGACCCTTGGTTTGGGCATAGACGCGTAGTTTTTTTTGTTCTGGATGTCATTGATTAAACTCTTTTTTAACATGTTTGGATCCTGTTGTCTAAGAAATTGTATTGTTTGAACGCTATACAAAAAGTAAAAATCGCTTGCAATACTATTATCCCATGTATGTAATATAAATGACACGAGTGTTCAAGATCCAAGAAGAAACTTGGGTAGCATTTGTGAGACACTCTTGTGGCCCCTACTAACATCTGTAGTATTCTATCTACTACAGACTGCACATAAGACGAGCACTCAAGTTAGAACATGAACACAAAGGTCTTTAAGTAAGCAACTTAGCCGAGATCTTTAACTGATCGCTTTCTGGTGAGGAAATGTGGCAAGTGTTATGCTCCTGCGGCAACTGATTTTCTGGAATCAGTGCATTTAGTCTATCACTTCAAGACTATGGATAGTGGATACTGTGGATAGTAGCAAACCTTGTTCAGGATTGAGCTTGATGTATCTTAAAACACTTAAGAGGGTTATCATATGTGAGGTAGTGTGCTTTTAGGAGAAACATTTTAATGCTTGGTTGAGCAAATGCAAGATCTGATCTTTTCAAGGCTAGATAGACGAGTGTGCCCACATTAGCTCAGTATAGAGAGGGTCATGCAACAATTACATCATCATTTGTAAATCTGCAGTTAGGATCAATTGGGGTATCTGCAGGTTTGGCATTAAGCTATCCTGCATATCAGAGAAGAACAAGGGCATAGCTTCTCTAGGTCATGACCAGGCCAGTTGAATTTCAAAGAAGTTCAGCAGCTAAATAGTAATGAAATGGGCCATATCTTGAATCTTGATGCTAAATTGCTTATGAAGTTCTTGGCTTATTGCTTGATGTTGTTAATGAGTGACTGGTTGTGTTGACTGTTAGAAAAAAATAAACAACACTGAAGAGTAGACTGATAGCACCGTTTCGTTTATGATAAGTAAACCGAAAGTCATCTTCAGGATTTTGTGTAAACCCAGAGATTGAAGAAAGGTGGCTAGCATGGTGAACCACTTGCAGGCCTGCTTAAGGTCATAAAGAGATCTCTTTAGTTTGCGGATAGTGTCAGGGGTAGAGGTTGCTTGTACATCATGGGATTGTGACGTAGACCTTCTCATGTACAAACACATTATTTATATTCGTCTCTTCAATCTGCGTTGTTATTGAACTGCAACTGTGAATAGAGTATGAACACCATTTTGATAACAAAGTCAGCGGCAAAGGTTTTTTGTGATCAATTGCATCTTTTTGGGTAAAGCTCTTTGCTAAAAAGTGGGCCTTTGCTTGTATACCCCATTGCAACCAGTTGGGTGATTGGTTTAAAAAGGTGTACAACAGGTGCGTCTTATGCGTGAGATGTATGATGCGATGATAGAAAAGCATTGTTGTAGCTGATGCGATGTGATTCCATAAGACGCATGTGTGGCGGCTGATGCGGTATGGTTTGCTCTGATTCGTGATGTGGCCTGATGTGATCGCTTATGCTGTTGCCTAGTATTTGAATAAATTAGACCAACACTCTTTTATTCATATTTTACTTATTGCTGATTGTTATAAAATACCGTATTGTAAGCTTGTATCATATGCATAGACTACTATACCTACTACCTAGTTAGTTTTTAGAGATAACCTTCTTTATGTTGTACATTAAGCTTTAGTTGTAACTAATTGTTGGTTCAGGCCCCAAAATATACACACAAAACACAAAGTTGACTGCTTGAAAATTCACTCACATTAATAACTTGCAAAACACTAAAATATAAAGCAAATAACCTATCAACTACTTAGCTACATGAACTACATCATGGGAAAACTAACTTCTACTTATTTGCCATTATCCCATTACTTAGTCAACAAGCTAATAAAAACATGTGACAATAAAAAAACAATCTGCTAACTCACGTCCAACTTCATGAATCGGACCCGGACTGTTGATTCGACTTTAACCTGATCAAAATTAATCCAACAGTACCTAGACCATTTCTCGATTTGTGCGTGTCATCCTTGCGCAGGGGCCATGCTAATCTTCTCTGTATCGTTCCAATTTTATCGGATGTCCCCGAAGGCGGGATGAGATAATTAGGCTGGATATGGTACAGTTGCACCTCTCCGAGCACATGATCGAGGATAGGAGTACATGGAGACGTAGAATTAAAATTAAGGACGTCTAGTGGGTTCTGTTGGTAGGGGGAGTAGAGGATGACCCGTTACGTGACCCCCCGCGTGATATGTAGGCTATCGACTTTTACTCTGTATAGGTGTGGCACGATGCTTTTTCAGGCTTACACTATCTCCGGGTTGTTATGATTTTGCACTTGCTTATGCATTTGCTTTTGGGTTGTATGCGTTTGAGTTGTATACAATATTGTTCTGTTTGTTATGTTTATCATTATACTTATGATTATGCCTATGCCTTGTCTAAACTCTAATGTGGTTCTATTACCTATGTGTTGTTTGCACTATAATCGGTTTGTTATCGTTGTCGAGCCGGGGGTCTCCTTGGAAGCGGTCTCTCTATCTCCTCAGATGGAAGAAAGACTCGCCACCACCTACCCCTCCCAGACCCTGCTCTTTAGTGGGATAAACTGGGTATGTTTGTTTGTTTGTTTGTTTGTTTACCTAGACCATTGTAATTTTTTATTTTAATATCTATATTTAGTGTTAAAAATTAACAAGTTAGTATTTAATCTATAAAGGATTCTTAGTATTATTCTTATTACGAATGCCACTGCATACGTGATGTGCTTTCACGCGCGTTGATTTTTGAATGAATACACCTCCGATCGCCTCAACTACATATTGATTGCCTACTATGTGTTGTTTGATCGTCTACTGACATTGTGTACTTCTAGTTATATTGTATGTTGATTGCTCTACCGAACATGATGTTCTCTATGTATTGGGTGATTGGAATATATTATGAGCATTGGAGTAGGGGGTCTCGCTAGAAGTAGCCTCTCAATCCTCAGGGATAGAGGTAAGGTTTGTCTCATCCTAACCTTTAAGGACCCCTGACCCAAATTGAGCAAGGGCGGCCACTTCGCGATATTGTGCTAATTCTAGTTTTGAACTACCACAGACTTGTTTCGTAGTTTTCAATTGAGTGGCAGACCCAACACGACTGACAAATAAGCCGACGTTAATAGCAGGTCTAATTCCACGATAAAAGAGCTCTGTTTCCGAACAGATTTGTCCATCAGTAATGGGGATCACATTAGTAGGAATATAGGCTGATACGTCTCCAGCTTGTGTTTCAATGATGGGTAAGGCGGTCAAGCTACCTGCGCCTGTCTGGTCCGATCGTTTATCGGCTCTTTTTAAGAGACGGGAATGTAAATAGAAACATCCCTTGGGAAAGCCTCACGGCCTGGTGGTTGGCGTAACAATAATGACATTTGTCGATATGCCACTGCCTGTTTGCTAAGATCATCATAGATTATTAATGCGTGCATTCCATTAGCTTTGCTATGGATGGGATGTACTGGGTATGGTTGTTGTTGTATTGGTTTAATTGGAGGAAGTGTGGTAAAATCCATGCATTATAGACTCGAGCAGAAATTTCTTTGTGCATTAGTAGACCCATTTCTTTCTTTTTTTTTTTTTTGTGTGTGGATTTATGTATGTAGTTTGTGATGATGAAGAATTAGTTAAAATTTAAATGCAGTGTAGAAGAGTAAAGTGCTCCTAATGTTTTGATAATTGTGAAATGTGGAGTGGTGATAATTCATATTTGTGATGGATTAGGTTCCCCTGTTACACGCTGGGCATCAATTGCTTTTGGTGCAGGAGTCGGTATTGGATCCGCATACTCTGATTGCTCGCAGAAGTTTGATGGGTCAAGTCAAACTTCTCCCAGTATTGCTAAGGTATGTTTTCCAATATTATATTTTCAAAAAGATTCTCAAGCATAATTATATGTGGAATCCCATAATATACTTCTTCTCATCTTTGTTACTAGAGTCGACAACATTATTCTTTTGTCTCAATCAACCAGTGGAATTGAGTGAGACGGTTACAACTGTGCTATTATCACCTTCTGAGTTTGTACATAATCTATTTGAATAAGTTTAGGTCAAATACTATCTTATCCGATGTATAGAATGTGATAATATCTCCCTTTTAGACTGAGATAATCTCTCTTAGGGTTTAAGTGATGCTAATAGAAGATCAAAGAGCACTTGTAAAATTACTTTTTAATGGTTGTTTGGATTTGTGTTTTTGATCTGATTATATATTCATTGGTGATTGGTTATTGTAACTTGAAGTCGCAATAATCATTTTTGTAATGTTAAAGAATCTGATTATTTAAGGGTGATATATAATCACATATTGATCCTTTTGTAACCAAATACGATTGAATTTTTACTCGTATTAGCATGCGACTCCTGTTTCACAATGATCTTGTTTTTGGGTCATTTTATCCATTAATTTTTCAAAAAATGACATTTGCTTATCTCCTATTGAAGATATATGGTAACTTTCAAAGTGCATATCCAAACACCCCTCAGATTACTTAAAAGTTAAAAGCAGCAAGTGTATTATATTGTTTTGTTGCTGTTTTGATATTTTTCAGCATTGATATGAAGTTACTAAAATCTTGCCAACGTTTCAGGACTGAAAAAGTGAGTGTTGTGGCTTCTTGTGAAAGGGAGATTGTTGATGTTTCAAGACTTAAATGAAATTGTCTTTTGATTTTAACATGTATGATTTAGAACAAGACTAATAATTTGTGGCAATGCCCTCTTGTCATGTACAATTAAATATGTTTAGGTGGTTACCCCTGATTTCTGAATTTTGGGGTCTTCCCCTTTAAGATTTTGACAATTTTTTTTTTCATTTATTTAAGAAAACCAAGTATTAAGTGCACGCGTGCACTGACATATTGCGTATAAGAACCACTAAATATCTAGGAATTGTTGGAGAATGTTTTATTTGTGAATTCCAACATATTTTTCTAGTTTCATAAATAGTGTATTCACCAGCGAATACACTATATGCAAGAATGAATGATTACTATACACTCTAAAGTATTTAATGATTTGCATTGGAGCATTCTACATGATTACTATACACTCTAAAGTATTTAATGATTTGCATTGGAGCATTCTACATATATACATGTATATAATTTACATTGAAACATGAATGAAAGTAGATTTACATGTAGTTTTGCCTTGTAACGAGTTAGTTATGATAATGTGTTGTGTTGGCTCAGTTATAAAAAAATTATATCTAAATATAAATAAAAATATATAATGAACGGTAATATGTATGAGGTAGAATGTTTCATACATTTCACTAGTCAAAAATGAAAACATTTTTGTCGGATTATGCTTGCATTTTTCTTTTCTTTATATAGTATTATGAATAGACAACTTACATACATTCTAAAGTTCCAACTTTCTTCACAATAACATGGGTTTTTTACCTTGCATTTTAGAAATTATTTAATGCATCGTGTACTAGCAAAAAATATACAATATTTATTCATATATTTTGTGACGTAATGTAATGTAAGTGACGTAAGTAATTTAATGTAATGTAATGTAGCTGATGTAAGTAGTGCCACGTTACTATGTTTGAGTTCACGTAAGTAAATTTAATATAAGTTGGTGGAAATGAATGTAATTAACGTACTAACGTTTAATTTTATATTATATAATAGTAAATGAAGTTTCATGTTAATATAAATTAATGCAAGTACTGTGTGATTTAAGTTTATTCTAAGTATATGTAATCTAACTCAAGTTATTTCACTACTGTAAATGGATGACAAATTTTACTAGACATGTTATTTTCCAAGATTATCTTAATTTTTACTACTAATTTAAACATGCCAAATTTGTAACTAACGTAATTTAAGTAATGTAATGTAACTATTGCATTGACCAATAATATAAGTTACGTAAGTAACATTACTGCAGTTACATAGAATATTACATTTTCTTACATTTTTACATCATGTTTTTATGTTACGTTACATCACATTACAATATATTTACATTTTTATTAAATTTTAATGTTAGTGTAATGTAATGCAATATTTTGATACTAATTAATTTATTGTAACCAAATGACATTATATGTAATTTTATAAATATTAATATTACCTGATATTATATGTAATCTTTGGTTAAAAAAATTATAAATATGTAAATAGATTACAAAAGGAGAAAATGAAACAAAAATAAAAGTTGCATGACTTGTACGGGATGGCAAGTGCGAATTTGAGCCAATTAAGAGAAAATAAAATTTTCAAAGTTTACTAGTGTAATATTCATTAAAATACTGTGCAAGTAATCTTTCAAAAAAAACAAACAAATAAAATTCCAGTATTGATTGAAGAGAGACCTTCAAGTGATTGATGTAGTGACAGAGTTAATTAATGAGTTTTTAAAAGACCATTTTACTGTGAGAAATAATCTTGAACAATAATATTTTATTAGTTTTAATCCAGGTCATTGAATCATTATCTACAAGTTAATGAAAGGTTGGTTTTTAGTTAAAACTTCTCACGATAATATAACATTTTTATTTGAATCTTACCATATATATATATATATATATATATAATTATATATATATATATATATATATATATATTAATATATATATATAATTAGATCATGTAAGAACTTTTTAAAATTATAAAAACATGTTAACTTAAAGTACCAATAAAATCGGTAACTTGGCATCATCCAAAATATACAAGAGAGTATTTACGTCATTTTATGTATGACATCCTCATGCATTCATTATTTTCCAAGTTGACTTTCAAATGGTAACTATATGATGTGACGTATGAATTGATTTTTTGAAAGGCATGACGTATGAATTGTACTACTTTTTTTTTCATGAACCAAACTTTTTATTTCTTACGAATTTTTAATTGTTTGACTTTTTTTTTATAATTATTAATGTTTGTATATTGAAACATCTCTTACACACACCCTATGTTTTATAATATGCTCATAAGAGTAAACAATCAGCTATTTTTATTTTTGAAGCATCCTCACATGTAAGATTTCAGTTTTTCTTTTCTTTTCTTTTTAACATTTTTAATGCGTTTTAACTTTTTAATTATTAATGTTCTTCCTATAAATCATTGTATTTTTTTAACGTGGGTGTTAGTTTTTTTCAAGATTGATTAATAAGTAATACATAAATTTTTTTCTATGGTTTAATATAAAACCTCATGAGTAGGCAACAAAATACTAGTTTCAAAATGTTTTTTCACTATATTAATTTAATATGTATGGAATTATAGTTTAATGTAATTTTTTCAACTTACGATCTAACACTATTTTTACACTTAGATAGTTCATTGTGAATTATGTAATTTTTATAATTTTATTTTTTTTATACCGTAGAATTAACTACGTTTACACCATCTTACACTAATGATGTTAATGTATTGAAAAAATAATTTTAATGTAGTGTAATGACTTTGACATACTGCCACTTAAACTAATCAATTATACTTATCGTTTCACTTAACCAAGTTACTTTCCTTTCTAATTTCATGACTTATTTTTACGTTAATTTAAGATGAAAAATTTTATTTATCTAATTTATAACTAATGTAAGTTTACTACAATACATTAATTTAATATGTACAAAATTATAGTAAAATGTAAGTTTACTATATAAGTAATTCTAACACTCTTTTTACACTTAGATAGTTAAATGTTAGTTTACGACGTCACAATAATGTAATATGTACAATATTATTTTTATATCATAAAAATAATTACGTTTACACCTATCTACATTACATTCACAACCTAACACACGCTTTAATACAAAAAAGTTGTTATATCATACGTTGATGTAAATCCTACTAAATCAACGTAAGTTATGTATATATAACCTACTTAAAAGAAAAGTTTTAGATAGTTAAAGTAGTTGATTTTTAATAGAATATATCAATCAAGATAGATTCTATCATGTTTTTACATTACATTACAATAAATTATCTTTTATATTAGATTACATTACAGTATTTTACATCACATTACAACGATATTACATGTGTGGTAGATATAATAAATAATTCCTATCAATAATATATATTATTTTATATCATATTACAATGACATTATGTGATGTACATCATATTATAATGACATTACATGATGTACATTATATTACATTATAGTATTTTACATCATATTACAATGACATTAGATGTGTGGTGGATTTAGTAATATACATTGTTAGTCACTAATTAACATTACATTGTTTTATGTGTGGTATTATTTTTATTTTTAATCTAATGTATGTAATGTAATTGTTGCTCGTTTGTGCTAAGCAGTGTCTTGTAATCTATCTTAAGTCATTACATTTACAACTTACATCAATACATGTACAACTTACACTAATGCAGGTATATGTTCATACTTCTAAGCTTACAATTTAAAACATGCTTACATGTTATTTTTTGAGAAAACTAAAAGGTGACATAGTTTATTCAAATTCATAACAAAATAAATGTCTATTTTTACTAACTTAAATAAGTAAAAAAAACCAACACATTAAATGCCAATACTTTTGGTTATGTCTAATATTAGAATTGTAGTAGTGTAAAGTATATTTATACTAAAGTAGGTTGGAAAAAATAAAGAGATTGAGACTATTTTTGTTTGACTAGAAGTCTAGATCTTCTTCTTTGCCATTGATTTATTGCCTACCACCATCATCAAGCTTCCATCCTCTCAATTGAACGTCATCACTATCATTGTCATCTTCTTTGTTGTCGAGAATCAACCCAATAAAAATAAAAAACCCTTCATGTTAAATACACTCCTTTTTTTCTCTCTCTCTGTCTCTCTCTATCTTACCTGTAATATCACCCATTTCAAACTATGTGTTCAGGGACGAAAACACGTGGTTGATGATGATGGCGGTCCATACTTCTCAGCACAAGTATTTACGAAAGAAAATGATGAACAATCTGAGCGATGGTTCAACCTATTTCAAGGTTTGAAGAATGACGTAAAGAAACCCTTGCAAATTGTTCATCACATGAAAAAAAACTAAAGAAAAAACTAAGAAAAAATATGAAGTGAAGAAACCCATGTAAGAGTATTCTTTAAATGTTTTGAAAGAAAAATGAAAAGAATGATGATATGATATTTACTTTTTTCTAAAGTAAATTGATGGGTTGCACGTCATTAAATACTGTAGTAAATTTACCTATTTACTCTCCATTGTTAAAAATAAGTAATAGACACTAATATCATAATGCAATTTATTTAGGATCTTTAGATTAAAGATGCTTGAAGGAAATTAATAGATCACAATTAGTTAAAGGGTTCTTATAATAAGGTAGAGTTCTTATTTGAACCGTATGATGTCATTAAAAACTTCACCTGTTTTTTTAAAACCTTCTTAACTTTTCTTTATGATGTTATTTGTTAAAATAAATTACATCATTAAATAGATCATTTAATATCTTTAATTTGAGTCTTGTTATATTTTTTAAAAAAATATATTTTAACGTTCATTATGGACCACTAGCTTTAAAGATACGAGAGTGTGTAAAATAATTTATATAATAAAATAGTCTTAAAAGAATACACAAAGAGATAATAGGTTAGCGGCGTTTCAAGTGTTTGACAAAAAAATTAAATCTAACCTGAAAACCAAACTAACTCGGGCAGAACCCACATAACTTGTATGAGGACTATACTTACGATAGTACGATACATACTTGATTACTGTTCATAGTATTTTGATTTTAGTTGACAATATATTTTTGGAATTTAACGTGTCAATTTTATATTAAAGATATATGTTGCCTTTTTACTATACCTATCGTCAATTTTTAATTTTAAATTTAAACTAGTAGATGTAAGCCATACTATGAGAGGGTGGCAAAATTTGCAACGTTCGGTTTTGATAACTTGTACGTTAATATTAACCATGTGAAAAAAATATACATCTAAACGTTAAATTCTTTTTACATTGAAATGTTTATAAAAATAGTGTAATAATTAATAAATCAATTCCATGCGAAAATACCTTCTAACACTTGAAAACAAATTATAACTATTAAAGACATATAAAATAATTAAATTACTTAAGTATTTAAAAAATTTATTTAAAAGCATGTAAAATTAAAAAAAAAGTTTAATTTATTAGAAAACACACTGGAAAATTAAATTAAATGCTGGAAGACAAATTATTAAAATAAAGTAGATTTTAAAAGTTATACGGAAATAGAATGATTCAAAATTTTCCATATGTTTTTCTAAACAAAATTTTGTTCGAAAAATGTTTTATTTAAATGAAAATGAGAAGAGAAGTTTTTTTGAAAAAACATTCATTTTGGTTAATATTTTTCAAATCATCCATTTAGGTAAATAATTTTTCTAACTATACAATTTGAATAAAAAAGCTCACTGTTTGTCATTCAAATAATTCAAATTTTGTGGTCTTCATCCATTGATACACACTACTAAAATTATTGAGGTCTTGTAATCTAGTGAATTTAATATTAGAAAATCGTTTAACTTTTTAAGTGATCTTGAAAACATACTGTTTGTCATTCAAATAATTCACATTTTAATGGTCTTCATCCATTGATATACACTACTAAAATTATTGAGGTCTTATAATTCACATTATTTCGTCTTCTTGTATAAATACACACTACAAATCATCAAGATAATAATCATTTATAGGAGTATCTAAAATCTTATAAAACATTATAGATTTTATTACCAGAAAAAAATATGTTTAAAAGTAATTATAATATTAAAATAATAGTAGCTTGAAGAGTTGTAAGTTATGATTTGAAAACATGTACATGGTTGACCGATTTCCAAAGTACAAATGACTGTACAATGATTATATCAATGTCTAAAGTGTAACAAGTCACTGCAAGTATATTAAACGTGAGGAACTATAAAAACCAACGTTAGCCGCAAATTTTAGCATATGCAAGTCATATGTTATTTTATTTTTTTAAAATGTTTATAATTTTTTTTCAAGATATTATGTTTTTAAAAACATTTCACCATTAATTTTCGTATTTTTTTATCTTTCCAGCGCCTACCATATATATATATATATATATATATATATATATATATATATATATATATATATATATATATATATATATATATATATATTTATATATTTAAAATCATCCCCGTTATTTATACCGGATTTACACATGTGTAAATCAGGTATTACACATGTGTAAAACGAATTTCGTAAAAAAACGAAAAAAATTTTATAATTTTTTTTTATTTATTTAATGAAAGAGGGAAACGAGGAAAATATTTTTGTGCTTTTTTTTATTTTTAGATTATTTTTCATTTTATAATTTTTTTAATTATGTTTTCGTTAATTATCATTTTACCATTGAAAACTAGTGACTCACATTAGTTACTAGAGTTCTTACAAAGAAAATGAGTTCTCATTTAAACCCTCCCCTCTCTCTCTCTCTCTCTCTCTCTCTCTATATATATATATATATATATATATATATATATATATATATATATATATATATATATTCATTGAACTATGATTCTACGGTAATAATAGGTAATTATAATACTAAAATAATAATAATATTTAATAAGGATAATATATACATATTTTGTTTATTAAATGTTTATTAAACGCTGTAACTAGTCAACTTTGACACATTCACATCCTAACATGTTTTAAGAACCTTATAAAATATCACTTTAACAACTTTAGATTTCTAAAGTTTCGGGTTTACGTGTCAGGTCAGATATAAAATGTTTCCGTGCATATTTTTATATACGCATTGAGATGATCTACAGTTCGACGTTCAACAATGTTTTAATGTAAATTTTGTTCTAAAACGAGTGGGGTTAAATATAAAACTTTTTATTCGATGCTATAAATCTGATTTACTCTACGTTTAACCTAAGTTTAGTTTAGAAACGAGTCGGGACAATCATAATCTATACTTTATCACGACGCATAAGGCAATAATTGCACTTGTTTTTTATGTACGTTTTGAGTTAGACTATATTTCGACATAATTTTGTTTTGAAAAGAGTGAGGTCAAGTACAACATGTTTTTGTTCAACGGTATAAATTCGAGTTACTTTACGGTTTGACATAAATTTAGTTCCAAGACAAGTCGAGTCGATTGTTAGTCTATACGTTATCACTTCACATACAATGACGCTGTAGCGTGTTGTTGCATTTGCATTTTGTTATTTGGGATCATAGTGAATTCCTCTCGCAATGCGTGTGTTAGAAAAACCGAGTTACTCTTTTAATCATCATGAGCTACAAGAGTCAATTTAAGTAATATATTAATTGATTAATAAATAAGTAAAGTATTAATATATATATAATATTTAACTGTTAGAAAATAATAAAGAAGAAGAACGATAAGAAAAAAATGTAAAAGAAAAAAAGAAAAAAAAAGGTTATGAAGATTACATATTTTGTCCGAGGAAGGATATAATAGTCGTTTCGTTAAAAAGTAACAGAAATTTTAACATTATTTAGTGGAAAGGGTGAAAACTATGTTAATTTCAAGGTTAAATCCGACTCCATCAAACATATCTTTGTCTAATATTATAAGTCAATCACGAGTAATCCGCGAAATATATGTTTAACAAAAGTGATTTACGATTAAGAGTATAATCCAAGCATGTTTTTTGTAATAGAAATTGTAATATTATTTAGTGGAAAGGGTGAAAACTATGATAATTTCAAGATTTTCAAGATTAAATCCTACTCCATCAAACATATCTTTGTCTAATGTTGTAAGTCAATCACGAGTAATCCGCGAAATATAGGTTTATCTGATAAGGATTTACGAATCAGAGTATAATCCAAGCATGTTTTTTTGTTAAAAGTTTGATTCCGACTTAGGTATGTTTTTGTTAGTTTTTATGTTCTAGCTAAACTACGAATTTCTATTTTGTTAACCCATTGGCAGCTGCTTTCTTCATTCTTATCACCCCACGAACACTATTGCCAATGATCCATTAAAAGGAACCTGAAGGGAATTATTAAGCAATGGTGCTTGCTATCTTAAAAGTTATATTTGTACACCAAATATTCCAAAATACACTAAAAACATTTATAACAAACATTAAATGGTGCTAGAGTTCTATGTTATTAATGGGTGATTATTTGCATCATATCTTACATTAACAGTTAAAATGTGCAGGTTATGACATTAGTAAGCACTTTTTATAATGCAATTGAAGATTCTTATAGGTAAGTTGAATCTCTTGGTTGTAGACTTGAATTTTAGTACTGTTTCTAAGAAATATACTGATTTCGAATTTTAAAAACAGGTACATTTCTATTATATAGGCAACTGGGTTTGATTATCATCAGGGGAACCTAGGTTAAGGGTTGAGGGGAAGCCGTCCAACATAATTTTTTTAGTGTTATTTTTTAGAAGACAGGAAAAGCATTAGCTGACGCATATAGCAACTGCTGTATCCACCTGTTACAGCTCAAAACTATTAAGGTGGTTCTCAAGCGGTAATGCGAGTATACGAAGTGCAAAGTGCGCTATCAAAGCATCACATTACTCCTATAAATCCATTTAAGATTTATTAGTTTTTCAATGTGAGACAATAACCACTTATATACTCTACCACTTCAAGGTTTGTTTTGTCACTCCACTAATATGGAACAAAACTAACCATTTTCACTTGGCAAATTGGATTTTAATAATTCAAACTATTACATATTGGTCGATAATAATCCATACTATTGGTTTGGCCAGTAATACTCTCAATTTTCACTTTTATTACCAACAACAGTCCCAATGATATAATTTTCAACCTTTTACTATTGATTTGGACTCGATTCCAGTCACAATAATGATTATGAACGAAATGAAGAAAGATACAAGTTAAATTAAGCCTAAAATAAATACAAATCAAACGTAAAAATTTGAAAATTATTTCATTGGACTATTGTTGGTAACAAAGGTGAAAGTTGGGAGTGTCGCTGTCCAAATTAATAGTAAGGATTATTATCGGCCAATAAGTAATAGTTTGAATTATTAAAATCCAATTTGTCTTTTCTCTTATTCTATCAACTTAGAACATTGATAACTCATTTATCTTAGCTTCGTTTTGGATACGATTTGATTCTTTGTGATCCTCTCACAAACCCATTAAATTATTATCATATTAGTAATAAATACTAATATAATATTTATTAGTGTCCAAAAGTTAGTAAAAAACCCAAATTTTAACTAATTTCCAACAATCCCCTACATAATAAAGATCGATCAAAACACTAGAATCCAATGAAACCTTGACAGTTGAATCTCGCATAGGACAGATAATTATTCACCTTGACCATTCCCTTATAAAATACACTTAGACTCCATACCATTAATAGAATCGATGTACTTGAACTGACGCTTAAAAAAAAGATGACGATGAACGTTTACACAAAATTTTCCCTAGTCGGGCCATCCCCTCATCTAAATCTAATCACTAGATTAACTTCTTATGACTAGTCTACTTGGTTATATATTTTCAATATCAACTTAATTAGAGAAATCAATATTGGCAAACATTCTAGTATATCTATGGCAAGTCACCCTTATATTTAAATGTTATTAGATAAAGTCATTCAAATTCCTGACGGGGTAAAGCATGCAGCACCCATATTTCAATGCCACACTTTAGTGTATTTTTTCACACTTTAGTGTATAGTGCATACTTTATGCATCATCCAACTTCCTAATAGGACAAGGAAAGGTTCACCCTTTCTAGAGATTAAGAAATCATCTCAATCACCAATTCTATATACCAATAGGATTGTTTCTTAAATGGTTTCTCCTCCCACATGCCTTGCACTTTGATAGAGTGTGTTTGACATTGCTTATGACAATAACATGATGCTCATGATTTGAACAAAACCACACCTTTGTATTATTAAGTTCATTAATGTTTACATATAAAGCAAAACATACCTAGGTGCAACTTTCCACTATATGCTAGTGTTGAAACTAGATTTGTCATAAGGTAGTTTGCAAACCATCATAGACTTAGAAGAATTCTAAGTCACCATCTAGGACACATCTAGACAATGGATTTCTTCTTAAGATCCTCACATACTATGACATTCCCTTAGATTGAATGAAAAATAATTTTCAAATTGTCTAAACACAAACCATTCTTGTGTTATTTATGTCGGTTAGTCTCTAAAGAGCACCGTAATTAACACGTATAGATCTGGAATTTTTTAGATTCAATACTTTATCATGTGAATAAAAAATGCATCATTCTAATTCTTCATAGCCTTAACGAACATCGCACTATTCCTTACCACATTCACTCTTCAATTTAGATAATTTAACATCCTAAATTTGTAGTATGTAGGAATGTCTCATACACACACACACACACACACACACACACACACACACACACATATATATATATATATATATATATATATATATATATGTGTGTGTGTGTGTGTGTGTGTGTGTGTGTGTGTGTGTTGCACAATCATACATCATCATTCAATTCAGGATCATAACTTCTTTGATATTTAAGGTGTCACACGTGACCGATATTCATAATATGGAATACACAAAGATTCTCATAAATGGTTTACACATTTCTAACATTTGGAGACTGACCATGTATTTTGATTTAGTAGATCATGTGCAACAAATGTAACTACTATTTAGAAACTGGAACCAGTTCATGATCATTAGCCAACTAGCAACATAAGCAGCATGAGCAGTCGATCTCACCCAAATTAAGGCTCATATCCTCTTCATGGTTCAAATAACATCAAGGGTGGCAGACACATCTACCTGTCGTTTTGTGATAATCACGTATTACAGTTCACGCATGCTTCGTATAAGATCTATAGTAACATATAATGCTTTCATGACTATGTATATAATTTATATCCGGTGTATCACGCATGACTATCAATAGTCATACAACAAAGCATTAGTTATCGTCCTACAAATTTCTTCTTGCACTATCCAATTATAAAATATAATTATTAACACGTCGAATTATTATAAAGTTTTATTTTTTGCATATCACGTACATATTGGTTTATTTATTTGCATTAACGTCAATTGTTTTCTTAAAATATTAAACACAACAATAATATAATATAGAAATAAATCAATTTAAATGTTAACTTTTATTGATCATAATTTGAATTGGATAAATAAATGAATTCTAACACAAAGAAATCATGTAGTGTTGCTATCAGCAACACTTTCATCATCACATATAATAATCAATTTTGGTGACACATAATCATGTAGAGTTAGTCTATACAACCCCAACTACTATAGTTCCGAAACATGAAAGTGCCTGGATTTGCTTGTTTAAAATATGCGCCACTTTTTTCGTGATGCATGTAAGATTGAGTAACCAATACTGTAACTCGTTTAGGGAGATCAAATCCTTCTTTAAGTTGGGAACATTAACAATATTTTCTGATGTTTGGGAACATCCCGTTAACATCTTTAGTTCCACTATTCCCATGCCAATTGATTATGTCATGTGGCCATCTAGCAACATGACCCTTTGTCAACCTCATAATAGTTCTTAAAATCCGATCAACTAGAACACGCATGAACAATGGCTCTAGAATTCAAGAACCATCCGCGGTAAGCAATAGCTCATGTCGTTTCATACATTCCCGAAATGAGTCCAATGACATTTTACGGCATGTTTTGAGGTATTCCCTCAATGGAATTCCATAGCATCATATCCTCAGTTTCTCATGGCATGTTGATACTCATATCTTGAAAAGGCACAAAGTTGTCCCAAATAATAAATTCTTTAAATAATTAACCACTCAAAAGTAGTAGCACTTAAGCAATTATATAGATGTTTTAAGGCAAACTATTTATATCTTGATTGCTAAAATTAAAGTAAACTGACTTTAAATAGTTTAACTTTCATTACATCAGTTCTAAAATGCATGCTAGACACTAAACGTGTACATTAAATGTTTTATAACACTTCATGTTTTGAGAAATACAAACACGCATGTTGGTATTAACATTATCTCCTATTGTTTCATAAAAATCATTTTTCATAGCTCTCAATATAGAGTATAATGTTTACAAAAAAACATTCTTTTAATAAAATTCCTCTTATTTTTAAATAATAGTAAATACAAACACGTTTGTTAGTCATATAATTTGTTACATAAAATGTTTGCTAGATAATTAATCAAACTCTAGCACACACGTCGGAAAACTAATCATTTACCAAAAATGATTTACTAGTATGATTTATAGCCTAACCAACTATAACGCTTATGTTAGAAATAAATGATCAATGATCGTTTATATAAACCCAAACATAAAGGTAAACATTCGACTAGTAACACGATATTTAGGACTGAAGATTGCATTTCAATCTCATACATGTCCACCCAAGAGTTGTACAAAGCAAATTATTTATCAAAATTATATCTATAAGATTTTAACCCAAAAACATCAAATTTATATTTATCTTTTCGTGAAACCAAATCCTTATTTATAAGGTTTTATGGTTGTTACAACAATCTCACAAGAGTATATTATAAGTTTGTATGACATGGGTTAACTTTATTAATGATTAGTACAATAATAATCATATTATTGATGGAAAATACATAATTGCAATACCGCATACAAACTGAATGCAGGTAATAACAAATTTTATATTAATTTAAACCAATTCAATCATAGTCTTTAGAGAGAACTTTATTCACTTGAAATTTGAACACAATAGAGATCCTTCACAGCTTTGCCTACGACTGCACAATCAACGAACCAGAAATTGAGTGGTGGTTGAGGATCTCTGTTCCATAGAGGTCCCTTAAAACAGTTTTCATGTCTCTTCTCAGACGAATCCCAAACAAGATAGTATGTTTGTATTGCTGGACATGTCCTTGCGCCCAAGGTAATAATGGAAATGAAGGTTTCTTGAAAGATGGAAATAAAGAAGAAGATGAAGTTAGAATCAAGAAAGAGAAGGATTATTCTTTTGTTTTCTAGTAGTTGAAGAGAATTATTGAATTTCAATCTAACTCCCACAACAAGCGTACACACACACATACACACACAAAATGTTTGCTAGATAATTAATCAAACTCTAACACACACGTTGGAGAACTAATCATTTACCAAAAATGATTTAGTAGTATGATTTATAGCCTAAACCAACTATAACGCTTATGTTGGAAAATAAATGATCAACGATCGTTTATATAAACCCAAACATAAGTGTAAACTGATAAACTTTGATTTTCGGCTAACCCAGCGCATTCGACTTGTAACATGATATTTAGGACTGAAGATTGCATTTCAATATTATACATGTCCACCCAAGAGTTGTACTAAGCAACTTATTTATCAAAATTATATCTATAAGATTTTAACCCAAAAACATCAAATTTATATTTATACTTTCTTGAAACCAAAATCCTTATTTATAAGGTTTTATGGTTGTTACACACACACATACATACATACATATATATATTGATATGTTAACAATTACACATACAAATAATGTGTATTCATCCCCATTTTGTGCATTTTTGGTTGTGAATCATTCAATTAGACACTTATTTATGTTTATATTGAATGTTTTAGGTTCCTGAAGAAAGGTTGATGATTTTTGTGAAAAAACTCAAGATTTGGTGAAGCTTTAAGAAGAAAAACATTTTGACATGCCCATGTTGAAAAACTAAAATTTATTTTTGTTAACCTGATGCAAAACATGCCCATGTTACTTCTGAACATGGTCATGTTCAACCCAAAAGTTGTGATATATACCCAGTTCTCCTCCATTTGAGACATATTCATCTTTTTACATAAAACCCTAGTACGTTCTCTCAAGCCTCTTAATTAATTAATTTTGGGCAAATATTTGAAGATTCAAGGATAAGATTGAAGATCGAGCACTTTCAAGAAGAGACTAACATCATCCAACCTATTTTCACTTGATTTGGTGTGAATTCCTTTAGATATACTATGAGTTCTTCTATTTTTTTGAGTTTAGGTGTGATTTTTGTAAGTTTTATGGGCTAATCTCTTATTATCACTTGGATTAGATGGAATTATTATGATTTAACAACTTAGACATGATTCTTGGTGTTATTTATGTTAATGTCATGATGAAACTTGATTATTCTTCAATGATTATGTGTATTTGTTCTAGTTTGATAAAATATTGAACCTTGTGGGTGTTGTAAGCATGTTATGTTAGAAAACCTCATGTTTTTACAAGACTTATGCATATGATTCCATCATTTGTGTAATTTTGTGACATTTGACTGGGAATGGTGAATGAAGGTTGGAGGTTTAGTAAAATTAGGCAAATATGCATCCTTATGCTTATATTTGAGAAAACCATGGTATATGTCATGAATCTCTCTTATCGTTGGTTATGAATTGATTTTATAATCATGATATGAGGTTTATGAGTTGAAGGGTAATTATAGTTTTATATATTTTACGCAAGTGGAGGTGGTGATCATGTGTTTATCATGTTAACTTTCCAAATATTTGTGGAGTTAGATAACCCTGATGGGAGTTTAATTCACCTTTCACATTAACATAATTATATCATTCGTTTCTCATAGCATGACTTTAGGTGGCTATTATGTGTTTATCGTTCTAGCTTTCCGAAGAGTTATATTTTTAAATACCCTTGACAGGGTTTAAGCTACATCTATGCATTATATGTAAGAAATGCTCTAACCACGAGTTTGTTCTAGTTGTTATTGCTATGCTAAATGGAGTCGAAATCCAAGTGGTATCTTTTATTGATTGTGTATATTCATCTTTATTTTCTTGCTTTGTTAATTTAATTTGCTAATTACTTTACTTAATTTTAATATTCATAAATTAAAACTCAATTGATTGGTTAAATAGTGATGATGATTTAGTATTGGGAGCCATTATGTCCACGGAGCGATACTCGATTCTTACGTCAAGCTATACTACTATATGATAGGTGCACTTGCCTATTGTGTGTAGTTTAAAGGTGATAATCATTTATTTAAATTAAAACAAATTTGTTGAAATTTCATATTAAATATAGATAACTTTACACATATCATATATATATATATAGGTATGGTTCCTAAGAAAATCATGATTTACTAGAAAACCGAAAAAACCAAATATAGACCATTGATCTATTTGATTAATGGTTGATATACACAATGACATTTTAGTAAATAATTTAAAATTAAAAAATAATATTAATGACATAAGGGTAACATGGAACAAAAGTATGTTAGGTTTGGTAACCATGATAAAAATTCCTACATTCACTCTTCTCTCTCCTCTCTCATACGTTAAGTTTAAAAAAAATCAATAGTTGACTTTATCTATATATTATTCAGCAACTGACTTCATCTTCCTTGTTCTTTTGAAGTCATACATAATAATACGAGTTGGTTACATATACGTAGCCAATAACCAACATCTGTTGCAAATCATTCGTAATGTTACACATGTTGTGCCCTAATAGCCATCATATTTTACATATTTGTAACCTTTTGTATAAATTGTTACATACACGTAACCACCACCAGTCATATATATGATCGCTATGTAGATTTAACCCATATACTTACGTATATGTAAGCATATCTTCATATATTGTAAGGCCTCGTACCCGGAGGCCTCACAGTTGGTCGCTCATAGCATTATTATATTAAACAACATACATTTCATAAAATATTGCAGCGGAATTAAGTTAACAAAAACCATTCATTCTATTAATAATTACTGTTGTTAAGCAATACATCATTGTTTTCTTGAATTAAAAAGACCCTGTTTAATTGCATTACAAAACAAAAATATCATTAAAGATGAATGGATGCCAGACTTGCCCCGATGAGTAGCTTCCCCCGCGTGCCACCCTCAGTAACATTCACCTTCCAACTAAAAATGCATAAAAGTCAGTGTTGCTGAGTGAGTTCTAGTTTTAAAACGTTTAAAATACCTTGTACGATTTATATATGAAAATATCATTTTCAATAAAATACTTCCTTTTTTGCACTTGAGCATTCATCATACATACATCAAGGTGTAAACTTCATTATCTTTCATTAACTCACGTATTCGTTCGTTTCATACATTTTCATTATCTTTCACTATTTCTAGATCCTGTCATAACTTTGCCCCCATCGTTGGGCACAAAGGCACCTCATTCTCGGGGTTAAGTGACAAGGACCCCGTTTCGTACGTATGGATCAATCACCAAGACTGATCCCCCTATGCGTGAACCCTCATGGGTTAGCCAAGATCGCACGCTATAGTACACACAGTTGAGCTAGCAACTCTCAATGAGTTGTGAACCTCCTTCATCATTTGCTTGCAAGACTTTTCATTCATTTCTTATGTTCCTCTTCTTTATTAACATTAATCTTTCACTTTCTTTATGATAATACTTTATGCATACGAATATAAACACACCACGTAAAGTCACATTATACATAGTATAAAGCATCAACAACAGCCCACAACTTGCATCACCACAACAGACATGAACCAGCAAAACATTCCAGAACTTACCCATTACATTCTACTTCCCAAGCTTTAGAAAAATCCTAAGTCCTTAGACAAATGCGGATGAACAGAGACTAATGCGGATGAACAATAACTAATGCGGATGAATAATAACTAATGCAGATGAATAATAACTAATGCGGATGAACAATAACTAATACGGATGAACAATAGCTAATGCGGATGAACAATAACTAATATGGATGAACAATAACTAATGCGGATGAAAGTTTTCAGTGATTATTCTAAGTGTCCAACTAAATGCTATAGAACAAATGCGAGTGACTGAAACAAATACGCATAAACATTGTAGCAAATACGCATGAACAAAAGAAATGCGGAAGAACACTTGGGCGCATGAGCAACTACAAATGCGGATGAACATACAACAAATGCGCATGAGCAAAGTACTTTAAGTGTATGTTTAGCTCTCAAATGAGGATGAACTAACCGACCTGCTAATGCACTTATGCAATTATTCAGTCCCCAATCCTCAATCTAACACGTCCTTATCATAGATCTAACATGCTTAACATCTAGAGCATGCATACAACCACGAAAACACCAACAATTCCTAACCAATCATGCTTATCCATCTGTTCGAAGCTTATACTCAACATCCTAAGCATCAACAGCACATAAACAACCACAAAGCACAAACATAATCACCCATATACATACGGTAAACATAAAACAACTGCAAAACCTTTTAAACATGCATTTTCAGCCCCAAGAAGTTTAAAACACATAAAAATCGGGGTCTATAACTCACCTGTGCAGCCAACAAGTAAAACTCCTCCAAACTCGTGTGCACAAGAGTTCAAACACCTAAAACAAACAAAAACAAACAACCGAACACATAAAACACATATAAATCGGTCCTAAGGTCGAAAACCCCACAAACTGAACCAAAAATACAAAGAACACTCACCACAAGCGAGAATCAACCTCTTCTTCTTCTTGAAACTGAGAGAAATCGAATTCAGCTTCTTTTCTTCCTTTGCTTTGTCGAACAACAGCAGCAGCAGGAAGATATGGGCGACCATGCCTTTTAAAAAGTGATCTTTTGACTTTTGTATCATTTACACTTAGCACCCCTCAACTATGGTTCCTTCTCCATTCTTTCTAGATACTTTTATTTTCTTTTATTTTGACAAGATTTCGGGTGTTACAAGTCTACCCCCCTTAAAGAGGTTTCGTCCCCAAAACCTGTCACTCCTCGAATAACAGTGAGTAATGCTGTCTCATTTCTTCTTCAGTCTCCCACATAGACTCAGAACTCTTTCGGTGTTTCCACTGCACACGTACGAGTGGAACCATTTTATTTCTCAATCTCTTCTCCTTCCTGTCTATGATGGCCACTGGTTGCTCCATATAGTTGAGTCTTTCATCCATTTTAATATCCTCCAGTGACACAATCCTATCTTCATCGGCTAAGCATTTTCTCATATGATATATATGGAACGTCGGGTGAATTCCACTTAACTCATCAGGCAATTCTAGTCGATAGGCTACCTCCCCTACTCGTGCAACGATTCGGAAAGGACCTATGTATCTCGGACTCAGCTTGCCCCTCTTCCGGAACTGGATGATCCCCTTCCAGGGTGAGACCTTTAACATGACTTTATCACCCACGTTGAACTCGATCGGTCTATGCCTCTTATCGGCATAGGACTTCTGTCTATCCTTGGCTGCCTTCAAAAAGGCTTTGATCTTTTCTAGCTTCTCAGTCGTAGCCTCAATTACCTCCACGCTTCCTAACTCTTTCTGCCCAATGTCTCCCTAACACACGGGCATTCTACACCTCCTACCATATAGCATCTCATAAGGCGGCATGCCAATGCTGGCATGATAGCTGTTGTTGTATGAGAACTCTACCAACGGTAGATGATTATCTCAACTTCCTCCGAAGTCGATCACACATGCTCGGAGCATGTCTTCGAGCATTTGAATTGTCCTCTCAGACTGACCACCTGTCTGAGGATGGTAAGTCGTACTGATGTGTAGCCTCGTCCCCGTTGCATCGTGGAATCTCTTCCAAAACTTCGATGTGAACCGAGTGTCACGGTCTGACACGATAGACACCGGCACACCATGACGAGCTACAATCTCTTTGATGAACAGATCCACCAACCTCTCGGATGAATACATTTCGCGGATCGGTAGGAAGTGAGCACTCTTTGTCAAACGATCAACTATTACCCAAATTACATCATACCCTTTTTCCGTACGTGGTAACTTCATGATGAAATCCATGGTGATGTGCTCCTACTTCCACTCGGGTATATCCAAACGTTGGATCTTCCCCTATGGCTTTTGATGCTCTGCCTTCACTTGTAAGCAAGTAAGGCACTTACTCATATACTCCACTACATCACGCTTCATTCCCGGCCACCAGTAATCCTTCTTCATATCTTGGTACATCTTGGTAGCGTCGGGATGAATGGAGTATCGAGTCTTATGAGCTTCATCCATGATCCGCCCCTGTAAGTCTCCATAATAGGGAATCCACATCTACCCGAAGCGGGTTCTAACTCCTTGAGTGTTTTCTCCCAACTCTGCGACTAGACCTCTCATCCTTTCAGAGTTAAGGCGATCTTCTTTCAATGCCTCATCCTGAAATTCCTTAACCTGCGTCATCACGTCCGAGGTCATCACTAATTGATAGGCTTTCACCCGTATTGGCTCAGGTGTCTCCTTTCGGCTAAGGGCATCAGCCACTATATTGGCTTTACCCGGATGGTAGTGGATTTCACAATCATAATCCTTAATCAGCTCTAACCACCTCCTCTGCCTCATGTTGAGATCTTTCTGCTCAAAGAAATACTTTAGGCTCTTGTGGTCCGTGAAGATTGTGCATTTCACCCCATACAGGTAATGTCTCCAAATCTTTAAGGCGAAGACCACAGCTGCGAGCTCCAAATCATGCGTGGGATAAATGCCTTCGTGGGTTTTCAGCTGTCGGGACGCATAGGCTATTACTCTCCCACGTTGTATTAACACACAACCCAGTCCCGAATAGGAGGCATCAGAATACACCACTAAGTCTTCACTTCCTTCGAGTAATGTCAAAACAGAAGCTTGGGTTAATCTTGCCTTTAACTCCTCAAAAGTATCTTCCTGTTCCCGACACCACACAAACCTTACGTCCTTACGAGTCAATTTGGTCAAAGGTGAGGCTATCTTTGAAATGTCTTGAATGAATCTCCTGTAGTAGCCCGCAAATCCCAAGAAACTTCGAATCTCGGATGGCGTCTTTGGAGACTTCCATTGCATCACCGCCTCAACCTTCGCCGGGTCCACCAGAATTCCTTCAGAATTCACCACGTGACCTAAAATTTGAACCTCACGTAACCAAAAAGCACACTTAGAGAATTTCGCATAAAGCTTCTCCCTGCTAAGCGTCTCCAATACTTCACGTATGTGGCCAACATGTTCTTCTTTGCTCTTTGAATAAATTAGGATATCATCAATAAACACAATCACTGATTTATCTAACATCGGCCGACACACTCGATTCATCAAATCAATAAAGGCCGCTGACGCGTTAGTCAGACCAAAAGACATAACAAGGAACTCGTAGTGTCCATAACGCGTTCGAAAAGCTGTCTTAGGAATGTCTTGCTCCTTAACCTTCAACTGATGGTAACCAGATTGGAGATCTATTCGTGAGAACCAGCTGGCACCTTGGAGCTGATCAAATAAGTCATCTATTCTCGGTAGGGGATATCGATTCTTCACTGTCAACTTGTTTAGCTCCCGGTAGTCTATGCGCATCCTCATACTACCGTCTTTCTTCTTGACAAACAGGACCGGAGCACCCCAAGGAGAGATACTCGGTCAAATGAAACCCTTGTCCAATAACTCCTGCAGTTGAACCATCAGCTCCTTCATCTCGGTCGGAGCTAATCGATACGGTGCCTTGGCAACGGGTTGAGCACCGGGTATCAAATCCATCTGAAACTCGATCTCACGGTCCGGTGGCACGCCTGGTAAATCTTCTGGGAACACGTCTGGAAAATCACACACAACTCGTATGTTGAATAATTGTAGTACTGAAGCGTCCATATCCTTCACATAAGCCAGGTAGGCACTACATCCGCGTTTCATGCACTTCTCGGCCACCACCATCGAAATCACCTTCGGAACTGTAGTAACTCGGTCACCGTAAACCGTTACCAAACTTCCATCGGGCACTATCAGTCGAATCATCTTTTTGCGACACCCGATGTTTGCCTCATAGGCTGCTAACCAATCCATCCCTAGCACTACATCAAATCCGCCTAGGGGCATCACAAATAGTTTAGCAGAGAACCTGTGGCCTTCTAACTCTATGCCACAATCCTCAATCATATCAGAAATCCTGGTAGACTTACAAGTAGCAGTTTCTACATAAAATGGCTCATCAATTCTTCTACTACTAACAGGCAGCTTAGCACAGATAGCAGCAAAAATGAAACTCCTGCTAGCACCAGAATCAAACAATACAGAGGCACAAGCTTGGTTTACTAGAAACATACCCGACACGACATCGGGATCCACCCTGGCCTCCTCCCGGGTCATTGTAAATGCTCTAGCGCTTGCCCTCTGCCCTTCACTCTCTGTCCTCTTCTTCGCCCTAGAACTCTCTGCCCTTGGTTTCTTTCAATCCCTGCTCACATGCCCCTCCTCGCCACAGTTATAGCATTTTATAGCCTCACATACCTTTGCCATGTGGCCAGGCTTCCCATACTTGAAGCATACATTCGATCCCCACTTGCACACACCAGTATGGTCCTTCCCACATTTGCCACACTTCTTCATCCCCGAGCTTGATGACCCCACTCTTCGGTCATCCATCCTCATCCTCTTATTATTTGGAGTGAAACCACCTTGTTCGAACCGTTTCCCTTTCCAGTTCTTGTTACCACCACCTGTCTTCTTCACCTCCACCACAACCTCCTCCCTTTCATCATACAATCTACCCTCCAGGTCTACCACCGATCGAAAGGTACCCGGTCGGGCAGCAATCAAATGCCTATGGATATCAGCTGGCAACCCTTGAATGTACCTCTTGATTTTCCTCGACACCGGCGTCACCTGATCCCGCACCAACCTAGCCATTTCATTAAACTTGGCTGTGTATTGCTGGTGGGTCATGGCTCCCGCCTCCAGCTGTAGGAAATCTCTCTCTATTTTGTCTAGTTCCCTATGAGGACAGAATTCCTCAACAATCAACTTCTTCAAATCTCCCCATCTCATCCTCCCTATGGCCCTGCTGCCCTTGACTTGGACAATATTGTCCCACCAACACAAAGCCGAATCAATGAATGAAAGTGGCAAATTTCACTTTCTGGTCCTCCCTGCACTCACTAATATCCAACACTGTCTCCATCTCTCTAACCCAGCGGTGGGCAGCTGCAGTGTTACCATTGCCGTCAAAAGTAGGGGTTTAGACCGTTGGAATTCCCCATAGCTGCATCCCCTCGCGGTTTCCCGAACCTCTACCCCTTCTTCATCACTGGAGGCTCCCCTTTCAGCATTCATCTCCTCCTCATCATCATGATCTCCCTCATTCTACCTTCTCCCAGCAGCAGCCCTTCTCTCTTCCTCCTTTTCCTTCCTCTCATCCTCCCTTACAGCCCGGATCACCTCGGTCATGACAGATGGTAGGATCGTCTGCATGACTTGGTGAACCTCCTCCACCATTGGCTCTTTCACTGAGGCCCTCAGGTTGGCACTCTCATCACCGCCCTCCGGGTGATGAAGCCCAGGCTCACCAGGAGCCGTCTCTGCAGTCCTTGCCTTGTTCTTTGCGGCCCGTAGTCTACCAGCACGACCACCCCGTGCTCCACCTCTAGAAGCCTTAGATGATCTACCTCCAGCCATCCTCTAATCACTATAAGATTCAAACACCAACAAGGTCATTCAAGGTAATAGCTCAGTTTATGTTAAGTATAGTAAGTCCCTAATTACAGTGGCCGGTTGTGATTAGCCACTTACTTTACTCTTCATCCCCCGAGCATTTCCTATCCTGACTATATTAGTATTCAAATCTACTAAAGGCACATAAATCAAATAACACACGCACATAATACCGGTTAACATTAAGAAAAGAATACCTGATGGCACGTAGCTACTCGGGCTGGCATCCCTCCCGTTCGTCCCATTCTCAGTTTAAGTTTAGGTTTTGAAATTATTTATCTATTTCTCTTAAACTTTGGCTTTGATACCAACTTGTAAGGCCTCGTACCCGGAGGCCTCACAGTTGGTCGCTCATAGCATTATTATATTAAACAACATACATTTCATAAAATATTGCAGCGGAATTAAGTTAACAAAAACCATTCATTCTATTAATAATTACTGTTGTTAAGCAATACATCATTGTTTTCTTGAATTACAAAAGACCCTGTTTAATTTCATTACAAAACAACAATATCATTAAAGATGAATGGATTCTAGTCTTGCCCTGATGAGTAACTTCCCTCGCGTGCCACCCTCAGCAACATTCACCTGCCAACTAAAAATGCATAAAAGTCAGCATTGCTGAGTGAGTTCTAGTTTTAAAACGTTTAAAATACCTTATAGGATTTATATATGAAAATATCCTTTTCAATAAAATACTTCCTTTACTTTCACATGTGAGCATTCATCATACATACATCAAGGTATAAACTTCATTATCTTTCATTAACTCACGTATTCGTTCGTTTCGTACATTTTCATTATCTTTCACTATTTCTAGATCCAGTCATAACCCCCATCGTTGGGCACAAAGCCACCTCATTCTCGGGGTTAAGTGACAAGGACCCCGTTTCGTACGTATGGAACAATCACCAAGACTGATCCCCCTGTGTGTGAACCCTCATGGGTTAGCCAAGATCGCACGCTATAGTACACACAGTTGAGCTAACAACTCTCAATGAGTTGTGAACCTCCTTCATCATTTGCTTGCAAGACTTTTCATTCATTTCTTATGTTCCTATTCTTTATTAACATTAATCTTTCACTTTCTTTAATATAATACTTTACGCATACGAATATAAACACACCATGTAAAGTCACATTATACATAGTATAAAGCATCAACAACAGCCCATAACATGCATCACCACAACAGACATGAACCAGCAAAACATTCCAGAACTTACCCATTACATTCTACTTCCCAAGCTTCAGAAAAATCCTAAGTCCTTAGACAAATGCGGATGAACAGAGACTAATGCGGATGAACAATAACTAATGCGGATGAATAATAACTAATGCGGATGAATATAACTAATGCGGATGAACAATAACTAATGCGGATGAACAATAACTAATGCGGATGAACAATAACTAATGTGGATGACAGTTTTCAGAGATTATTCCAAATGTTCAACTAAATGCTGGTAGAACAAATGCGAGTGACTGAAACAAATGCGCATGAACACTGTAGCAAATATGCATGAACAAAAGAAATGCGGAAGAACACTTGGGCGCATGAGCAACTACAAATGCGGATGAACATACAACAAATGCGCATGAGCAAAGTACTTTAAGTGTATGTTCAGCTCTCAAATGCGGATGAACTAACCGACCTGCAAATGCACTTATGCAATTATTCGGTCCCCAATCCTCAATCTAACACGTCCTTATCATAGATCTAACATGCTTAACATCTAGAGCAGGCATACAACCACGAAAACACCAACAATTCCTAACCAATCATGCTTATCCATCTGTTCGAAGCTTATACTCAACATCCTAAGCAACAAAAGCACATAGACCACCATAAAGCACAAACATAATCACCCATATACATACGGTAAACATAAAACAGCTGCAAAACCTTTTAAACATGCATTTTCAGCCCCAAGAAGTTTAAAACACATAAAAATCAGGGTCTAGAACTCACCTGTGCAGCAAACAAGTAAAACTCCTCCAAACTCGTGTGCACAAGAGTTCAAACACCTAAAACAAACAAAAGCAAACAACCGAACACATAAAACACATATAAATCGGTCCTAAGGTCGAAAACCCCACAAACCGAACCAAAAATACAAAGAACACTCACCACAAGCGAGAATCAGCCTCTTCTTCTCCTTGAAACCGAGAGAAATCGAATTCAGCTTCTTTTCTTCCTTTGCTTTGTCGAACAATAGCAGCAGCAGGAAGATATGGGCGACCATGCCTTTTAAAAAAATGATCTTTTGACTTTTGTACCATTTATACTTAGCACCCCTCAACTATGATTCCTTCTCCATTCTTTCTAGATACTTTTATTTTCTTTTATTTTGACAAGATTTCGGGTGTTACATATACGTAAGCGTGATGTTTTCTTATATGTAAATGAATGAAAGATCTAAATATAAAAATATAGGAAGAAAAGTTAAGAACTACAGAATTGAAAATCTTTTGGGTACATATATGTAACCCAAGTTACGTATATGTAACCCAAGTAACATAAACATGTCTTCATCTTCTTCCTTTCATTACCATCCATGGCGCTAAGAGAATCAATCGATTTTGTTGGTTTCTTAAGCAGCGATGATGTGCTCATGAACCTGTTTATCAATCGATTTAATGAAGAACCAATTCTAAGACTTGTTTTCAGCCATTTTGTTGATTTCATCTTCTTAAAATCTTTCGCTAGCCTTTAACTTGATTTTATCACCATTACTAAGTTTTGACCTTGATTTCATGAAAATCCCTTTCTTGCTGAACTTCATTGTCAGTTTTTTCTTCTTGAATCGATTCATTTAGTTGAAAAGAAACAAAAAGCAATTACCTTCTTGGTTAAATACACATAGTAATGCTGGAATCGATTGAAACCTTTCGAAATAGGTTATGTAGAAACAAATAAAGAATCGAATTGTTAAGATTCTAATTGTTCGATGAATTAGTTTTTCAAAAACTCTGTGAATTGATTTAATTTTTTCAATTAGGAAGAAAAAGATGGGATTTTAGTCAACAATGGATATTAACTGTAAATATGTTATATATCAAATTAATAAAGCACCCTTGAAAATAATAAATATAAATAAGTAATGAAAAATTATGATTGGCTAGATTTGGTTTTCTTGGTTTTCTTAAGATCCCTCCTCCCCCTATATATATATATATATATATATATATATATATATATAGTGGAGGGATCAAATGAGAACTCACTTTTTTTATCAGAACTCTAGGAACCAATTTCAGTCACTAGTTTTCAATGGTAAAATGGTAATTAATAAAAACATAATAAAAAAATTATAAAACAAAATATAACATAAAAATAAAAAAATAAAAACACAAAAATGTTTCTCTCGTTTCCCTCTTTCATGAAAAAATAAAAAATTTATAAAATATAAAAATAATCTCGTTTTTTTTCCGAAATTCATTTTACACATGTGTAATACCGGATTTACACTGGTATTACACATGTGTAAAACCAGATTTACACATGTTAAATAACGGGTGGACGATTTAAAAAAAAAAGTATATTAATATGGTAGGCGTTGAAAAGATAAAAAAAAATACTTAGATTAATGGTGAATTTTTTTTAATAAAATAATATCGTGCAAAAAAGTTATGGACGGTTTAAAAAAATGGTGGAAATTACATGTGACTTGCATGTGATGTAAATTGTGCGGCTCATATTGGTTAATAGAGTTCTCACAAAAAATAGTGGTTCTCAAGATAACTCAAATGAGAACTCTATTTTATTGTGAGAACTCTTTAACTCATCTCTATACCATTGATCAAATTTTCAATGAACAAAATCTTTTCAATTTGTTTTTTTGTTTATTTTAATAGAAAAGGGTATAAAAGTAACTTAACCCACCCCATTAAAATTCAGATTCACTAGAATTTTAACATGTGTCCCTACTCTATTCCCTCTATTTCTCTTATTTTGGTTTAAATATTTTACCTCTTTTATTTTCAAAACCTTTATAACTTTTTTACAAATTGTTATTTGTTTATAATAACTATACCATTAAACTCGTCTCATTTTTCTCTTTAATTCCAATATAGTCTTGAAAAAATTTAAAATTTTTTTACGAACATAAATACTTACTGTGAATTACATCATATTGTAATTACTTACAATGCATTACATCAAAATACATATATACAAACCAACAAAGACAAAACCTAACAAAATGATTTATATCCATCGTGCAAAAATAATGTATTGTAGTAAAAAAAAACCTAATATACGCGTCATCGTTACCATCTCCCTTTATGCAAAAAATACAGTGCATAAACCTTAAAAATATCTAAATTTCAGGACCAAAAATAATGAAACATGGTGTAGTAAAAAAAACTCTAAATTAAATATAAAACATACTCAAATTTATAAACATCAGAAACACAATAGATTGTCACAAATAAAGTTAAAGTAATAGAAATACTTAGTTACAATGAATTATATCATGTTTATTTGAATGTAAATCCTAAAACCTACAGTGAATTACATCATATTTGTAATTACTTACAGTAAATTACAACATAATTAATTTTCTTATAGTCTCAAAAAAATTTAAAAAATTTTCTGGACGTTAGATATTATAAATTATAGTTTTACACTGTTGTAAACTGTAGCAAAGCTGTAATGAAAAATAATATGTAAACCAATGAAAACTAATATAAAACATACATCATTAAACCATATAACTACACTAACATGATTTCAATAACATAACAACCAAACGACATTAAACCATATAACTACACCACATGAACGAAATGCATACAATAAATTACATCATATTTTAACTTTATATAATGTTTTACATCAAAAAAACATATATAAAATCCAACAAAAAGATGTAAAAACCAATAAATATCTACTTTAAAACATTAAACTACAACCTTTAATTTACATAAATACATCAAAATCACATCATATTACACTTACTTACAGTGATGTAACATATTGCATAAGCAAAAAAATATCTAAATTTTAGGATAACAATGATGAAACATGATGTATTGACTACAAGAACCAATTAATTAAAAGTTCATGTAACGGAAACACTTAGTTACAATGAATTAAATCATGTATATTTGAATGCAAATCATAATGCTTATGGTGAATTACATCATATTGCACTTACTTACAGTGAACTACATCAAATAAACACATATAAAAACCCAAAAAAAACCTAAGTAAACCCGATGCATCATCATTACTGTATTCTTTCTTCTGATAGCCTTCACTCTCCAGTTATCTAAAAAATTAAAAATAATTTAAGTTAATTTAACAATATGCAAAAATGGTTTTTTCACGTTTCATATAAATGTGCATCCTCAAGGTTTTAACATTTTTTAATAAAAAAAAGTAATTTCAATCTCTCATAATGTGAAATACAAGTTCCACCGTCAAACCATTTTATTTTTTAAATGTCAAAAGTGAATCCATAATAGGCTATCATTTTTAACAAAAATTAGCCAAGACATTGAATCAACATCTGTATGAAACCACATTAAAATAATTTCTAAAATTATTTAAACACTAACATAAACCAAATAAAATAAACAGAGATACAAATTATTTAAACACTAAAAAATAACACACACTATAAACATAAAAAAATGAAAAATTAAAAGCAAGAAAAAGCTTATAGAAGTTGAGATTTGAACCGCGATGGTGGTGTAGACAAAGCCGGTGGTGACGACAAGGAGAACCCAGATCTGAATCATAAGGAAAACCTAATCGAGAGAAAGAACCCAGATCCGAACCGGGATGGTGATGGTGACAAAGATGTTGGAAGTGGCAACGGTGGTTGGTGTGGTGGTGGAGGTAGTTGTGACTTGTGGTGGGCGCTTTGGTACATCAGAGAGAGTGAATCATCGGTCTTTTCTTTGCATCTTCATCTTCATCTTTATCTTTATCTTCATCTTCATCTTATAGATAGAGATTCAAAACTGAAACAAAAATTAGATGACCAGCTACACCTAACGATTTCTTTGATTTGGTGATTTGAGTAATTTGTATTTGCTTTGCATCTTCATCTTCATCTTCATCTAAGAGAGAGAAATAAAGATTTAAATAAATATGTTATGTGTTTTAGGATAAAAGTATGGTTTTGTATTTGAGGGGTCTGATAATCAAAGAAAAAGTAAAAAGCCAAAAAACATATTTACCCTTGATCTCATATCCATCATTGATTTGGTATCTTGGATATTTTAGATAATATCAATGGTTGTAGTATGGTTAATGGGTTCTCACACTTATAAAGGGTTAGCACATGATCTATATATATATATATATATATATATATATATATATATATATATATGTATATGATTTAGATCATGTAAGAAGCTTTTAAAATTATAAAAATCTGTTAACTTAAAGTACCGTTAAAAGATTGCTACCTTAGCATCATCCAAAACACTCTAAAAGGGTATTTATGTCATTTTATGTATGACACCCTCATTTAATGCATTCCTAATTTTCCAAGTTGACTAACAAATGGTGACTATTTGATATGATGTATGAATTGTACTATTTTCTTTTTCGTGAACCAAACTTTTCATTCTTTACGAGTTTTTAATTGTTTGACTCTTTTTTATAATTAAAGTCGTTTATCACTAAAAAATACAATATGATCTTCTCATTATATTGTTATATGAAAACTAAAAAAAACCAATAAAAATAATCATATAATTTATAGCTTTTTTATCAGTACCCTATATATATGTGTATGTATATATAAAAAGAGGTATGGAGCAAACTAAGACCGTAACATAGTTTTACATATAATTCACACATAGATTTCGTATACGTAAAAATTTTTCATTCGACACAATGTTACGTTTACGTAACATTCTTCATTCTCGTATTTATGTTCAACATATATGTAACAAATATTTAGTAACCTTTAAACAATTAAAAAAACAAAAAAATTATGAATTATGTTAGGGGTTTTCTTAGGAACTCTCCCCTGTATGTATATGTATGTATATTGTATGAGCATGTAACAGTTTTAAGAAAGTAATACCAAAGGTCTTCCTATTAATAAAGTTATACCAATGGACTTTTATTAACAAAGTTATAACAAAGGTCTACTCATTAACACTGAGATCAAGTTATAATTATTAATCATTCACAGCATAAGCTGATACGAAATTTACTACGATAGTTGCCGAAATTTGTCTTTCAATAAATACGAATCAGCTGTAGAAGACTGCCTTTTAGTAGATACGGAGCTCTATCTGCATTCAGCAAACATGAAGGAGCAGCAGTTAGTAGACGCACCAAGTAGCGCGTAATTGCTACCCTTCTTTTATAGCTCAGAGACACTAAGGCAGCTCTCAAGCGGCCATGCGAGTGTGCAAGGTGCAAAGTGCACCATCAAAGCGCAACATTGCTCCCACTTATAGATCCATTCAAGATTTATAAGCCTTTCAATGTGGAACAATAACCCTTTATATACTCTACCACTTCAGGGTTTGTTTTGTCACTCCATCAATATGAGACAAAACTAACCATTTCCACTTATTCCGTTAACTTTGAGCATTGATATCTCATTCATCTTAGCTCTGTTTTGGACACGTTTGAATCTTTGTGATCCTTTCACAAATCCATTAATCATATTAGTAACTAAAAAATACTAATATTTATTAGTGTCAAAAGTTAATAAAAAACCTAATTTTTCACTAAATTTTCAACATGTTTTTGGTTTTGTTTTCTCACAAAAATTTTTTGTTTAATTTAGCTTGTCAATTTTGTTTTCTCTAATGGGTAAAACTCATAAGTCGGGAAGAACTACTTTAAGTGATTTCAAACTCTCATTGAAACCTTTCCTGTTATCATAATTGTTTGACCCGAAACTTGTCACACCCCAACCTTAATGGCGGAAACGTTGAGATGTGAGAGTTAAGATTTTTCATGCCACACAACGCTATTTCAAAGTGTAAATACTATTAAATTCCAAGTTTCATGACATACATAAATGAAAAACATAAGTTTCAATCAACCAACATAACAAGAATTCAAATAGCATCATGTGACAAAATATGTCAATTTTATTATTCTCTAGGTCCAATCCTAGATGTGTTCAAGCCTTCATGAGCAATTAAGCGGGATCATTTCCTGAAACATGTTAAAAATAATGTCAATATATAATGTTGGTGAGTTTCCATAGTTTTAACGTACATATAAATATAAACAATAAGTTGGCAATTCATGTCATAGGTTATAGAATAATGTAATAACAAATGGATAAACAAATGTAACAATCAAACCTCGACAAATATGGCCACAACATGATTATACGATTAGCTAGGTGTACTTGGTTCCCATAATGATAAAAAATACGTCACTAGGAGCCGGCAATACCTCGGCTTTAGCACCAAATAGGCTTGTCAGGCCCATAGATCTATGACGTCGCTAGGCTAGCAATAGTTAATGATTGTATCTTACAAGTTTTATCACATGATAATTACAAGAGTCCAAATAACCATGACAAGATAAGATGAATTGCACAAGTGTTACAAGAGTCAAAACGTATTTACAAGTGTGTTTATAATAGGGTTAACATGTTTCACCCCAAAAGTATGAAATAATGTAAAATGGGATATGGAAAACTCACATGGATTATAAAAATGAACAAATAAGAGGTCTTGTATTAAACGCCGAAGATTTGTTTAAGTTCAACCTAAAGAACGACGCATTAAGTTAATCATGATTATAATGTTAACAGTACATGGGAGTCTACGGTTTAAATTTGTGATTTTTGGATAACAATTGTAACGATGTTATTTATAAATCATTTAACCCATGATTTTAAATTATAAGATAGATACAATTTATTATTAATATTTGAATAATTAAATAAGAATTTTAATGATTAAAACCATTAATAAAATTAAATTTTTATTATCAAAGGATTATTATTTACTATTTGATAAAATAGTAAATTTGTAGATTTAATTGATTAAAATAATTTACAATAGATGCATATTTTAAATATGTACATATATATATTTATTTACTTTTAAATATATATAATTCAATTTGTAAATATATTTTATAAAAAAAAATAATGAAGAATTTATCAAATTGAAATTCTTTGAAATTAAAGGAGATTCATTACAATTTAAAATTAATAATAATTTATATTTGTAACAATTTTTATATTTTTAAAATAAAAGAATAAGGATTTATTAATTGAGTTTCTAAGAAAGTTTAAAAGAAAATAATTTTATTTAATTTCTGATTAAAAATGATTTTTATATGATTAATAATAATATTTAGATATTTTCTGAAATTAAAAAAAAAAACAATAAAAACCATTTTTAAAAATAAAGGCAGGGACTCGGGTTCGAACCCGGGTCACTTGCCACACCAAACAATACCCAAACCACCGGGCTAAGGCCCTGTTTTGTGTCAAGAAACAGAATTAAAAATTTAAAACATACCCAGAAACATCCCCAATTCCATACGAACCCTAGATTCCAAATCGATCAATTTGAACAACAATTCGATGATGATAACCAAATTAACCATAGGGCTTTGATTCCTTATGATAAATCGAGTGTGTTCCCGCATTTAATTACCTGAATTCGATGGGATTTGAGAAAACAAAGCGATGAACAGGTCGACTGTTCTTGGTTGAAGATTTCGATGTGTGTGTGTGTGTTTTAAATGGAATTGAGCTTACAGGAAGATTAGGAAACCCAAATGGAGTGTTTTGCCTCGTTTATATAGTTCCAATTTAACCGTTTGAACACCCAACGGGTTCAAGTTGTTCTCGGTTGTTTCAGGTCGAATTAAACGTGTTTAAAGCCGTTTCAGGTGCAATTGATCATCCTAATAACTTCGAAATGATTATGGGAACGTTTATAGCCGTTTAATTTAATTGTTATTATGATATAGATCAGGAACAGCTTCGTGGTTTGATGATATTCGGTTTCGGTTGAAACCGATGTTAAAGAATCAAATTTAATGGTGTTGTAGGGTTTGAAACTATTGTTTGATTGTTATTGAGCGGTTTAATTCGATTAACATTGATGATTTTCGCGGTTTTGAGATGGCCGGAGCTCGGCCGGAGGTTTCACCGGGAAATCGGGGGTTGGTTTTTTGTTTTGAATTTGGAAAAGTTACACTTTGGTCCTTGTAGTTTATGATTTATCTCCTTTAATCCAAAGTTTATGTTTTAATTTAAAATGAAGTTACAGTTTAGCCCCTGTGGTTTTTAATTTTATTATTTTATGCCCAAAATAAATTACAAGTTTTCTAAAATTTTTAGAATAATAAGACTTATATTATTTTTATTTATTTTCAAGATTAACCCTTAATATGCTTATTGTTATTATTAGTATTGTTTTTTTATTATTATTTTCATTATTAATATTACTATTAGCATTTTTTTTATACTTGTTATTATTTTTATTATTGTTATTATTATTATTATATTATTATTATTATTATTATTATTATTATTATTTAATTATTTAATAATATCTAAATTATAAGGATACCAAAAGGGATCAAGATGCAAGAAATTACAAATAAGTCCTCGTATTTGTATTAATGACTAAACAAACACTTACAAGAGATAACAGAGGTTAACAACAAACTTAACAATTACACAAGAGATCACAGTCTTCCCAACTTTAAGAAATTTCGTCCCGAAATTTAAGGTGAGACTAAGCGAACAGATGGGGATATTTCTTCTTCATGTGATCCTCGAGTTCCCAGGTGAACTCGGCTCCACGTTTATTTTCCCAACGAACTTTGACGATTGGCATGGTAGTTGTTCGGTCTTCTTCATTGTTCGATCCATTATCTCGACAGGTTTCTCAATGAAATGCAAGGACTCGTCAATTTGGATTTCCTCCAAAGGAACGTGCAAATTTTCATCGACCAAGCATTTCCTCAAGTTTGAGACATGGAAGACAGGATGAGCCCCGCTAAGTTCAGAAGGTAGTTCCAGTTTATAAGCCACTTTCCCAATTCTTTTCAGAATCTTGAAAGGTCCTACAAAACGTGGGCTAACTTGCCCTTCTTCCCAAAGCGAACAACACCCTTCCACGGTGAGACTTTAAGAAGAACCATATCATTGACTTGCAACTCCAATGGTTTGCGTCTTTTATCCGCGTAACTCTTTTGATGACTTCTAGCCACCTCAAGGTTATTACGGATTTTGGAGACTTTGTCGGTCTTTTTTTGAATGAGTTCTGGACCGGTAATGAAATTCTCACCGATGTCTGTCCAGCAGATCGGAGAACGACATTTATGACCGTATAAAGCTTCAAACGGTGCCATCTTGATACTTGAGTGGTAGCTGTTGTTATATGAGAATTCCGCTAGCGGTAAATGCGTATCCTAATCACCACCAAAGTCCTCAAGGGTTTGAATTGTTCGCTCGGTTTGACCGTCCGTTTGAGGATGGTAAGCCGTGCTTAAATCCAATTGTGTACCCAAGAGTTCTTGCATAGAAGACCAGAAGTATGAAGTGAAACGAGCATCACGATCGGAAATAATATGCAACGACACGCCATGGCGACACATAATTTCATCGATATAAATACGAGCCAACTTTGAAACCTTGTAAGTGTCTCGTATTGGTTGAAATGTGCCGTTTTGGTCAAACGGTCAACAATCACCCATATGCTATCATGGCCTTGAGGAGTACGTGGTAACTTGGTTACGAAATCCATGGATATATGCTCCCATTTCCACATAGGGATCTCAGGTTGCTCAAGTAAACCACTAAGACATTGATGTTCAGCTTTGACTCTTGAGCACGTGAGGCATTTGGATACATAAGATGCAATATCCTTCTTCACTCCTGGCCACCAATATTGGCCACACAGATCCATATACATCTTATCAGACCCAGGGTGAATAGAATAACATGTTTGATGAGCTTCGTTCATGATGAAGTGACGGAGATTATCGCGATTTGGAATCCAAAGCCAGTTCAAGAAATACAACATGCCATTCGATTTTGTTTCCAATTGTGACTGAACGTTAAACACTAGTTCCTCATCCTTCCATTCCTCGGTTAATGCTGCTTGTTGAGCCTCGCGGATGCAAAACTCGAGATCACTATCAATCCTTATATTTTGAAGCATGATAGTAGCCACGTTAACATTCACGTGGATCTCAGTATCAAATTCTCCCAGCGTGTCAAACCATTGCCTTCGATCTCGAATTTCTTGAAGTGAGATAGTCTTATTGTGGATCTTGCGACTCAGCGCGTCGGCTACAACATTCGCCTTTCCCGGATGGTAACGAATGTCACAGTCGTAGTCGCTAATCAACTCAGCCCAACGTCTTTGTCTCATGTTGAGATCCTTTTGATTGAACACATGTTGAAGGCTCTTATGATCGGTGTAGACTATGCATTACATCCCATAAAGATGGTGCCGCCAAATTTTCAAGGCAAAAACCACGGCACCAAGTTCAAGATCATGGGTCGTGTTGTTTACATCATGAACATTCAATTTTCTTGACGCGTATGCTATGACCTTTCCTCGTTGCATGAGAACACAACCAAGACCTTGACTAGACGCATCACAGTACACGGTAAAATCGTCATTTCCATCGAGGAGAGTTAGAATAGGAGCATTACATAGCTTGCGTTTTAGTGTCTCAAAAGCCTCTTCTTGTTCGGGTCCTCATTCAAAAAGTCAATTCTTTTGGGTTAGCGCCGTAAGCGGTTTAGCAATCTTCGAGAAGTTTGCAATGAACCTACGGTAGTAACCCGCTAAACCAAGAAAAGAACGAACTTTAGTTGGGGTCGTGGGAACACACCAGTTTTTCACGGCTTCTATTTTAGCAGGTCGACGTGAATTCCTTGGCTATTCGCCACATGACCTAGGAATTGAACTTCTTCGAGCCAAAATTCGCACTTAGAGAACTTGGCGTACAGTTGTTCCTTCTTCAAAAGTTCGAGAACTTGTCGCAAATGCAACTCGTGATCGATTTTTATCTTGTAATAGATGAGAATATCATCGATGAGCACGATCACGAATTTGTCCAAGTACGGTTTACATACTTGATTAATGAGATCCATGAGACAGCAGGTGCATTGGTCAAGCCAAAAGGCATAACCATGAACTCATAATGTCCATATCGAGTACGTCAAGCGGTTTTGGAATATCATTGTCGTGAACTCGCAATTGATGATATCTAGAACGTAGATCGATCTTCGAGAATTGCGTAGCTTCTTGAGTTGATCGAAGAGGTCATCGATTCGAGGAAGAGGGTATCAGTTTTTGATGGTGAGTTTGTTGAGTTCTCGATAATCGATACACATACGAAATGACCCATCTTTCTTCTTCACGAATAGCACAGGTGCACCCCACGGTGAAGAACTAGGATGAATGAAGCCCTTATCGGTCAATTCTTGTAGTTGACTAGCTAGTTCTTGCATTTCAGACAGTGCAAGATGATAAGGTGTCTTAGCCACAGGGTTGCACCAGGAATCAGGTCAATCTTGAATTCAACTTCCCGAACAGGAGGTAACCCACTAAGATCCTCGGGAAAATCTCGCACAACGGGTATATCCTTAAGTTCTTTCCCCTTGGCTTTCGTGTTGACTACGTAAGCCATAAAGGCTACGTAATTTTTACTCAAACACTTTCGGGCCTTGATATAGGGCATGAGTTTGAGTCCTTGAGACGATCTCTCACCAAATACTTTTAGTGTATCTCCGAAGGTAGAGGAATCCGAATGCACTTCTCGAAGCAAATGATTTCCGTGTGCTGTTTGGCTAACCAATCCATGCCAATAATGATGTTGAAACTTCCCAGTTGCATAGGAATAAGATCGATAGAAAGTCGTGCTCGTTAACACTGAGGATGCATTCACGTATTACGACGTCAACTACGATTGATTTTCCATCGGCGACTTCGACCGTAAAGAATCTTTCTAGCATAGAACACGGCTTAGCAAGAAGAATTCTAAGGATACAAAGCTCTTATCCACACCCGAATCAAATAATACAGACGCATAACGATTATTTACAAGATACATACCTGCTCAGATATAGAACTATCATTGGTACATAGAAAACAGGTAGGATTTTACACAATAAAAGGTCAATTAATAGAAAAGGATGACGTACCATTCACCACATCGTTGTTGGCTTGTGCTTGATTTGCGTTGATGTTGAAAGCCCGTCCTCGAGCCGGTGGAACATTTCCCGCAAGACGAGGACATTGTGGACGGAAATGCCTAGTTTCACCATAATTGTAGCAGGCTCAGTTAGCAATCATGGCAGCATTGTTTGGGGCACGATGACAAGTAGCCACTAAATGCCCGTATTTCCCGCAAAGAGTGCAGATTTGGCAGGGATTATTTCCCGCATGGTGATACTTGTAGGTGTTGCACATCGGGTGTGGACCAGTGTAGCTCTTGCCACGGGTGCTTGGTTTACAGCGACAGCTTGTCTTTGAGGGGCATTAGGTGTTGTCATAGCAAAGTTTCGGGCCGATGTGAACTTGCGCTTCTTGCCCTTGAATGAGGACTCAGCTTTCACCTCCTTCGTCGCTTCGGGAGTCACCTTCGCAGTTGGCTTTGCACCCTTCACCGTCAAAGTACCAGCCTTAATATGATTCTCGATGAGCGGTGAGCTAGGTGGTGATATTGATTGCTTCTTCCAGGGTCGTGGGCCTACTTCCTACCACATCATCTTGAATTTGGGGTGTACCCCCTTGATAAACTTCTCGATGCTACGGGGTACAGTATCCACCATATGCGGTAGAAGCATGCTCAGTTCATGATGTTGGGTGGAGTATGCCAAATGGTTTCCACTATCCTGTTTGAGGTTCCAGAACTCCTTCTCCAGTTTTTGTAGTTCACTCCTCGGGTAGAATTTTTGGATCATAATGTCCTTGAACTCTTCCCAAGGGAGTGCCAAAGCCACTTCCGCACCCCGGTTTCTTTTCTTGCTATTCCACCAGGTAAGTGCCCGTTGTTGAAGGACACTCGCAGCATAACGGACCTTAAGCTCCTCGGGACACTCACTGTTTATGAAGGTGTTCTCCATACTTTCGAACCACTCGAGAAGTCCAGTGGCTCCCTCCTTTCCACTAAAGCTGGTTGGTTTACAGGAGTTGAAGTGTTTGAAGGTGCAGGTTTGATTGTTTCCCCCTTGATTGTTGCTATTCTCACCATGGCCATTGTTAGCAACACCACCATTATTTCCATTTGTATTGTTACTGTTGTTAGCCATTAGGGTGCTACTAAGTTCGACAACCATGGTCGGGAGGACAGCAGCCATTTGCCGGGCAATCGTCGCGGCAAGTTTGCGGTCGGAGGTAGCACGTTTTCCTTGATGACGAGACATTCTATAAGATAGAAATAAAGAAGATATTAGAATTTGGAAATAAACCAGTTCAAGAAAAATCATGAATTTTTGATATTTACAAATATAAACGGGATGTTTCCATTTGGTACCACATAGCCAATAGGAATATGGACACGTCGAGGTGACTTAATCCAAAGGAACATAGGAAAATGTGTATGTTGACCATAATTTAGCACTCATCCCGAAAATCCCCAGGTAAGCATAACAGGTCTCGCAACGGGATTTATACGAAATGCTTGCCTTAGCCCGAGGGCCTTTTGCCAGGAAATCCAGAATACAGGTGTTATGTGTCACACACATCCCTATAGGCTATTAGAATTAAAACCTCATGAGATTTTCAAGATTTAGATTAACGTCTAAAGGATTTTACCCACACGATAAGATGCGTAGAATTCCACACGTAGTCGAGAATAAGTTTTAGAAGAAATTAGACGTGGTAGAACGTAAGAGTCGATGAAAAGGATTAGGAAGTTGGGGTATACAGGTTCAAGTCATCTCCTAAGGCACCATTTTCTAAATATAATCAAATAGCACATAAGGGATTTATCATGCACATGTAACATCATGTGATAGGCATATAAGCAAACTTACAAGATTATAGCAAATATTCCCGAAAAAGGTCCTAGGTTAACCATAGTCTAGGTCACCATTTCTAATAACCTACATCCCTATAGTTATGGGCTCTGATACCAATCTGTCACACCCCAACCTTAACGGCGGAAACATTGAGATGGGAGGGTTAAGATTGTTCATGCCACACAACGCTATTTCAAAGTGTAACATTATTAAATTCCAAGTTTCATGACATACATAAATGAAAAACATAAGTTTCAATCAACCAACATAACAAGAATTCAAATAGCATCATGTGATAAAAATATGTCAATTTTATTATTCTCTAGGTCCATCCTAGATGTGTTCAAGCCTTCATGAGCAATTAAGCGGGATCATTTCCTGAAACATGTTAAAAATAATGTCAATATATAATGTTGGTGAGTTTCCATAGTTTTAACGTACATATAAATATAAACAATAAGTTGGCAATTCATGTCATAGGTTATAGAATAATGTAATAACAAATGGATAAACAAATGTAACAATCAAACCTCGACAAATATGGCCACAACATGATTATACGATTAGCTAGGTGTACTTGGTTCCCATAATGATAAAAAATACGTCACTAGGAGCCGGCAATACCTCAGCTTTAGCACCAAATAGGCTTGTCAGGCCCATAGATCTATGACGTCGCTAGGCTATAGCAATAGTTAATGATTGTATCTTACAAGTTTTATCACATGATAATTACAAGAGTCCAAATAACCATGACAAGATAAGATGAATTGCACAGTGTTACAAGAGTCAAATGTATTTACAAGTGTGTTTATAATAGGGTTAATATGTTTCACCTCAAAAGTGTGAAATAATATAAAATGGGGTATGGAAAACTCACATGGATTATAAAGATGAACAATAAGAAGTCTTGTATTAAACGCTGAATATTTGTTTAAGTTCACCTAAAGAACGACGCATTAAGTTAATCATGATAATAATGTTAACGGTACATGGGAGTCTACGGTTTAAATTTGTGATTTTTGGATAACAATTGTAACGATGTTATCTATAATCATTTAACCCATGATTTTAAATTATAAGATAGATATAATTTATTATTAATATTTGAATAATTAAACAAGAATTTTAATGATTAAACCATTAATAAAAGTTAACTTTTATTATCAAAGGATTATTATTTACTATTTGATAAAATAGTAAATTTGTAGATTTAATTGATTAAAATAATTCACAATAGATGCATATTTAAATACGTACATATATATATATTTATTTACTTTTAAATATATATAATTGAATTTGTAAATATTTTCTAAAAAAAATAATGAAGATTTATCAAATTAAAATTCTTGGAAATTAAAGGAGATTCATTAAAATTTAAAATTAATATAATTTGTATTTTGTAACAATTTTTATAATTTTTAAATAAAGAATAAGATTTATTATTGAGTTTCTAAGAAAGTTAAACCCTAAACCCTAACATAAAAGAAATAAGGATTTATTAATTGAGTTTCTAAGAAAGTTTAAAAAAATAATTTTATTTATTTTCTGATTAAAAATGATTTTTATATGATAATTAATCATAATATTTGATATTTCTGAATAAAAAAAAAAAACAATAAAACCATTTTTAAAATAAAGGCAGGGACTCGGTTTCGAACCCGGGTCTCTTGCCACACCCAAACAATACCCAAACCACCGGGCTAAGCCCTGTTTTGTGTCAAGAACAGAATTAAAAATTTAAACCATAAACCCAGAAACATCCCCAATTCCATACACCCCTAGATTCCAAATTGATCAAATGAGCAACAATTCGATGATGATAACCAAATTAACCAGGACTTTGATTTCCTATGATAATCGAGTGTGTTCCCGCATTTAATTACCTTAATTCGATGGGATTTGAGAAAACAAAACGATGAACAGTTGACTGTTCTGGTTGAAGATTTCGATGCGTGTGTTTGTTTTAAATAGAATTGAGCTTACAGGAAGATTAGGAAACCCAAATGGAGTGTTTTGCCTCGTTTATATAGTTCCAATTTGACCGTTTGAACACCCAACAGTTCAAGTTGTTCTCGGTTTGTTTCAGGTCGAATTAAACGTGTTTAAAAAGCCGTTTCAGGTGCAATTGATCATCCTAATAACTTCGAAATGATTATGGGAACCTTATAGCCTTTTAATTTAATTGTTATTATGATCTAGTTGTAGAACGACTTAGTTGGTTTGATGATATTCGGTTTTGGTTTAAAACCGATGTTAAGAATCGAATTAATGGTGTTGTAGGGTTCGAAACTGTTGTTTTAATTGTTATTGAGCTTTTAATTCGATTAACATTGATGATTTTCGTGGTTTTGAGATGCTCGGAGCTCGGCCGAGGTTTCATCGGGAAATCGGGTTGGGTTTTTTTTTTTTAATTTGGAAAAGTTACACTTTGGTCCCTGTAGTTTATGGTTTATCCCTTTAATCCAAAGTTTATGTTTTAATTTAAAATGAAGTTATAGTTTAGCTCCTGTGGTTTTTAATTTTATTATTTTTATGCCCAAAAATAAATTATAATTTTCTAAAATTTTAGAAATAATAAGACTTATATTATTTTTATTTATTTTCAAGATTAACACTTAAATGCTTATGTTATTATTAGTATATTTTTTTATTATTATTTTCATTATTAATATTATTATTAGCATTTTTTATACTTGTTATTATTTTTATTATTGTTATTATTATTATTATTATTATTATTATTATTATTATTATTATTATTATTATTATTATTTACTTATTATTTAATAATATCTAAATTATAAGGATACCAAAAGGGATCAAGATGCAAGAAATTACAAATAAGTTCTCGTATTTGTATTAATGACTAAACAAACACTTACAAGAGATAACGGAGGTTAACAACAACTTAACAATTACATGAGAGGTCAAAAAACTCGCTTAACAATATTGAAAATTTAGATGTGATAGTCTTGAAAACGAGATGTTACATTTAGTGACGGATCTTGAATAAAAGTAAGGGGGCGAAGGTCATGGAACCCTAATAGGGGGGGGGGGGGGCGGGGGACTTAATACATATAAAATCTTTAGAAGAGTACATATACATTCCACTTCTGAGAAAAAAAAAAAGGTTGGGGGGGGGGGGGGGGTTTCTGAGCCCCAACTAACCTTTGCCTATGGTTACATTATGTGTCCCTCATCAAGTTGAAATAGCAAGAGCCCACTAGAACCGAGGGCTAACTAAAACTAACAAGACCGACGGAGTGTAAAACCGGATGCTTCACCCATGTCCAAATCCTTATTTTTGGTTTCATTTGGTAGCGCCATATCAAACTTGTAAACAACATTTGCTAATGCAAGCTCCATAACAGGTACACTAAAATGAATGCCTGGGCATGTTCTTCGGCAAGCACTGAATGGAATCCATTGATATTGCAACCCTTGATAGTTAATGGAATCATTCAAGAACCTCTCAGGCCTAAACTCATTTGATTCGTCCCACAAGGCATGATCTCTTCCTATCGTCCAAGCATTGATAATCACTTGTGTACCTACTTTCATATCCTACCCTATTAGTATTACATCTTGCATTAGTTTTCGGGAAAGGAGAAGGGGGAGGGAGGATGCAATCGCAAAGCCTCTTTTATGAAAACTTTAAGGTAGGGCATTTGGTCCAAATCCTCCCGGAAGATCATCTGTTTTCCTTGTGCATTTTCTGTTACTTCTTGTTGAAGTTTTTTCATTACTCTTGGGTTTTTTTTAGCTCACTCATTGCCCACTCTAGACCAGTTTGTGTAGTTTCAGTTCCCGCGAAAAACACCTCCTACAAGGAACAAAATATATGATGTTTTAAGTTTATTTATATTTTCATAAACAAGATATCGAGAAATGAACTAGAAGTTGATTACAAGTGATTTTTTAATGCATTATTAAACTTTAAAAAATGATTCTGGACATCTAAATCAATGATCCTCTTGATCGATCGATGATGATGATCACGTTCCTGAATTGATAAACATGTTCCTTGTTTTTTATTTGTTCTAATTTTGTGTATCTATATTGATGCACAAGAACAGAGGATGAACTTCAACTATGTGTTCTTCATGAATTCTTGAAAAAATAGCTCTGATGCCAATTGATGATCACATGTGTTATTAGGATCGATAGACTGAGAGAGAAACTGATCCAAATGATGGTTACGTACAAAGATGGTTATGTAACAATAATACAAACACCAATTAACTACATAACTAGCTACTTATGTTATGATGCACCAATTAAGATGCAGTGTAAGGATCCCAAGAAAAGCAAATTGTTTTATAAAAACTAGAGAAAATCAATGAAACCGGACATATAATATATATTTTTCATCACCACCCTCTATATATGTGTGTAGAGGAGGGATCCTAAGAAAACCACAATGTTATGAGAAAACTAAAAAAAACCAATGAAATCGATCATATAATTTAATAATTTTTTATCACTACCCTCTGTGTATATCTGTGAGTATATATAAATAACGGTATGAATGAAATGAAAACCATAGCATAGTTTTACATATACGTCACACATAGGTTACATATATGTGACCATTTTTCATTCGACATAGTGTTACATATACGTAAGACTCTTCGTTCTCGTATGTATGCTCAACATATATGTACCAAATACTTAAATAACATTTTAACAATTTAAATAACAAAAAGTTCTGAATTATATTATTTGTTTCCGTGGTTTTCTTTGGTTTTCACATAACTATTGGTTTTCTCAGAAACCCTCCCCTATGTGTGTATGTGTATATAGATAATGGTATAAGTCAAATGAAAACCATAATATAGTTTTACATATACGTCAAACATAGGTTACGTATACATAACCATTTTTCATTCGGCATAGTGTTACGTATACGTAAGAATCTTCATTCTCGTATTATGTTCAACATATGTGTAACAAATACATAAATAATCTTTAAACAATTAAATGAACAAAAAAGTTGTGAATTATGTTATTGCTTTTTATGGTTTTCGCATAACTATTGATTTTCTCTGAAACTTCCCCTTAAGATGCATTATATACAAATGATGGTTACATAGGGTATTTATACCCTTGAGTTTCTTAGGGATTAAAGCATCAATTAACTACCGTAACTAGCTACTTATGTTATGTAACAATAATACAAACAATTAATTATATTATGTTAAACTAATATAATGCTTAACTTAGGATAAACTAATATTAAACCAACACATACATAGCTTACAATATCAACACTAATTAATTATCAAGATACCAATATTAAGTCCAATTAACACTACTACTATTAATACTTTAAATGATTTTAAATCTCGTTTAAAGGTTTCCTATTTTAATAATTGTATAACCCAAAACTTACTCGTTTAACAATATTGAAAATATAAATGTCATAAAATTTTATTTTTCGTCCCTAATATAGGGATGTTACATTGTGTGTCAAGTTGAAATAGCAAGAGCACCACTAGAACTGAGGGCTCACCGAAACTAACAAAGGGGACTTCCTGCGGAGTGTAATACCACATGCTTCACCCATGTTCAAATCCTTATTTTTCGTTCCATTCGGCAACGCCAAATCAAATTTGTAAACAACATTTGCTAATGCAAGCTCCATAACAGGTACGCTAAATTAAATGATAGGTTATGTTCTTCGGCCAACACCAAATGAAATCCATTGGAACTGCAACCCTTGATAGTTAATGGAATTGTTCAAGAACCTCTCAGGCCTAAACTCATTTGATTCTTCCACAAGGTAGGATCTCTTCCCATTGCCTAGCATTGATAATCACTTATGTACCTGCTGTAATATCATACCCCACTAGTTTTACATCTTGCATTAATTTTCGAGGAAGGAGAAGCGGGAGGGGAGGATGCAATCGCAAAGCCTCTTTTATGACAGCTTTAAGGTAGGGCATTCGGTCCAAATCCTCCTCGGAGATCATCTATTTTCCTTGTGCATTTTCTGTTAATTCTTGTTAAAGCTTTTTCATTACTCTTAGGTTTTTTATTAGCTCACTCATTGCGCACTCTAGACCAGTTTGTGTAGTTTCAGTTCCGGTAGCAAACACCTCCTACAAGGAACAAAATATATGATGTTTTTTGTTTATTCATATTTGCATAAACAAGAGATCAAGAAATGAACTGGAAGTTGATTACAAGTGCTTCTTTAATTAAACTTTAAAATCATGATGCTTCCATAGATTCGGGGCCGATCCTGAGAATTCTCAATGGACTTTGGGCCCGGTGCGAGAATAAAAAATGGCCCCCTATACTATGACATATAAAAAAGTCTAAAACGAATAACTTATATATAAAAATTTATAAGACGATGATAATTTTTATGACAGTAAACAAAACCAAAGTATTATAGCAAAATGATTTAATCTTCTCATTTAAGTGAATCGGGAGGCTTTTCTAGTATTTTTGGAAGCAAAGTTCTCGATCAAGTATTCATCATTCATGTTCTCCAATACATCAGTCATCACTAATCCGCTGAGTATTTATTGGGCTAAATTATTAAAATGTTAATAGGCTGTTAGATAAAGTTTAATGGGTTAAAATAATCAAAATGTTATTGGGTTAATGGATTAATTAATAGATTATAGTTTTTTGTTAAAAAATACATATATATATATATAATATAATCATACTTTTTTGAATAAATTTCTGGCCCCTGAGGAGATCGGACCCTGGGCGGTCGCCCACCGAGCCTCCCCTTAGGGCCGCCCCTGCATAGATCACATATCAACAATTTGAACCTAAGTAAATTATGTTCGGTAATAGAACATGCATGTTCTTGTGATTTCTTGAACCAAATCATCATATAACTAAGTATTATTATTTTTACATAAATCTACAAGATGAGAATCGATCAGAAGAAAAAGAAATTCAATACTTTCTTGAGTTAAGGTGTTGTGTTAGTTTGGTGCGTATTATGGGTGCTGGGTTTCGAACATTTTTGGAACCATGTTGTTGCCATGTAATTTGTCCTTTTTTAATCTTAGGAGTTAAAATTGTTTTGAGTAGTTTTTAGTGAATCTTCCTTAATTCATAATAATAACTAGGGGTAGTTGCTCACACTTTGCGCCAGGGAATTTCAATATATTAACTTTTGCACGGGTAGATTATGGTATATTAGTTTAATAGGTTATTGGATTTTAATAATTTAAACTTTCATTTATTGGCCGGTAAAAGTTGAGTTTATTTTACTCCAATGATCTCTTATTAACCAAGAGTTAACCCTTTTAGTTTTCTGATAATCGTGGACTGCTTTTGTGACCAAAACACTAAGCTGAAAGTTGAAATCTACCATCAGGTCCGTCAATCTGAAACATCCGCACCCTAAAACACCCTAAAACCCGTCAATCTCCACCTCCTAATTTGAACGACTTGACTAGTTGGAGTTAGATTTCATGTGATGATGGAGGCTAGACAAACGGAAAACGGACCTAATAGAGGCAAGGCGGCGCTAGAGTTGAAAAATGGCTTAAAGTTAGCCTCATTTCATATAAAAAACTAACGGGAGTTAACTCTCAGTTAGTAAGGGATCATTGGAGGAAAATAAGCTCAAAGTTCGGAGTGCTTGTAAACATTTCATGAGTTGGGATTAATTACGACCAATAAATGCAAGTTGGGTTTATTATAATCCAAAAACCGTAGTTTAATCCTTGCGTGGTTACACACATTAATTATGTTGAAAAATTAAATAAAAAAAGGTTATTGGATTTTAATAATCATAACTTTCATTTATTGACTGGGATTAATCACAACTCAGGAAATATTTTCAGACACTCCTAATTTTAAGCTTATTTTTCTTCAACGATCCCTTACTAACCGATAGTTAACCCCGTTAGTTTTTTGATGACGTAGACTGCTTATGTGGCAAAAACACTAAATAGAAAGTTGAAAGCTACCATTAGATATGTCAATAAAACTTTTACATCTTGGAACCCGTCAATCTCCACCTTCTGATCTGAATCACTTGATTTGTGGTGACAATGAATGATAGACACGGGAAACACTCCTAATCGAGGATGGGTGGCGGCGAAGTTGAGAATAAATTCAAAGTTGGTCACATTTTTATAAAAAAAACTAACAGAGTTAACTTTCAGTTAGTAAAAGACCGTTGGAGAAAAATAAACTCAAAATTAGAAGTGTTTGTAAATATTCCTGAGTTGGGATTAATTTCGATCAGTAAGTTAGAATTATTAAAATTCTAATGACTTAAATACATAAAATTGAACCGGGTCAGCGGAGCTAACTATTTAGAACTCAGAAAATCAAAGTGAGTTGCTCTTTTGACGAGTCGGCTCAAGTTAGCCAATGGGATAGAAATAGATATTGTTTTGACTTTGAAATTAAAAAAATAATAATATATAAGAGGCTATCATGTAAATAAAAAAAAAAATCTTTGGTTAAAACAATAGATCTTTAACTTCAAACTTAAAACAGGATGAGGGTAAAAAACTCTAACTTTTGTGGTACAAAAAAAAAAAACCTCAGTTGTAGCTTACAGATCACCTTTTAATATATAGGATAATAAGTTGATCACCTTTTAATATATAGGATAACAAGTTGTTATTGTCTATAGATGAGAGTAATTAATTAATACAAGTGTAAATTTGTTTCTTTGTATCATCAGTAATAAAAAGAATAATTTAAAATAAAGATGGAGAACTCATACCAATATGAGAGCCTTAAGGGAATCTCTTTGAAGGGTAAAATCAGATGTGCTATGTTTTTGCAAATCTAGTAAAATGTCAACGAAGTCTTCTCCTTCATTGTTTTTAGCATCGTGTCCTTTCTTCTTGTTTACATGTTCTTTTATAATTATTTCAAGAAACTCATCAAATTCTTTAGCTATTTTTTTTGCTCTTCCGATGGAACCAATGACTTGATCCACCCATGATAGCCATGGAACATAACTACCAACACTAAAGACCGTAAATGCATCCACCAACTTCCTCACCAAAATTTTGTGCTTTAATCCATCAAGCTTCCTTCCAAGGGCAACCCGACTACTTATATCACTTGTTAGGGTAGAAAACATCGACCCCATATCAATGATAGTCCCACAACTTTTTCCAATCCCCTGTATCATATGAAGTATCTCGCTTTCTCCTACATTTTGGTATGACTTAACTCGTGTACCACTTAAAAGTTTGAGCACCATAATGCTCTTTACCCGCCTCCAATGTTCCCCATAAGGAGCAAATGTTACGCTCTTAGAACCATAGAGGAGTGTTAGGCACAGGTAAGTTCGGTCGAGTACAAAATGAGAGATCATGGGTTTTCATAATCTCTTGGGCTGCTTCAGCAGAGGATGCCACAAGTGTAGGTATGCTACCAAGGTGAAGGAGCATCACTGGACGGTATTTTTGGGACAATATTTGAAGGTTATGGTTAGGGTTTGAGCCTAGCTGGTGGATGTTTCCGATTATCGGAAGCTTTCGTGGAGATGGTGGTAAGTTTTTTCTATTTTTGGAATCAAATAGAATCCATTTGACATACATAGAAATCATTAAAAGGATGCATGAAAAGAAAGAGAGGAGAAGAGTTATAGAGGATGGAAAAGTTTCCATGATTTTACCAGCTAGCAAATTTGTGGATTTGTTGTGTGTTAATGACTCATGCAAGCTTGTGAATATATAGTAGTGAATATCAATTATTCTATCGTATTTAGTTAATCATTGAGGCATAAAAAATTAGGATTGTGTCTCGAGTCAATGATTATCAGAAATGGTTTATTTGAAACTACTGCCTTTTCAACTACAACATTTCATCTTCTCCACCAAGGTTAAAACGTATAGGGACTAAAAATGAATAACATTTTTCTTAACTAACAATTATTCTTACTTCTAAATATCATCTAATCATGTTTTAATTGTAATGATTTGAGCTCACATCAAACTTTTATGAATTATTTACCAATATCATTAGGCTAGAAGCTATGAATAAAACTACTAAAAGCATTCGTAATTATATCTTTACGGTGGACATGCATACGCATAGCGCTCGCCCTGAGAAGGGGCGGAGTGGACTTAAAATTATATAAATTATATGTTTCATTAGAATATAAATGTTAGAATTTAGAATTGGTTAATTGTTAGAAATTTCGAATTTAGATATTATAACTTAAAATTGAGTAATAACTTTTTTGTTAATTGATGCTTTTGATTTTATGTTTGATTTTTAGAAACAATGATTGCTAACCAAGCATCCGATTATCAAAAATGTAAAAGGCAAGCTCAAGTTAAAAAAATAGTTTATATTATTTAATTCGTTAGGGTATGTCATTTGAATACTATGTTTTTGTTATGTATATTGTTAAAACGTTTGTTTTTGTTTTAAAAAATTAGTTTATATAATTTTATTCGTTAGGGCTCAGGGGCCTTTTTCGACCCGTCAAGGACATTAAAATCCTAAGGACTCCCGGCGCCGAATACGGATCATATACACCAATATGACAAGTCGAGCAAAAAAACAGAGCCATTAATCAAAACCGAACCGAAGTTAACCGAAAACTACTGGTAGATGAGGTAAATTCTTCACTAATTTTGTGACCGGTCGCCTCTTTTAAATAATTAAAAAAAAATCTGGTCACAAATTTGTCGTAACTTCTCAAAATAAAAGGTAAGCCGGTCGCAAAATTAAGCACAAATTTTTGAAACAAAATTTAAAATTTAAAGATAAGTAGTTAGTAAATGATCACATTGTATTAAAAAATAAAAGTCATCATTTTAAACAAGGCCGGCCACCGAGAATTCTCAAGAGACTATAGACCCGGGCGAGAACAAAAAAGGACCCCTATAATACGACATATAAAAAAAGTTTAAACCGAATAACTTGTATAATGCGATCGATGTACCAAAGTCAATCGTTGATCGGTTTTCTCACTTCTACTCTTGAAATCTTGAATGTGATTTTCTTTTTGTTTCTTTTTATTTAGACATTATTATATTAAATTTGGTTTAATTTAGATAAATGATATTAATTAGGCTAAAGTATTTAAAATAGTAATGGACTCTAAGGAAAGGTTAAATAGACTAAAATAATTGAAATTTTATTGAGTTTGTTAATAGGTTTATTAATACTTTATAGTTTTTTTATTTAAATACATATATATAATTTTTAAAGATATCGGTCCCTTGTGGAGATTGGGCCCTCGGCAGTTGCCCATCCGCCCCTCTCAGAGTCGCCCTTGATTTTAAAGGTTTTTTTAAACTAAAAGTTGTCATATAATGTAGTCTTTCTTAAACCTTTTTATATTAAAACAAAATATTACCAGTTTTAAAGTTAGAAGTTAATTTTTCCTTACTAAGAGCATTCACAGTAGGTTTTTTTGTTCCACTCCATCTAGTCGTATAAAACTGGCATGCATCCTAGCTCCTCATCCGGTATATATCGAATGACTTTCTTTTTGCTCTGGATGCTATTGACTTGACTATATTGTCTCATTGAGGAGTGTTTTCTCATATATTTGTAAGTGTTTTTTATACTATATAAAATGGTTATGAATGGCTATGAGTGGATGAGTGAGAAAATATTACTGTTTATCCATATATATATTTAGTAAGACACTCTTCATACCTATTAATTTTTTTATATTTTTTTAAAAGTGATTGTGAGTGTAGAAAAAAGAAAAAATAATGATAAATATATACAAAAGTATTATTTAATTAAAAAAAAAATAGAAAATAATAAATTTATAATGTAATTATAAGGTTAAGGATAAGAAAGCTAGTATGAATTGAATACTCTAAACGTTTTTAGCATTTTCGAGGTATGCATTAAACCTAAAACAACTCCTTTATGTCCTCTTTGTTTCTCCTTAACCCTCCCCCTTGTCCCCTCTCAAAAAAGATCTCAACAACTAGCTATATCCACATGTGCATATTCTAGCAACATACACGTACATGTAATAAAACAGATTCAATTCTAACGTTTTGTTTTTAAAATTCTTTTCAACAATTCTAACGGTTTGTTATTAAAATTCTTTTCAACAATATTAACGGTTATCTTTATAAAATTCTTTTCAGTCTTGCTTCACTACTGTACGGATTGCATTTTCTTGTGTAGTTTGAGCAACAAATGAAGTCCGTCACAACTTTATATGTCATTGAAGCTTAACTTGAACATGAATAGGTCCTTTTGGATTCTAGGTGCACTCTTGGTTTCACTTCGTAAAGAGAATATTGTGGTGATAAGCAATGTACACAATATGTATTTTTTTTCTTTTTTACGATATTATCTCCATGGCATTTTTCTCTACTTTACATAATTGAATCCGCCTAATGGTTCTCGTAATTGTACCGTACTTTAAAAACCAAATTGCAAACACCTAAAGCATCATATACAACCTCACAAAGCAAAAAGTGATGCCAGACTTTCTCCGGCTTTGGGCCACTTCTTCCGAGCTTTAAAGTCACTTATTTCGTCTTGGTTTGAAAAGTTGTAATATTATTTTATTATTATTATTAATAACTATTGTATTTTGTTTTTCTCTTATAATTTCAAAAAGAGTAAATTATCATTTGCATCTCTGATATTTGTTCATTTTAACCACTTACATCCCTGCAGTTTCAAATTACCAACCGCCCCCTGACGTTTCATTTTTATTTCCATTTGAGTCCAACACACTAACGTCGTTAGATTTTTCCGTTAACTTTTATAAAATGACAAAAATACCCTTATTAATTAAATAAAATACCATCATCCCACCCCCATCCTTCTATCTTCTCTCTCTATCTCCTCTCTCTTCTCCTTTTAAATCACAAGATCCCCATCTCTCTAACGTAGTTATCTTCTCCCTTCTATCTGTGAAGGGGTTTTGTGCTGTTTAATTTCAATAGGGGGACGCTATGGATCCGTGTCCTTACATTCGAATTGTTGTCAGAAGTTTAGGGTTGAAGTTCGCCGGCGGTGGCGACGGTGGCGCTCCGTCGTCGACTGGCTACCGCAAGATTAAGCTCAAGAACTACCCGACCCAGGTTACGGAGATCGCTTCTGTTGCCGACGGTGATGCGAATCAAGTGAATGATCAAGTTCAAGCTTGCTTCAATTTGAAGAAATCAGAGTTTGATAGAGTTGTTGATAAGTCTAGTATGTTGAAGATTGAGGTTTATTCGGGTCAAAAGAGTAGTTCGATTTATGGGTTTGGGTCGGGTAAGCTTATCGGAGCTGTGACGGTGGGTTTGGACTCTGCAGCAGTTGACGTTGGTGGCGGTGGTGGTAATAAGGGTTGTGTGGTGTGTGGGGGGATGGATGTGAGGGTTTGGATTTGGGATTTGATCGATGAAAATGGATTTTAGGGGTTTTGAAATTTAGGGTTTGTGATTTGCCATCCAAGAGCTTTATGATTATTTGATAGATTTTCGATTGAGTTTGCTCCATTAGAATCGATCGGTGGTGGGGGCTACGGTGGTGGTAATGGGGCTGCGGTGGTAGAGGTGGTGATGGGACTACGGTGGTGGTGATGGGGACTACGATGATGGTGATGGGTGGTTGCGAAGGTTGTGATGGGTGGCTGCCATGGTGGTGATGGGACTGTGGTGGTGGTGGTGACGAGGGCTGTGAAGGTGATGATGGTAGTTGTCATGGTGGTGATGAGGGGTAATTTAGTCTTTTTAATAATAATTTTAACTGGAAAACTAACGGTGTTAGTCATCTGGACTCAAATGGAAATAAAAATTAAAACGACAAAGACTCAAATGGAAATAAAATGAAATGTTAGGGGGCGGATGGCAATTTTGAAAATGCAAGGATGCAAGTGGTTAAAATGTGCAAACGTAAGGGATGCAAATGATAATTTACTCTTCCAAAAATATAATTGTTTTTTAATTATGAATACACCATTGGAACGTTCTTATTTTTATCTGCATTTAGGTGTAAGTTTCATTTGAAACTGATCTGGTTCAAATATAATATATTATCAATTTTTTTCACAACAAAGTAGTGCTTTCTAGAAATTAATAAATGTACTGTTACGAAGTGATTATCTCTACGTACGTCCCGATTTAGATTTCATATAAAATCAAGTCTCGTAATACGCAACCAAAACCCATGATCCAAGTGTAAAATATTTTTTAGTTCTCTTAAAAACATCATAATCGTATCTATATTCTGAATAAACAGTTACGATGTACTTAATTCCACTTGTGTTTTGATATAGAATCTATCCAAGCGCAGAACACATTGACAAAATACTAGTTACATAAGTAAATGCCACCATGTAATTTTGGTTTGGATGTTGTAGATGGGCGTGTAACTCAGAAGTTCTTGACTGTTTGTATCTTTTGGTTGTTTAGACGATACGTAGTGGACATGGAGGTGGTGCCAAAAATGATGGAATGAAAACAAGTGGTGCTCCAAACACCACTACGTGATACTTAAAGGGGGCTCCAAATCTATAAAACGTTAAGCCTTTAATGGGCTCTAAACACAACCTTGCCTATATTATTGCATCAATAGGGCTTCGGATTACAGTTAACCACTACATTTGATTTAAAGGGGTTTTCGTGAAATATTTTTTTGTTTACATGACACCTAGGTGATATTTTAACTAAACAGCCGCTACACTCTTATATACATATAATACACACGTGTGTATATACACACGCGTGCGGCACATGCATATAATGAGATTACTAAATTATTAAGAGAAAATAAAAACAGTTAATTTTGAAAAACTATTAATGCTTCTAGATTGTTCATATTTTTATAAGTTTTAACCGTTTACCTACATATGTGTAAACTATATGTGTGGGTTTTTATATATATAGAGTAAGAATCAAATGTTAACCGTCTATTATTATGATAACCGTGTTAACTTTTGAAGATCAATTGAAGTTACTATTTTTTTGTTGAAATAGCATTATTATACATATAGAACGTTATGTTCTTTTATGTATATGTGTAAATTTACAAGTGTAAAAAAATTAAAACATGTAAATATTTACAGATGTAAGTGTAACTTACAACTTGTTTATGCTTATGAATTTACACGTATACATAAAAAAACATGTTTTTGCATATGTGTAATGATGTTATTTCAAGAAAAAAATAATGATGATTTTGATTGATCTTCAAAAGTTAACACGTTTATCACAATAATAAATGGCCTTAACCTTTGATTATATATATATATATATATATATATATATATATATATATATATATATATATATATATGATTTGGTTCAAATAAAAACCCTCACTTTTTGCAAGAACTCATATACCCATCTACACCAATAGTAGTTTGACACATCAGCACATGAGAATCTTTACAAGACGGGTAGTTTGTCATTTCTTTTATGTTTCAGCATTCAATGAAGGCAGCCCTTACCAGGCTGTCTTCCTCGTATTCACAGCCCCCGACATTTCTTTCTTGTACAAAGAGAATTCAATCCTAAAAGTACATTAAATCATGTCCAAAGTATTATAGAGTTACACAAATGGGTTTATATATATTTTGGACTTCTCTGTTGATTTTTTACAAAAGACTCTTTCTATTGAGAAATCCATATTTTCTCTTCATTTTCATCTCGTGATCTTTATCAATCAAGCTCTAATGGGTACGTGGTGAGGATGCCCACAATATTAGTGGTTGTTCTGCAGGAGGTTCTCGATGATGTTGTGGAGGATGAGAACATTGATGCTATAGTGGGTGAATCTCCTATGCGTTTTGTTGAAATTGATGTTAGAGGTATTTCTATTCTCCTAAATAGGGTTTAGCATATGTTTTTTTTGGATGACACCTATGAATATTTATGGATTATAGTGTTAACCTTGTAATATGTTTACACTAATTTTTATTATCACAGTTTCTCAAATGTTAAGGTAGTACCCAACTATTTTTGTGTGTGATGTAATTTGATGCATGTCTTTGTATTATGTTACACCATTGTTGTAAATGTAGAACATACCTATATTTGGTGTAAAATAGGTTGTAATATGAGTTACACATATATCATAAGTATAATATAATTATATCATTTATATTTTTGGCATTACGTGTACATCAGTAGTGTAAACTTTACAATAACATAGCAAGAACATATCATTTTTGTTCTGTTTTTTACATCTTTAGTGTAAATGTAGTACAATTTAATGCATGTTGTGTATAGTGGTGGTGTAGCTCATTTGACATATATAGTGTTAATCTAAGTTTTGTATCCATGTTACACTAGTGTAAATATGGAACATACAACCCACCTGTCATAGGAGTAATATACTTATATCTTTTTTAATTGTTTGGTATTACAGGTACATCAGCGGTGTAAACTTTATAAAAAGTTACTAATTATATTATCCAGGTTACCCTGGTGTAATTGTTGACTTGTGTAACATAAATATTTTGGATGTTATACAACTGTAACATATTCTTTTTATCTTTTAAATGAATTTGTTAAATTTTGTAAGCATGTTTACCTAATTTTATCCTCCATTTTTCTTTTACAGGTACTCATTCTACTTTAGTTTATGAAACAGAAAATGGTACACTTTACTAGTTTTTTTATGTTAAATAGGAGAAAAAGCCGGTGGTTGGTATAATTTTCTCAAATTGGGAGGACGTTGTTAAGATGTACAATTTGTATGCGGAAGCATCTGGGTTTGGCATTCATGTTGGTGGGTTTAAGAGATGGAAAAGGGAGATCACCCATAGGTTTTTGGTTTGTAATAAATTTGGTAAGCCTAGGGGCAAGCGTACTGATTTCCTTGAGGCTACATCTTTGCTTGGAACTCATGGTAGTTCATTCAAAGTTATCGACTATTAGGCTCTTGTTAGGTTTAAGGCGATAAAAGGTTCAATAAATTATGTCTTATATGACTTCTTAGTGAGACATAAACTGCTCTTGTCCATAACAAAAACTACTAGGGAATCTAGGGAGTGTAAGAAGTAGGCAAACCTTACCCGTATCTTAAATGACAGAAAGACAGTTTACAAGACCTATGGCTCTAATAATGTACACACTACTTAACATGGCAATGAGGGAACATAATACTAAGATGACAATCAATATACATTGTACCGCATACTAAGCAATCAATATATATTAGAAAACAAACGTTAAACAGCAATGTACAAGGATCAAGACTGGATCACTATACAAATGCCAGCAAGAAGCACAAGATAGACAACTTTATACCATAATCAAGAAGGAGCAAACAATGATACTAAGTTAGTGACAATAAACAATATTCAGGTACTAATATGGGTGGCTTCTTAAACGTCTTTTTGTAAAACCGCTAGTTTATTTAAACTTCATTTGTAAGATATAACGGATAGTTTTAAGGAATACGTTTTAAAAAAGCGGTCAGTTGCAAATGTCTTTTTGAAAGTGTTTGCATTTTAAATGAACAATTATGAATTATCCACACGGACCATCTATATAATTTAGCTTATTTATCTTATTATGTGTGTTTTTATAATATTTAGTGTTCTGCATTGAACTATCTCTTATATACCTTACTAGTTTAGATACCTCTATGTTACACAGGCTTAATAAATAAACATTTTTTTTAAATAATTCCATATTTTAAAATCATCCTTGTAAAACTTAAAAACGGTTTTAATATTGATCGTATTTATAAAAAAATTGTTTAAGAAATTTTTGTATCTTTTTATTTTTGTTAAAGTGTGCTTTTTAGTAAAAAATATGGTTTTTAACTTTTACAATATCTATGTTATTAATAATAAAAATATTTTAAATAATATAATTATTATTTACTATTATCATTTATTATAAGAGAAATGCGTGAAAAATAAAATGAGAATACCTAATATTGTAACATGTGACATCTCAAAACATTATTTTATTGTGTATATTGTTAAAGTATAGATTTATTGTATGCATATATCCATTTCTTCTATGTGTTAAGCATGGCATGTTCTTGTTAGATTTTTTTATTTTGATATACTAACGTTCAATTTGTTATTGGTCGATTTTGATCCAAGCCTCTATAAACATGTTTTTTTTCTTTTTTAACATGCAAGAAAAAGAAGTTGACAACAAAACCATTTTGAGATCTAGCTATTCTCATTTGATTGTGGTTTCGACCCTATTCAGATTTGTAAATACAATCCAAATCAAATTCAATTTGTTATTGTTAGATTGATTAATTATTATTTCAGTCTTGTTTGATTTTGATTTCAATTGCATTTTGATCTCATTTAAATTTGACTTCGATCAAAATCAAAGAAGTGTGATAGTTTGTATAAATGCGGTCAGTTTTATTCTTCTAGTGTTAAGATGAAGTTCTCCCAAGTTTAGGTCAAAATCAATAGTACTTATGCAAGAGTTGTTCCTAATAAAAGATGCTTGTTTTCAGTTCAATCATCTATATACTTGTGTCAAATAAATTAGAATATATTACTAATTATGAACATAATCACATATGAAAAGATAGTAAGGTTATAGATGTATTAATGTATTTGAAATGCACCAATGCACCACTTTCTTTTTAACTAACTGATCTTGATGTCAATAACTTAGAAATGTCTTTCAAAAGTGTTCATATTCTACCAACTATTAACGACTTACCTCTGAACGTTATAGGATTTGAAACGCTGACCTCTTGAAGAGAAATAATACATCTCACAGTTCACCAGAGACAATAACATGGAAAATTTAATCATAAGAATTCATGTGAAGATGTAAAGGTAAAATAAAAAAAATTCATAGCGTGTATCCATGATGAAGACATGATAAAATCAACAGTCTGTAGTTTGTATCCATCGATGAATAACAAAAAGCTGTATAATTTGCAGAAAAAGGTTCACACCCAAACAAACCATTCTAGTGGTTTCTGCCAACAACTATTTAAAAGATGATAAACCAATCTATGATATTATTTATATAATAAATACCCTAGAACATTCAATATTTTTAAATAAACATGTTAAGCATAGGCACAAAATAATACAACAATGTTTATCCGTATATGCATAGTGAGGTTAATTCGAAAATAAGAATATTTATAGATACAAATTGACAACTGAATACGGTTAAGTTATATATATTCTCCCGATCATCCCTCCTAGTCTCGTTCAATCAACAAAGGGACTTGAGAGTTCAAAAAGTCCCATTGTTCTCTGTAACGTGTAATTCTATAGGATAATACATACACATAGAGGGAAGGGGCTATGTCGGGAGGTGGAGGTATGTTGGAGGGTCGGGGTGAGGCGACCACATTAATACAACTCTTATTTAAAACACTCTTATTTAAAAGATATGGGATGAATAGTAAAGTATGGAATCTCATCTCTCAAATTTAAATCGAAGGTCAAGTAGTGATGTATAAGAATGAAATTTACATCGAATTGGACGGACGGGATGTTGGAGTTCTTTGTGGTGTTAGGGGGTTCAGAAACAATATAAGGCTGTCGTACACTCTATTAATATATAAACTAAACATGATCTTAAGCGAAAATTATAAAAATAATGAAAAGATCTATGTATTACTTTCTTCTTGATTTTTTAAAACTTGCAAGTATAGAGATCTAGCGTATTTATAATTAGTTTTTTAAACAGCTAACTGGATCACAGACGGATCACTGGTCCACCCACTCATCTCCATACTCAAGTACACATCCCGAGACCACCTTAGAAGTAAACTCACCATAAATAAGAGAAAACCTCTAGGTCCAACCTGAACTCCTTTTTGTTACATGTGGGACTTGAACCCAAGACATCCCTCTATTTAATGAAGTCATGGGGTAGCTTATCTCAACCACTTAGACTAAGGATCATTGATTAACCTATTCATCTAATTAACAACTAGAAACTTTTGTGGTTTCAGGTTTTACTGTCTCTTTATTGTTTCTAGAGTAGTTGCACTGATTACTAGTGATACATACTTATTATTAATACAGACATAACAAGTATATTGTCAAAGTTTTGAAAACAGTCATGATAACTCACATGCTTAACAGTTGCCCAATAGTTGATAATAGTCCTGATACAATTTAAGTAATCATATGTTAGGTAATTGTACTACTAACTAGTAATTGTCAGAATATTGGCTTACGCTGCTTTGTTTAAGCATGGATAATGAGTCCCTACCTAACAAAGGCTAGGCTATCCAAAACTCAACCCTAACAATAACCCTAACACCTGAATATAATAATACTATACTAATGCTACTCCTAATAATAATACTAAAATATATAATTATTAACTTGACATAACTTAAATGAAAATATACCTTATAACTATCTACGACACTTTGATTTAGAGTCTCCCTACTCGTGCTCCTACTCGAGCTCAAAAAATAACTATTAGCAACACCTAGTGGGGTATTAATTGAGTACTCGAGAAAACATATATTCTAAATTAAACCTTAAGATTTTTATTTATAAGTAAGCAGGCAGACACCTGATATTCTATTCACGTCGATGTGTATGAAAAGTGAGCAGCCTGGCTGCTTGCTTACTTGTTAACCAGACAGCTTGTTTGATTACTTATAATTAATTAAGATGCTTCATTCGTTTTTCTCTTATAACAATTAAACCATAGCTTTTTATAAAATTGCGAATATGTCATTACGACGAGCTCATTTTTATTTACGAGTCGACTTAAGTTTCGTTAATAACGGTGAATATAATATATTTTATTATTATTAGACGTTTTTTTAAAATAATAAACTCTCGACGTTACATTTTATTTTTCAATAGTCATCTTACTCGTTACTTGTACAACAACATATGAAAGATAATTTTCATATTTCACACATTTAAAACTATTATATTAAAGTTTAAACTAAGGTTTAAAGTATTAAACTATACAATATCGTTCACCACAATGTGACCAAGTACGAGAAGCCAAGTAATTGTATAATTGACCTTCCATCAGAAGCTTTATTTAACTATTTCTTCAACGATCTTTGATCTGACATCCACAATTGTTGGCCAATTGAAATCCCTCGCTTTTTTAAATGTAAGCCAAACTATGAGAAAAATTGTATAAAGGGTTTAACATAATAGATATATTCTTTAATTAATATCAGTTTAATTCATTAAAAAATATAAATTAAAAAATCAAATTAGTTTTTTACAGAGCATATCAACAGACAACATTTGGTGAAAAATATCAAGGGGCTATGATACAACCAGTGTCATGAGTAGACGTGGACAAAAAGACCGGTTTAAGGAAAAAACCGGTCCAAAGAATTTATCCGGTTTGAAAAAAAGAAACCGGTTTTAGCCAAACCGGCTCCGGCCCGATTCAAACCAGTGGTTTGTATACCGATTTGGTTGCCCGGCATCTAAAACCAGTTTTCAAGCCGGCTCAAATTAAAAAAAAAAAACCCTGATTGAAACCGGTCCAAACGGTTTGAGAGCACTAATACAGAAATGAGCAAAACCGACCAAAATTTATGACCGGTAACAATAGTCGCGAAATTGGCGACTATATAGCGACCAAAATCAAGTAGTTTCAATTTTCACGACCAAAACAAATTTGGTCACAAAATCAATGACAAATACAAAATGGGTTGCAAAATTAGCGACCAAACCAAAACGGGTAGCAATATTAGCGACTGACACAAAAGGGGTCACAAATTAATGATCAATTTTAATTTAGTCGCAATACGGTGGTAAATATTGCAACTGAAATTGTTTTGGTCACCATATAGTCGTTAATTCCATTAAATAATAAAATAACAAACTAAAATATAAGTTGGTCGCAAAAACGGTAGCAAGATACATCAATCGTAATTGTTAGGCCGCAAATACAGTAGTTAGGTTTTACAAATAATTAAAAATAAAACAAAAATTATACCGGGCGAAAAGATGGTTGCAAATATAGCTACCGAAATAGTTTTGGTCATAATTCACCGGGTTTATAAAGAAATAAAAGGTAATTTGGTCGCAAAAACAATGGTAAGTATTGCAACCAAAATTGTTTTGGTCACTAATACGGTAGTTATTTTTATAAAACCAAAAAATAATATATTTTTATAAAATCAAAAAATAATAAACTAAATTTTAAGTTGGTCGGAAAAACGGTCATAGATATGGCCACCATAATTTGTTCAGTCTCAAAAACAATAACTAGTCCTGACACATAATAAAAAATAAATTAAATAATATATTGGTAGGAAAGGTGGTCGCAAATATAGCTACCGAAATTGTTTCCGTCATAAGTCTTTTAATAAACAAGTAAAATGTAATTTGGTCGCTAAAACAATGGTAAATATTGCAATTGAAATTGTTTGGTCACCAATACGTTCTCTAATTATATAAAATTATGAAATAATAAACTGAATTCTAAGTTGGTAGCAAAATGGGTCGCAAATGCAACAACCATAATTTGTTTGGTCACAAATACAGTAGCTATATTTACAATAACTAAAAATAAAATAGAATATATATATTGGTCGAAAAGGTGGTTGCAAATACAACTATTGAAATAAAAGGTAATTTGGTTGCAAAAATGGTCGCCGATGTAGTTGTTGAATTGTTTTATTTGCAACTACAATGATACAATCACCATTTATCGAAATTAATAAATAAATCAGATAAATTTGTCACAATTACGATCACAAGTATATTGACCTAAATAAACAGCCCACAAACCTAGCTACTGAAAATGATTTTGTCAAACAGTTGCAAATTATATCAATAAAACAAGAAATATGTTTTGACGTATAAAAAAGAGGCTGCTTGAAAAAACAATAGCAAATGATATTAGAAAGACAAGAAAGGATAAAACTAACTTAACATAGAAAACTATCATAAAGTGCCTATTGTTAAATTAATAAAAAACATACATAAATTAAAACACTTCTTAAAACTTATGTTCAGATTAAAATGAAAACTAAATTTTAGGGTTAATTAGGTGCATTTAGTATCAGCAAAGGGTAATTAGTGCCACTCGGGGGTCAAAAATGGCCATTAGTTACAATCTTGGTATAATTAGTCTAAATATAGAGAGATTAGAGTGAATACTGATCGATGATCACCAAATAAGCTTGATTATGGATAATTATTTGCCATTAAGTTAATTTTAATTAGGTCATTATTGGTTAATAGTTACTAATTAAGATTATTTTAGGATAATTAGTATTAACTAGTGTTACTAATAGGAAATTAGGTAAAATGTTGGTCAATTAAGAGATATATGGTCATTCATGACCGATTAATATCAATTAAAATTAATATTGGTCAACCAGAGGAAATTAGGGATTAATGTGGACATTTTGGATACTACTAGGGCGAGATTGACCACTGCTCACCAATTTGAATTAATTAAGGGCAAGTGGTTACAAATTTCGTTAACGATGGTTAGTGAGTGCTAATAATAATCAGGAGCAATTAAATCTAATTAATGTTAATATTGATATATGCTCAACAATTAAATTTAAATAGAGAAAATTAGACCAGCTTAGAGTAACATTTGTTGAATATCATGAATTAGGATAATTTAGAGGCAATGAAAGTCTATCAGGATCAAGACAGACAAATATTAGTACTTGATCGATAATTAGGATCAATTAGGGGTAATTAATGTCAATATTCGTCAAGGATGACCAATTATAGTCTAGAGTAATTTAGGGATAACTAGAATAATTATAGTCAAAATTATATAACAACCGTTATTTAGAATCACATGAGAGCACATAGGAATTCTCTGGTTAGGGTTAAATGATTTTAAAAGTCTTGCGCTGAAAGTAAGACCACACTCCTTTTATGTCATAATGAATAATTCCTATCTTTAATGATATCTGAATTGAAACCAATTAGTTTCCATGTTTACGTATTCAGGCGTCCAACAACTAGGATCCCCCTCCCCCTTTCTTTAGTTCATCATATTATAATCATAAAACTAGTTTAAGTATAGAAGTCAAGCTTCTTTATTTAACAACATTTTAGTTATTTGTAGACTTTAAGGCAATTATTCAATACTATAATACTCCAAATATTCAAATTTGTAGTCGGGTTACCATGACCTAAAAATCGGGTGGTGTAATCATAATAGTCTAATATTACTTTTGCTGATTGAAAGTATATAAAAAATAATTGGTTAAAAAATAATATTAATTTTTATTGAATTGATCCTAATTCTAAACAAGCATCGCGCTATTAAAGCAAGAAACAATAAATTACTTTAGGTGAATAAGTAACCAATAGGTGAATGTGTTGTGCGGTTAAAATATATTAATGTTGTGTTGTATTATTTACTGGTACAACATCTGAATGAGAAAATCACATAACTGTAGCAAGAGAAAGAAACTGAAAGACTAGAGAAATAAAAAGAAAATGTCGAGAAACTAGCAATGAAGCAAATAGAGAAAAAGAGAGTGGTAAACAATGAAATGAAGCATCAAATTAAATTTTTGTTGAAGACCACACCGAAATTATCTTCTAACTAGTTAAGGATGTGATTTTTGTAGACATGGTAAATTCAGAAGTTTGTTTTAATGTTTATGTTTGAATATTTCTTATGATATTTATCCTTGGATACTTTGATTTATATTTGGTATAGGATGTTTGGATAATTTTATAAATTGATTCAATTTTGTGAATTTTATTATTTGTGAGTACCGAACGAACTCTATAAATGGAAAACCTGAACCGTTTCTTATTAGACATACTTTTTGCAACGAAATGTCAGTCGCAAATCTTGTTGCAAACTTGGAAACTCGTTTGCTAAAGTGGTCGCAGAAACTGAATTGTAAAATCAGTCGCTAATTATTTTGGTAGTACAATTGGCCGGAATAGTTTGGTGGCAACTTCGGTCGCTAGGAATTCAACCGGAATTTTGGTCACAAAAATTGATTAGTAACAAATAGTTTCGGTTGCAATTCTAGTCGCTAACAGTTTAGTCGCAAAATCCATCGCAAGACGTTTCGTCGCAATCTTTGTCGCTAAACGTTTGCTCGTAAAGTTAGTCGCAAAAGAAGTAGGTTGCATATTTCGAGTCAATTAAGATTCGGTCGCAAAATTTAGTCACAAGAACTTTTTGGTGGTAAGAATTGATTGGAAACAAAATTACCGACCAGGGTATAATCAACCAACAAAACTGGTCGCAAAACGATGGCAACAATACCTTTGTGACCATTTTGACAGTCGCAAATGCTCATTTTGTAGTAGTGGGCGTTTTATTGTTCATTTAGAGAAACCGATATATAAACCAAACCGGTTTGAAAAAAAAATAGTTTGATCACATAACAAAAATACCGCCCCGGTTTGAAAACAAAAGCGGTTTGTGCTCACGAGCACATCATTCTAGCGGATTTTTTGGCAGGAAGGAGCATGTGGGTAAAAAAAACTATTGTTAGCTTTTTTCAGTACTCCATTATTCTTTTAAATGTGATAAACTTTTATACGTCACAAATGTTTCGAAAAATTACATCGTAAAATCATAGAACTTTTATCTTCAATATTAAAGTAAATTACAAGGATGGTCCTCGTGAGTTGGGGCAATTTTTGGAATTGGTCTCTAAACCTAACGTTTCACGGGTTTGGTCCTCAAAACCGAGTTACTCTATGTTTTAACTTAATTTAGTTCAAAAACGAGTTAGCCGATGATTGTAATCTATATTATATCACATCGCATACGATGCAATTGCATGTGTTTTTTATGTACGTTTTGAGTTGGACTTTGTTTCGACATAATATTGTTTTGAGTTGTTCAACGGTATATATACGAGTTACTTTACGATTCGACGTAGATTTAGTCATCATGAGCTACTCTTTTAGTCATCATGAGCTACAAGAGACAATTTAAATAATAAATAAATTGATTAATGAATAAGTTAAGTATTAATCAATAATATAAAATATAACTGATAAGAAAAGAATAAAAGAAAAAGAATGACAAGAAAAAATGTAAAAGAAAAAAAGAAAAGAAAAAAAAGGTAACGAAGATTACATATTTTGTCCTTTAACAGAGGAAGGCATTATAGTAGTTTTTTTTTTTTAAAATAACTTTTAACACTATTTAGTGGAAATGGTGAAAACGGTAACAATTTCAATATTTAATCTTAATCCATGAAACACATTTTTGTTTACTGTGATAAGTCGATCACAAGTAACCCGCAAAATAGATTTATCTGACTGTAATTCACGATTCAGAGTATAATCCAAACGTGTTTTGTGTTTGAAGTTTGAATCCAACCAAGGTATGTTCTTGTTCGTTATTATGTTCAAGCTAAACTACGAATTTCTACTTTGTTAACCCATTGGCAGCTGCTTCTTCATTCTTATCACCTCACGAACACCCATGCGAGTGATCCATTAAAAGGGCCCTCAAAAGAATTATAAAGCACTGATGAATGCTATCTTAAAAAAAATATTCCAAAATACACTAAAAGATGTTTTGTTAAATCCGTCATTTCAATCTAAAAATTTATTTTTTTTTGTCATTTCAGTCACTTTAGTTTACCAAATGTTGTCATTTTCATTCATTATACTAACTCCGTTAAATATGAGAGTATTTTAGTTTTTTTCAACATTCTAATTATCCAATTAAAACAAATTAATCAATTAATATCTAATCAATTAATATCCAATCAAAACTAAAAAGCATATGAAGCGACTAGTGAGACCGGTGCACGTTCGAACAAAACGTGAAGATCAAATGAATTCCCACAGCAGACCTCAATCGAACAACATGAGTTAAAGTTAATCAAAGCTTTTAAATCGAAGCTTTCAGTCTCACTAGTCGCTTCATGTGTTTTTTAATTTTAATTGAATATTAATCGATTAATTTGTTTTAATTGGATAACTAGGGTGTTGAAAAAGACAAAAATACCCTCATATTTAACGAAAATCTTAACGAAGTTAGTGAAATGGATGAAAATGACAACATTTGGTAAACTACAGTGACTAAAATGAAAAAAAAAAGCTTTTGGATTGGCAAATTCAACAAAACGTCAGGGACGAAAATGACATTAATAGTTTTCATGTTACTAATTGTTAATTATTTGCATCATATTTACATTAATAGTTAGATGTAGGGGTGCTAAAAAATATCCGTATCTGAAAACGAATCCGAAATATCTGAAATTACGATATCCAAAAATTCGGATAATCGAAATTTCGGATTCAGATAATGTTTTTGATGATTTTAGGATATTCGAATTTTCCAAAATAATTTTATAAAAAGTATTTAATAATAAATATTAATTAGAAAATTTTGGATATTTTCGATTTTTTTATAAAAACGTCAGATATCCGAAAACTTTTTTTAATAAAAAATATAAGTTTATAAAAATCATTAAAAAATACATATTTCGGATATCCGAAGTTTGAAGAACCGAATTTGAACACTCCTAGTTATCGCATTAATAAATACTTTTTATAATGCAATTGAAGATGCTTATAGGTTAGTTAAATCTCTTGGGGTTGTTAACTTCAATTTTTCAGTACTATTTCTGAAAAGTATACGGATTTCATAGTTAAAAAACAAGTATATTTCCATTACATAGGCAATGGGGCTTGTAGGGCCATCCATATAACTTGCGGCTTGAAGCTCGTTCGGTAAAGCTAGAAAAAAGCTAGATTGAAATGGTTCGGTTTTAAATTGAACCAAACCAAGGCGGCTCTAGGGCTTGTAGGGCCATCCATATAGCTTGCGGCTTGAAGCTCGTTCGGTAAAGCTCGAAAAAAGCTCGATTGAAATGACTCGGTTTTAAACTGAACCAAACCAAGGCGGCTCGGCATGAAAACGGGTTTAACTCGGCTCGGTTCGTGGTGACCCGAGCCGTTTCGGTTTAGCTCGGCTTGGTATGGCTCGGATTCTTTTACTTGTAATATATATAATTATATATATATATATATATATATATATATATATATAGATATATCATTGCATTTGCTCATTTTTTTAAGATTATAATATAATTTTTGGGCTGTTTCTTATGTCAAAATATTAAGCTATAATGCTTGTATTAGGTCGTTTCATGTGATTCTTTTATATATTTTTTATATTAGAATGAATTATTCAAGCACATTTTTAATTTTTTTACTAAAAACCAAACCACTGGATGTTATGTAGTGTTGTTGGTTTTGTTCGTTTGATTTAGATAATGATAAAATTATTTGTATTTTGTTGAAGTTAAACTTAGTTTATTTACATTAATATATATTTGGTGAAAGTTGGTATAAACCGATTATGAGTTATGTAATATGTTAAATTTATTTTGCATTTGATTTTTTTTAATTGTGTTTATGGATTAAAAACCAAGCCAAAACGAGGAGAGCCGAGCCAACTTGGTTAAAAACCAAGCCGAGCTCGAGCCCACTTTTTCAGCTTGATTTGAAAACCAAACTAAGCTGAGCTGACTCGATTTAAATTCGAGCCGAGTTTGAGCTTGCCCTGTCTCGACTTGATTCGGGTCGTGAACAGACCTGCGGGCTTGAATGTCATAGTAATTGGAAAAGCAGCTATTGAAATAATACCTTTTTATTATTATAATTAAATAAAGGGTTATTGGATTCTAATAATCCCAACTTTCATATACTGGCCGGTATTAATTCCAACTTAAAAAATATTTACAAACGCTTCCAACTTTAATCTTATTTTTCTCAAACGATCTCTTACTAACTGAGAGTTAACACCCGTTAGTTTTTTTGATGAAATGGGGAAAACTATGAGCCATTTTCTAACTTCACCGCCTCCCAACCTCTGTCATGTCTTTTTTTAAGCTTCTAGCTTTCATCGTGACCTGAAATTTACCTCCAACGAGTCAAGTGGTTTAGATCAGAAGGTGAAGATTAATAGGTTTCAGACTGCAGAAGTTTCAGATTAACGGACCTGATTGTTGATTTTAACCTTCGGCTTACTATTTTGACCATATAAGTAGTTCACGCCATCAAAAAACTAACGGTGTTAACTCTCAGTTAGTAAGATATCGTTGGAGGAAAATAAGCTTAAAGTTGAGAGTGTCTGTAAATATTTTCTGGATTGGGATTAATCACGGCCAATAAATGAAAGTTGAGATTATTAAAATCTAATAACCTTTAAATAAATGGACAAAAGGCATGATGATTTTTGTTTGTAAGTTCCTGACATCTCCGAGTATACAAAACAATTAAACAAGTTTCCTAGCTTTAACATTTTTCAATTTCAATCGTATACCTAAAATTCTTATTAGTACATTTTATTAACTAAATTTATTTTTATGTCGTTAAGTGTTTTTGGTTTCAATTGCTCTCAACAAATTTGTTGTTTGATTTAGCTTGTCAATTTCTTTTCTCTGCTGGGCAAAATTCACAAGTCGGTCAAAAAATTCAATCACAAATAACTTCGTTAAACAGAACTACTAACTAACCCATTAAGGCAACAGAAGGGAAGCATATTAAAGTGATCAGTTTGCATCAATATTTAGTTTTTGATAACATGCAATAAAATATTATCAGGAGCTTAGATTAGATATTACATCAGTTGATGTACACAAGTATTTAACTTAGCATTAGATTTTAATGCCAAAATCAGGTGTAAAACAGTCAAACTTCAGCCATATTTTATATTAGCACTTGTTGAATCAATTCTTCTTAGTGTGATCATATTTTAACATCAGTTGTTCAGTTGTGATTAGTTTACTTGCTCATAAAACTATATGTGAATATGAAATATACAAGCTACTCCATAGCAACACAAAATCCTACTTGTTGTTGTTATCATTACTACTACTACTTGTTAGGTCTCGCACGAACATATTCAAACACACAACAAGTTTATACGCAGTGAGAATACACACATAATATGTACATGCAATCATACGTTTAAATGACAAACATGCAAACGTATTTATACCCTGCTTATTGTGACAGTTACATACAGTTATGTTGGTTACATGGCGGTTAGACTTGGCGCCAATACAACAGGTATGATAACTGCCATATAACCCGATCATATCTATTTTGACCCATAAGGTTCATATGTGAAATACATACTAATGATCACAGGTATGATTAGGATTGATAGATTGAGAGAGAATCTGATTAGAATACTAAGATGCATTACATACAAATGATATACATAGGGTATTTATACCCTTGAGTTTCTTAGGGATTAAAGCACCAATTAACTGTCATAACTACCCTATAATAATACAAACAATTAATTAATTAACTTATTTTAAACTAATATAATGCTTAACTTAGGACTTACTAATATTAAACCAGCATTCTCCCATTTTATGCATTCATTCGCGAGATTACCAAAGTTTTCACAATTGAAAAAATCTAAATTTATTTTTGTCTTCTTGAGTCATATTTTTCTCATGATTTGGTGAAGTCTCTTTTTTGTCTTTCGTTAAAGTTTCTTCCATGACCTCTACCATGGATTTGGTTACCACGTCCTCTAGCATAGTACTTACTTTCAGAATGAATAGTTAAAGTCTCCATTAGGAGTTTAGTTTGATGATTTCTTTCTAGGTCATTATAACTTTTGAGGCGTTCTTTAAATACTGTTATTCTTCCTACTGTCTCTTCAAATGGCATTTTGTCTATTTCTGAATATTGCTCAATAGCCGCCACTATTGGTTGAAACCTTTTAGGAACCGAGTTAAGAAATTTTCTTACAATTATCTTATATTTAAGAGTAGTCTCAAGACTTTTGAATTTGACTATTATGTTACTTAACTTGCATGCAAAGTTAATTACGATTGCATTTTCTTTCATCTTTAATGTCTCTATTTCTTTTCTTAAGGTTTATAGACGTGCTTTTTGAACTAGGTCTGCTCCAGAATATCGTACTTTGATTGATTCCCAAACTTCTTTTGCATTTTCACATTGTGCTACTTGCATTAATATATCTTCAGATAATGTTTGGAAGATCATTGCTTTTGTCGTATGCACATTCTTTTCATCTGCATCTCCTTTAGCATCAATTGTTTTCCAAAGACCATAAGCCTTTAATATGGTTTCCATTAATAATGCCCATGAGGTGTAATTTGTCTCAGTTAGCTTAGAACATTGAAGTGATATGTTCCCTTGTTCATGTGTTGATGTTAATGTAATTCCTGATTTATCTGTCATGTTTTCTTGCTTAATCTTCCTAGATCTTTTCTTTCCTATCTTGCTTTTAAATTTACTTTAACTTTGCTAATTCCTTTGCTTACTTGCTTGCAGTTTGCATCTTACTAACTGATTCAAGGATGAATCGTCTTGCTTTCGTACATGTTGCTTTGATTTGCCACAAAGGTCTTATTTCTTACTTTGCCATACAGGTCTTCTTGCTTTGCCACACATGCCTTTTTTTATAAACGCCACACATGTCGTCTTTCTTATTTCGCCACATAGGTCAAACTTGCCACATAGATCATCTTGGTTGTTTCGCCACACAGGTCGAACTTGCCACACAAATTTTTTTCTTATTTCGCCACATAGGTCGAATTTGCCCCACAGGACTAACTTGCTTGCTTGCCTGCCACATAGGACTAGTTTACAAAACAGGTCTTTGAATTGCTATGAACCACACAGGTTCGGATGTATATTCCAAAGGTTTAAACGAAACTTGTTTGATTTTCCCTTAGTCAAACTTGATTGTTTTGACTTTTCATAAACATAAAAATAATAATTACTTGATTTTCTTCGAAAAAATTGTTTTGATTTTCATTTAAGAAAACAACCTTGATATTTTGTTTTTAAAGATTCTGAATTTTATTAAAAATAATAATATAACACTTTTTTTTTTATCACAAACCGTTTCCTCCAAGAAAAGTCAAATATGACTTTGATTTTTCTTTAAACTATTAACACCAATCTTGATTAACCTTTCTTTAATAAACTTTCTGTAGACTTTTTAAGTCAAAATTGCCAAATAGAAAATCCCGTAGAACGTTCCTTCACTGCTTGGTCAAGCAAATCAAAACGATTTGTGTAGGGCTTTTCAATTTTGATTCTTGTAATGAAATCGTTTATGACTCGCTTCTGATAATCAAGTATTTTGGTCAAGTAGAAACTTGATTTTCGTTTTTCCTTTTTCTTTGTGATTGAAACGGGTTTGAAGAAAGATATTAAATGATCTGCAATTTTGGTTTTTGAAACTATTTTCCGCAATCGATTCTTGAACGAAACGGGTTTAAGGGATTAGATTGAACAAATATTTTGATTTGAATGCTTCCTTCTGTTTGAATCGTCAGACTCTCGCCGGAAAATCAGTATCCTCTGATTTGTTGAAAAAACGATTCTGGACATCTAAATCAATGATCCTCTTGATCGATTGATGATGATGATCACGTTCCTGAATCGATAAACACGTTCCTTGTTTTTTATTTGTTCCAATTTTGTGTATCTGTATTGATGCACAAGAACAGGGGATGAACTTCAACTATGTGTTCTTCATGAATTCTTGAAAAGATGGCTCTGATGACAATTGATGATCACATGTATTATTAGGATCGATAGATTGAGAGAGAAACTGATCAGAATGATGGTTGCATACAAAGATGGTTATGTGTTATGATGCACCAATTAAGATGCAGAGTAGGGATCTTAAGAAAAGCAAATTGTATTGTGAAAACTAGAGAAAACCAATGAAACCGATTATATAATGTATAGAATTTTTATCACCACCCTCTATATATGTGTGTAGAGGAGGGATCCTAAGAAAACCACAATACTATAAGAAAACTAGAGAAAACCAATGAAATCGATTATATAGTTTAATAATTTTTTTATCACTACCCTCTATGTATATGTGTGAGTATATATAAATAAAGGTATGAATCAAATAAAAACCGTAGCATAGTTTTACATATACGTCACACATAGGTTACGTATACGTAATCATTTTTCATTCGACATAGTGTTACGTATACTTAAGACTATTCATTCTCGTATGTATGCTCAACATATATGTACCAAATACTTAAATAATATTTTAACAACTTAAATAACAAAAAGTTCTGAATTATGTTATTGGTTTTCATGGTTTTCTTTGGTTTTCACATAACTATTGGTTTCTCAGGAACCCTCCCCTATGTGTGTATGTGTATATAGATAATGGTATGAGTCAAATGAAAACCATAATATAGTTTTACAAATACGTCAAACATAGGTTACGTATACGTAACCATTTTTCATTCGGCATAGTGTTAAGTATACGTAAGAATCTTCATTCTTGTATTTATGTTCAACATATATGTAACAAATACTTAAATAACTTTTAAACAATTAAATGAAAAAAAAAGTTATGAATTATGTTATTGCTTTCTATGGTTTTCGCATAACTATTGATTTTCTCAAGAAACTTCCCCTTAAGACGCATTATATACAAATGATGGTTACATAGGGTATTTATACCCTTGAGTTTCTTAGGGATTAAGGCATCAATTAACTGCCATAACTAGCTACTTATGTTATGTAACAATAATACAAACACTAATTAACTTATGTTAAACTAATATAATGCTTAACTTAGGATAAACTAATATTAAACCAACACATACATATCTTACAATATCAACACTAATTAATTAATCAAGATACCAATATTAAGTCCAATTAACACTACTACTATTAATACTTTAAATGATTTTAAAATCTCATTTAAATGTTTCCTATTTTAATAACTGTATAACCCGAAACTTACTCGTTTAACAATATTGAAATATAAATGTCATAATTTTTTATTTTTCGTCCCTAAAATAGAGATGTTACATTATGTGCCAAGTTGAAATAGCAAGAGCACCACTAGAACCGAGGGCTCACCGAAACTAACAAAGGGGACTTCCTGTGGAGTGTAATACCACATGCTTCACCCATGTCCAAATCCTCATTTTTCGTTCCATTCGGCAACGCTAAATCAAACTTGTAAACAACATTTGCTAATGCAAGCTCCATAACAGGTACACTAAATTGAATGCCAGGGCATGTTCTTCGGCCAGCACCAAATGGAATCCATTGAAACTGCAACCCTTGATAGTTAATGGAATTGTTCAAGAACCTCTCAGGCCTAAACTCATTTGATTCTTCCCACAAGGTAGGATCTCTTCCTAGTGCCCAAGCATTGATAATCACTTGTGTACCTAGTGTAATAGCATACCCCATTAGTTTTACATCTTGCATTAATTTTCGTGGAAGGAGAAGTGGGAGGGGAGGATTCAATCTCAAAGCCTCTTTTATGACAGCTTTAAGGTAGGGCATTCGTTCCAAATCCTCCTCGGAGATCATCTGTTTTCCTTGTGCAATTTCTGTTATTTCTCGCTGAAGCTTTTTCATTACTCTTGGGTTTTTTATAAGCTCACTTATCGCCCACTCTAGACCTGTTTGCGTAGTTTTTGTTCCACCTGCAAACACCTCCTACAAGGAACAAAATCTTTGCTTTTAAGTTTATTTATATTTGCATAAACAAGAGATCAAGAAACGAACTGGAAGTTGATTGCAAGTGCTTCTTTAAAGTATTATTAAACTTCAAAATCTTTATGCTTCCATAGATCACAAATCAACAATTTGAACCTGAGTAAATTATGTTAGGTAATATAATAGTCATGTCGTTTTGATTTCTTGAACCAAATCATCATAGAATCAGAAGAAAAAGAAATCCAATACTTATTTGAGTCAAGGTGTTGTTTTACTTTGTGCTTATCCCGGGTGTCGTTTGGGTTTCGAATATTTTTGAAACCATGTTGTTGCCATGCAATGAATCCTTTTTTTTAATCTTAGAAGTTAAAATTGTTTTGAGTATTTTTTTAATGAATCTTCTTTCATTCATAATAATAATAACTATGAGGGTTTACCCGCACGTTGCCCCAGGTACTCTGATATATTAACTTTTGGACATTTTAAAAATGATAGATAATGGTATATCAACTTAAACCTTTAGCAAGTACACGCATTAACTCTATTAGAAAAAACCCAAAAAAATGAAAATAAAATCAAACCGGGTCAGTGTAGCTAACTATTTAATTAAAACTCATAAGGTCAGCGCGCTAGGTGGTCTTAGTACGGGTCAGCTCAAGTTAGCCAACAGGATAGAACATAGACATTGTTTTAACTTAAAACTTAAAAACAAAAAAGAAAAAGAAAATGAGGGCTATCATGTGAAAACAAACGTCTTATGTTAAAACAAAAGTTTTTAACTTCAAACTTAAAAAAGGTTGAGGGGGCATCATGTAAAAAACCCAAAACTTTCGTGATAAAAAAAAACCCCTCAGTTGTAGCTTATAGTTCACTTTTTAACATATAAGATGATAATTTGTTATTGTTTATCAGATGAGAGTAAATAATGCAACTGTTGTTTGTATCTTCATTAGTAATTAAAAGAAAGATGGAGAATCCATACCAAGATGACAGCCTTAAGAGAATCTCTATGAAGGGTAAAATCACATATGTTATCCTTTTGTAGATCAAGTAAAATGTCAACAAAGCCTTCTCCTTCATTACTTTTAGCATCCTCTCCTTTCTTCTTGTTTACATGTTCTTCTATAATTCTTTCAAGAAACTCATCAAATTCTTTACTGATTTTTTTTGCTCTTCCTATCGAACCAACGACTTGATCCACCCATGATAACCATGGAACATAACTACCAACCGTAAACACAGTAAATGCATCCACAACCTTACTCACCAAAATTTTGTGCTTTAATCCATCAAGCCTCCTTCCAAGGGCAACCCGACTAATTATATTACTTGTACTGAAGAAAACATCGACCCCATATCAATGGTAGTCCCACAATTTTCTCCAATCACTTGTATCATTTTAAGTGTCTCGCCTTTTCTCACATTTTGATATGACTTAACTCGTGTACCACTTAGAAGTTTGAGCACCATAATGCTCTTTAACCGCCTCCAGAGTTCCCCATAAGGAGCAAATGTTACGCCCTTAGAACCATAGAGGAGTATGTTAGGTATAAGTAAGCTTGGTCGACTACAAAATGAGAGATCATGTGTTTTCATAACCTCTTGGGCTGCTTCAGCGGAGGATACCACAAGTGTGGGGATGCTACCAAGGTGTAGTAGCATCACGGGACCGTATTTTTGGGCAATATTTGAAGGTTATGATTAGGGTTCGAGCCTAGCTGGTGGATGCTTCCGATTATGGGAAGTTTTCGCGGAGATGGTGGCATGTTTTTACTATTTTTGGAATCAAATAGAATCCGTTTGACACACATAAAAATAATTAAAAGGGTGCATAAAAAGAAAGAGAGGTGAAGAGTTTCAAAGGATGGAAAAATTTCCATGATTTTCTTAGCCAGCAAATTTGTGGATTTGTTGTAACTTAATGACTCATGCAAGCTTGTGAATATATAGTGGTGGATTTCAAATATTCTATCATATTTAGTTAATCATTGAGGCATAAAATATCACAAATGGTTTATTTGAAACTATTGCCTTTTCAACTGCAACATTATATCGTCTTCTCCGTCAAGGTTAAACGATAGACTAAAATTATGAAAAACATTTTTTAACAACACTTATTTTTACTTCTAAATACATTCTAATAGTATATTTAATTGTAAGGATTTGAAGTCACATTAAATTTATTACAAGCAATTACCAATACCATGAGGCTAGGAGGCTATAAGTAATACTATTAAAAGAATTTGTAAATATATTTTAACAATAGATATGCATACCAATCAGAAACACCAATATGACGATCGAGGTGAGCAAAAACAGTTAAACCAATTAACCAAAAACTGAATTGATCGAATGTCGATTATGGTTTCGGTTTTGCACCTTTGGTTAACCAAATAAACCGAAGCTAAAGCGAACCAAACCAATGCCATTGTGACAAGTTTAGATAAATTCTAATTTGGATAATGAGAATAAATGATTAAAGTGCAATGTTCAAGTTCTAATATTTTTGACCTAAACGATGATTGGTGGTGTGTAGAAACCGAACCGAACCAAACTTACGTTTACACACCTACCGCGGTAGTATAAAAAAGAGGTAGTAGCATACAAGTCACAATTTAACGATCGGTTTGCAATAAGTGATTCATAATAAACTAGGGCGGATGATGTAAAATTATCATTAATTATGTGAGCATCAATCGCCTCGTTCGAATAAATTTAAAACAACTTGGTCACAGATTTAATCTCAGCTTTTTAAAATTTGGTCACAATTTAACGTTTCGAAACAAAAATTTTAAATTTAATAAAATTAGTTTAAGAGTAAAAGTTACATTCTAAAAGTTTTTTAAGAGTAAATTATCATTTGCATCTATAATGTTAATTTATTTTAACTAATTGTATCCTTATTGTTTTAAAATTGCATCTGCCTCTTACTTTTCAGTTTCTCTCTATTTTAGTCTCTGCTATTTCATTTTTGTTTTCATTTGAGTCTAGATGAGTAACACCGTTAGATTTTATCTTAAAACTATTGTTGAAAAGATTAAACTACTCCTAAACATTAAATAAATAAAAAAAATTATGATACCCATCCACCAACATCATCTTCTCACCACCAACACTCTATACGTCTCTCTCTCTCCCCCACACACACACTCTCTCTCTATCTCCCCTCTCATTCACCACCACCACATCTCTCATCACCATCGTCACAGCCACCCATCACCACCATCACATCCACCCGTCATCACACCATCATCACAACCACCCATAACCACTACTACAACCCCCATCACCACAACCACAACCCCCATCATGACCATCACAACCCACATAACAACACCATCATTATAGCCACCCATCACCACACCACCATCACAACCACCCATCACCATCACCATAGCCCCCATCACCGCCATCATAGTTCCCATCACTATCATCACAGCCACCCATCACAACCACCATAACTACCATCACCATGACCACAACCATCCATCACCACACCACTACCACCAAAACTCTCATAATTTCTCTTTCTCAAACACACACACATACACACACACATAAGCACGCACACGCGCGCGCACACACACACACACACACACACTCTCTCTCTCTCCCCCTCTCTCTCTCTCTATAACCACCATCACAACCACCATAGTTGCTCTTCATTACTAGCTCTGCTATTTTATTCAAAACCATTGGCCGCCACCGTGTTTCAGCCTTCCACCACCGGATTTGGTTTTCTAGATCTATGATTTTATGTCGGAGAAGAGATAGGGGTGGCGGTGGTTGTTGTGGTCGTAGAGGTGGCGGTGGCTATTATGGTCATGGAGGTGGCGGTGGTGATTGTGGAGGCGATGGTGGACTAAAGGAACATAGAGAAAGTAAAAAGAGAGAGAATAGATAGGGGTGAGGGTGAGGATGTGGGCTTTTATTTAATAAATATGAGTACGTTTGTCATTTTTATAAAATTTATAGAAATATCTAACGTCATTAAAGTTTTGCACTTAAATGGAGACAAAAATAAAACGTTAGAGGACAGTCTCATAATAGTACCTTTCAAGGTTTGTTTTTAATAAACAATGGTACTTTTTTCATTTTATAAAAACGAAATATCTAATATCTCTCTAAAAATCGACTAAGATATTCCGGTGATTATTCCATTGGAGTGAATTCCCACAATTTGCATTCATCTTCTTCTTATATAATCTAAACCGTGAGTAATCATCATCATCAATCACTAATTCAAGGTTTTCAACACTATATAATCGATCAAGATTAATCTTATAATAGTACATTTCAAGGTTTGTTTTTTATAATCTTTGTTGTTATAACACTTGTATTAACAACATGATTTTGTTTCAATCAAGATTTTCAGTCTCTTAATCAAGCAATATGAATCATCTGTCTGTATCTAGTGTGCTATTTTATGGTGAATTAATGTCTCTATAAATGTAAGAAGAAGTGACTAATTGTTGATTCCGTGGACGAAGGAATAATTTTCCAACATGTAAGCTTTGTTTAATGTACTAATTTGTATTTGTAAGGTATAATGCGGTTGAATCATTACTCGATTTTAGGAATTTGGTTTGTGTGCTACTTTTTTATGTTCGTCTGCTCTTGGTGATCATGAATACATTAGCTATTATAATATATATATATATAACTAATTTATGTGCTACTGATGCATGTTCGTCTGTTCTTGATTATTAATAAAATTATGTTTATTTAAGTGGATCTTTTGAGAAGTATTAAAGAAGCTTTGTGCTTTTGAGAAAAAATTAGTTATATGCTATCATGAAATTTTGGATATGGTTATGTGCTACTGATGCCTATTCATCTATTCTTGATTATATATAGTATTATGTTAAGGTGATTTTTTGTCAAAAAAATAAGTTATGTGCTATTTTTCTAAGTTAAAGAAATTTGTAATGTGCTACTTTTATTTGCTTTGAGAATACACATTATGCCACTTTTATGTGCTACTGATGCATGTTCGTCTGTTCTTGATTATTAATAAAATTATGTTTATTTAAGTGGATCTTTTGAGAAGTATTAAAGAAGCTTTGTGCTTTTGAGAAAAAATTAATTATATGCTATCATGAAATTTTGGATATGGTTATGTGCTACTGATGCCTATTCATCTATTCTTGATTATATATAGTATTATGTTAAGGTGATTTTTTGAAGAATTATTAAAGAAGTTATGTGCTACTTTGTCAAAAAAATAAGTTATGTGCTATTTTTCTAAGTTAAAGAAATTTGTAATGTGCTACTTTGACAATACACATTATGCCACTTTTAATAGCTTTATCATACCTAATTTTTTATGAACATGTCTTATCTTTATATTAAGTTATATATGCGTTTAATTAGTTCATCATGATGGTATATTTTTTGCTTATGGTTTTTTTACATGGTTCTGTAATTGAATTTATGATATTTACATGTAATGTAACTATTTCCTTATATTTTTTTTCGGATAACAATGAAAGGATCTTATTGTTCAGTGAGATGCTATTATCGAACAACATATTTTCATATGTTATGTTTGTTATTTAAAAACCTTATTTTTATGCAAATTGATTTATTAACAACACTGTTTTTCTTTCAAATAGGAATTCGATTGATTGTGACAATGAAAACTATGGTGTTGGTATTGACCTTTGTAATGATATCAATGTTTTTATGATGTATAATGTTGTTGTAATGATATCAATGTTGTTTTCATTACAGAAGTTATGTTGTACAATCAGTACATCAATAAAATTGCAAATCAGTACTAGTTTAATAATAAAATATGTTACTTACATGGTGTTGGTATCTCAAAAAGGATGTTCCTTTGTTGTTTGCAACAAATACACGTGAATTAGTCGTTCATCTTCACTCGTATAAAGCAATTATATCCAAGAAAAGAAAACTCACTCTACTCTTGTGATGATAGAAATATGAAAAGTAGCATTGTACAAATAGCACCGTGTAAGTACCATAATGTAAAGTCACATGCTGTTATACGCATTGCATTGTGTAAAGTAGCAATGTGTGAAATATATGCAATAACACTAGCACTATGTAATTATCACTGTGTATAAGTACGCACAGTAGCAATGTGTAGAATATATAAAGTAACACTAGCACTATAGAAATTAGACCGTGTATAAGTATGTAAGTAGCACCAAATATGTAAGTAGTATCGTGTAAAAGGAAAAAAAAGTGTCAAAATATATCTTTTTAAATATAGCAATATTATACTCATATTAAAGATAAAAAATACTTGATTTTTGGTATTTTTATAAAGTAATAACATGTAAACAAATTATTTTAGTTCTAAACGGTGAGTAGAATTAGTGTTTTTCAAAAAATAATATTAATCTTGAATTGGTAACTTCCAATTTATAACGAAACATTAAACATTGATCTAAATAGCATAAATTACGAATATACCAATTTTCACATTAACTAATAGACTAATTGACGATTAATGAGCTGTCATGTAACACAGCCCTCCATCTAATAAATCAATGGACGAGATTAGTTCTCACACTTTTAGATAGCATAAAGTTTGTACCGAATCCATTATATATATATATAGGATGGATCAAATGAAAATCACCTTTATAATTGAAAACCATAAAAACCACTTTCAACTAATCAATTTTTTCTTTTAACTTTTTTATTTTTTATTTAAAAGACTAATAAGGTAATTTGACACCTCTTTGATTTTGATAAATATCTATTCTTTAGAATTCATTTACTATCTCTAGAATCAAATTTTTGAATTTTATATTTCTCTCATCTCTCAAAAATTCTACCACCATAATTTTAATTAAGGCACTATCATCACCACCATCAGTATATCATCACCGCCGTCACATGCCACCACCGCCGTCACATGCCACCACTTTTTTCCATCTTCGTACGCCACCATACAAGCCCATTTGTCATCGTCTACCACTCCCGACCGCCTTCGAACACCATCGACACCACCTACTTTCTTCCGTCAATGGTTCTTCTGCTTTGAACACCACCTTCGAACACAATAATCGGCTTTAAACACTACCAGCAACACCAGTAATAGTTTGATTAAACTTGTAAATCATTCAAAACCAACAATTAAGAGAAAGATGATTAAGAAGTGTCATAAAAGCGGGATGGCGGCTAGGGTTACATATGAATGGAACTAGTAACATCAAGATGAAGAAGATGATGATGATGAACTATATTACGTATACGTAACCCTAATGAAGATGGTGATGAAATAGATGAAAAATGTATATCCGGATAAGATACATATATGTACCCACTCGTGACGTACATATATGTAAGTTTGATAGCTATGAAGATGAAGATCAATAGGATGAAAAAATGGAATCTAGGTCATTAAGTACAAACTGAACAAACCAATACTTAGTATTGTTGTTACACATACGTAACACTGCTGTTACATATGTAAAAGTATGTACTTATTGTATTGTATTTTATTTTTTTCATGTATATGCAGAAAGTCTTATCTTTTTATTTTGATAGATTTTTTTAACGATTTTTGGTAGGGGTATGGCTACAACTCATCTGTTGCTAGCCTTTCTTGCTACAATCTCACATTATATCTTCTATATATCTTTCTGGTTGCAATATTTTCTTTGGTTTTTTGATAGGCTTGTTAGCATTTTACCATGGTTACATTATGTAAAACCATGGGTTACATATTTGTAAGGATCAACACAATACAAAGATCAATCTCGTAATGAAAATGCGGAATGTTAACATTACAGATAAGATTGAATATAAATTGAAGACCACAAACACAAGATGGAAATAACTTCGGTTGTATTGCTCTCTGATTTGGACAAATTACAGTAAGTGTGAAAATCAGGAAATATGTCAAAAGCTTACTAATTACATTACAAAACTTCTATATATACTAAACTAGAAGTTCTCGCGCGAATCACTAGTTCTCGCGTGACTTGATCTTTTCGCGCGAGAAGCAAGTTGTCGTGGGGCAACTTGGACTTGTTGCATGTCTTGATCTTCTTCATCTTGATTTGATTTTTCGAGCCTCTAGGTTCAACCCTTACAATCTCCCCCTAGGCTTGGTAAATCAATGCGTTTAGAAGTCCACATCATCAACTTTGTAACGGCCCCTATAAGCGTACATCTTGTTGTCAAGGGCCTTCATAATTAACCAACCAAACTGTGCTACCAAAAAGTGAACAGATTCATCGGTTGCAATTGGACAAGCCTGCAACCTTATCAAATCGTCCCTTCTAAACTTAAGCAAATCCACAGGGTCGATGATACGGTAGTCTTTATCTACACAATGTATTAACGCATGACCCGTCTCCTTCTCGCAACTCCACCACATAAGCTTAGACAAGTTATGAACTGGAACTGGAGCATGTATAGGGATCTTCCTGACATATCTAGGATGCTTATTAACCCTTATCTTCATTGGCTTGTTCGTGTTTGGGTCTATCCGGGTCTTATCTTTAATGACCTTAGATTTTGCAGTTTTAAAGTCTTTGAAGTTGGTTTTACTATGTCTCCAGATCATATTCCTGATCCAGTTCCCCTTTTCATAGTTACTTGGGTTGATGAACCTCTGAGTGTATGAAAGTCATGTTCATCCTGAAAATACTCTATGGCTCCTGCTTTTCTTTTAATCACATATAGCTTCTTCTCAGCATCATACACCCAACTAAGAATTGGTTTTGAGTTTCTGTACCTTGTGAAAGGTTTGGAATGTCTCAGCATGTGTAAATAAGCTGGCGGTGGAGGAGCCTAAACGGTTATTTCCAACCTGACGTACAGCACTTTGACCAGTTTGATCTGCTGTCTTGTCAGTTGGTTCACTCGTACTGGACTCTCCTACTATCTCTCCTTCTTCAATCAAAATATCAAAAAATAAGTCCTTAAGACTATTTCCAAATACATCTGTTTAGTCTACTGTCTCCTCTAAGTCATCAAATGAACAAAAATCTTCATCTTCTTCCTCAACAATTAATCTTTGCGGAAAGAGTAAAACTCTTTCTTATATGCTGCTTTAGTAGCAAGATCTAAAGGAGTGTAATCAACTGTATCATCGAGACTTGGTCCAGAGACATTTTCAGTGCCCGATGATCCAGCAATACCAGTAGCCGCACCCATATCTCCCCCTTGATCATCATCATCCCTCATCATTATCTCCTTCATCACCATCATCACCATCATCATCCTCTTCATCATCACTAGAATCATAATCAATCAAGTCTAAAGCATCATCATCATCTACTGGGTTTGGAGTAGTAACATCATGTTCAGGCTCTACAAACGCCTCTCCAGTGTAAACCACAGGTTGATCCTTAGTAGCTGGAATAGGAATATCTAATGACGGCTCTTGATCAACATTAGTAGTGTCTGTTGTCCTTTCTGTATCAATAGGATTAACAACATGCTCTATAGCATTAGTAATAGGATTATCAGCAGGTTCAAGACCAACATATTGCTGTCCACTAGATTCTCCAACTTCCGTGATTCGTTGTGATGTAAACTGAAATGACACATGCCAAGTGAGATCTCTCAAGTTCTGCTCCAGGATCTGAACATAGCTAAAAATGAATGTTTGCTGATGTTCAAGACCCCTGATCTTCTCATCCTTTTCAAATAGCTGCCTCTGCATATCATCAATGATCTGAGTCTTTTCTAACATCTCCCTCTCTAATGTATTAACTCTTTCCTCTAGTGTAACTGATGTAGGTGAACTAGTAGAAGTACTAGCACCTTGTGTTGGCACAGGAGGGGTGTTAAGAAAATCTTCCATTCTTATTGTCTCTTCAAACCCTTGATCTCTTGGTGGAGTACTCAACACATCCTAAATAGCAGGCATAGTAGATGATGTCTCCAAAGTAACAGCTTCGCTAACTGTGGCAGGAGTCTCAGAGATAGGTACTTCTTCCTCAGTCGACACAATGGTCATAGGGTCTAACGCTTTCTCAATACATCTAGTCCTCTACTCCTTCCACGTGGACTATTACCGGCTCTTCTTGCCATCCTCTTCTTCCTATCTCTATTAACAACATTCTCTTCAGGAACAAAATCTGCATCACGTTCCTCAGCAGTGTGTTTTGCAGGTGTTTCACGCACTCTGGGACGTTCTTGTAGCACATAAGGCACATTCCCAATTTGGTCACTATTAGTCTCACTATCACTCCCAATAAACCAAGAATCAATCTCTGCATCTATATCAGACCTTCTAGCACCCTGAGAACTTTCAGGTGCTTCTTGAGCAGGATGTGTAGATGTACCAGCTGTATCATCTCTATGAACATGGTGAGTCTCTGTCTCCTGTACTCGTGCCTCTGCTTGAAAATCTTCAACAAACCTCTCAAGCTTAGCAAAATGAGAACCATCCCAAGCATTCCCTCTTGCTCCCATCAAATAAGTGAATATGTCTTTCTTCATTACCATGACAACATAGGTAGATGAATCGGACACAGCTAACTCAGGATGAGCAGCATTCACTATCATTTGTAAGAATCTGGGATACATGATGAATTTCTTCTTAACAGTAGCTATGACATTCTTTTGCATCTCTAAAATTATAGCCTTGGATATGCTGTACGGAAGATCATCAACAAGAGATACCAGCAGGGATCCGAATACAACGCTCAGGCTATCCATACCAGCCTTCAAATTACTAAGGCAATGAATCACAACGTGAAACAATTAATTCCAAAAAGGAGATAAATATTTCTTCTTCAAAGAAGGATATCTATGACTATACTCATCCTTATCAAACAGTCTTTAGCCACTTCATCATCTATCTTAACAGGTGCATTAGGCTGATCTTCTAATAACACACTGTTAATCACCTCTGCTGTGATAACTACCCTCTTGCCTTTCACTGTTGCTGATATGCACAGTTCCCCAGTCTCATCTATTTCATTTGCTGCTGACTCCCAGAACTTATCAATAATATCAGTGTATATAGTCGGACTAGCTGAAATGGCATGATGTATCCGAGAAGTCTTCAGACCTTCAATCAGAGATTTGAACAAAGCCTTATCCTCTGGAACATCTCCAAGATAAGCAATAGCATTATGGTTTTTATTAAAAACCATTTGACGAGCCATCTGAAACATTAAACAAATGAATAAGTACAAAGCATTTCAGATTTGAAACAAAATTCACACTTAGAAAATTTTTGAAAAAATTAACTTCTCGCACGAAAACATCAACTACTCGCGCGAAGACATTAAGTTTCAGTTTTAACTTTTCGCGCGACAAGATGAGTTCTCGCATGAAACAGACTTTGTCTAAAAATCAGCTTTTCGCATGATAAGTTTACTTTTCACGCGACTAGTTTTGTGTGAATTTGAAAGTTCTCGCATCTGTTCAAACTCAACTGACTTTTCGCATGCGAGAAGTCTGTACAAATTTAGATTTTCAATTGATCAATTCTAGAGTGTTTTAACCACTAATAAATGTTCATTAGGTGTCGCCTAAGTCATTTTTAAGGTTAATCATGTTTAATTTTTCCAATTTAACATGTATAAGTCCATCTAACTTTCGGTCATGAATCTAATACATTCAAATTTAAACTTTAATCATCAATATACCTTAAAAGTTACTCGGGAATCAAAATACGAACAAAGTGGATGTGAGAATCAAAGTATAAATGGTTTCGACACTTAGAATTTTGAGTGAAATTTTTTTGAAAGTTGTCGTGCGAATAGTGACTTTTCGCTCAACTGTTGTTTTTATAGTACTCTGACTTCTCGCGTGAGAAGTCAGAGTTCTCACACACCGGAACCTTTCACTTCATTTGAACCTTTCGCATGTTTTAAATTTTCGCATTTGTTGAACTTTTCACATTTGTTGTACTTTTCGCATGCGACAAGTTCAATTTTCTTTAACAATTTTCAACTTTTCAAATTTTCAAATTTAATTATCCTTTAAGCCATTTGATTTGTTATGAAAATAATTGTGTTTAACTAAGTGTTTTATAATTATTCAAACACCCTTAATTTTTTGTAAAATGTTATAAAATTGAAACAAGTAGAAAAACATATTTAAACAAACAATTTTGACATCCTATTCTACTATTTACTTAACTATTTTTGATAAATTTTCAAGTACAAGATCATATTTATTTGAAATTGATCATTACCATCATCCAACTTTATTATAAATGAAACTGGTTATGGTGATTGTCAATATATTATGTCCATTTTAAACTTAGACTTCAAGTTTTACTTAGACACATAAGCTGTGATATTTATCATATTTTGATTAAATTATATGTCTTCAGTGTGTCTCACAATCAAAAATCCTGTAGAACCTTATTCAACTTCAAGACACTTTTGAGATTTCAAGTCACCCCAATTTGACTTAAACATTTCACTTCTGATCAGCATTTTCAGAATGATTTTTCTAATATAATATCTATTATGAGCATAACTAGCCTGAAAAATGTTTCTGAACACAGAATATTAACAAGTTTAGGACTTATTAACAACCAGTCGGACTTATGTTTTGCCCTCGAAAGATGTTTAGGACTTACATACCAAGTCGGACTTACATGCCCTATCTTTTGATTTTGCCTCCTGTGTCAGAATATATTCTCAAAAAAAAAATATTTATCATATAGTACGTATGTCTATGACATATCTTTTATTATTATGCTCATTGATATCTTTTATTCCTATATGGCATTTTGGCTTCTTTTGCTCCTTTTGTTTGTTTTTCTCTTTTGTATTATTGTTTTCATTTGTATATCTACTCTTTATTTTGATTTTTACACACACACACACACACACACACACACACACACACACACACACACACACACACACATATATATATATATATATATATATATATATATACAGTTTATGAAAAAAGTGGATCAGAAAGTAACTGGCTTGAGTATGACCAGACTATAACTCTCAGTTTGTTTTAGTATGGAATCAAAGTTACCACAAAACCTTGATGAGTTACCCACTTCAGTCATAGATAGTTACTTTTAGTGCATCATAGAACATAGTGCTTTTCATTTTTGAACGTCAAGCCTATTAACATACCAAATATAATCCAAGTCAATTTTTGTAAGCCTTAGGATGCAACAACTCAAAATCAAGAAATGTACTATCATTTCCTATCTAATCTTAAAAATTTAATTTTCTCAATCTTTGTAGAACAAAATCTTTTTATATTTTTCTTCAGACTATTTACTCCCCCTAAGAACAAAATCTTTTTGAAATATTTTTAAATTTTCTCCCCCTAAAATTGTGATTATCTAGACAAAAAATAACAATTTTAACTAAAAACAAAGAAAATATTTTGTAAAGGGTGTAAGAATAAGTGTTAAACAAAGTTAATCATTCCCAAAGATTGGACTAAAAAATCAAATTTGGAATGATCAAACGCCTTAGTAAACAAATCAGCAATGTTGTCATCTGTGGAAACTGATTCCAAATGAATAAGTTTGCGTTCAAAGCAGTCACGGATAAAATGCATGCGGATGTCGATGTGTTTTGTCTTTGATTGTTGAATTGGATTCTTCACTATGTTTAAAACTGCAGTGTTATCACATAAAATTTTAGTGTCATAAAAATTAAGGCTATAATCAAGAAGTTGTTATTGAATCCAAACAATCTGTGAACAAAAACTTGATGCAGTCACATATTCAGCCTCTGCAGTTGATGTGGATACTATCTGCTGCTTCTTACACTGCCATGAAATCAACCTATTGCAAAGAAATTGAGAACCACTAGTAGTAGATTTCCTGTCCAAGTTACATCTTGCATAATCACTGTCATTATAAGCATATAAATTGAAATTGGAATTTTTGGATACCAAAGGCCGAGTGTTGGTTGACTCTTGAGATATTTAAAAATCCGCTTGACAGCTTTCATATGAGATTCTTTTGGATTACTTTGATAACGTGCACACTGACAAATAGGAAACATGATGTCTGGTCTGCTTGTAATGAGATACATTAGAGAGCCGATCATTGATCTATACAAATGCTGATCAACGTCTTCTCCCGTGAGACCAGGAGTAAAAGTGGGACGAGAAGACATAGGAGTAGAAGCTATCTTGGAGTCTTGAAATTTGTATTTGTCTAGAATACTATAAACATATTTTTCTTGATGTATCAGTATTCCCTTATCATCTTGTTTAACTTGGATTCCCAAGAAAAATGACATTTCCCCAAGAGAACTCATCTCAAATTTCTTCTTCATGACCGCTTCAAATTCCTTGCACAAATCATCATTAGTAGAGCCAAAGATAATATCATCAACATAAACTTGAATGAGAATAAGATCATCACCAGTCTTTTGTATGAATAAAGTTTGATCAATTACACCCCATGTATAACCATTTGCAAGCAAATGTTTAGTGAGGGTGGCATACCAAGCTCGAGGTGCTTGATGTAAGCCATAAAGTGCTTTGTCTAACTTGTAAACATAGTCAGGATGATCTGGATCTTCAAAACCTAGTGGTTGACAAACATAGATTTCTTCTTTCATTTCACCATACAAGAAAGTAGTTTTGACATCCATCTGATATACTGTGAAGTTCTTGTATGAAGCATATGCCAGAAAGATTCGTATAGCTTCTAGTCTTGCAACCGGAGCGTATACTTCTTCATAATCAAGTCCCTCAATTTAATAGAATCCTTGAACAACAAGTCTGGCCTTGTTGCAGACAATCACATCTTTTTCATCCGTCTTGTTCTTAAAAATCTATTCGATACCGATTGGCAACTTACCCTTTGGTAATTCACACAAATGCCATACATTTAGCTTCTTGAATTGCATCAGTTCGTTCTGCATGGCCTCTACCCAATTTTTTTCTTTTAATGTCATCTCAACATTCTTTGGCACAATTTGAGAAATAAAATATGAATACAAACATGTATTTATTGTACCCGATTGGCTTCGAGTTCGGACTCCTTGTGATGATGACCAATTATTGCTTCTGTTGGATGGTTTTAATGAATTCTCAGTTGTGGAATAGCATTTTCAGAAATAACTTCATCTAAGTTAGACATGTGTCCAACCGGTTCTTTTGCAATGTTTCCTCCTTCATGTTGATAAACAATATCTTTGTCTTGATTATCATTATTAACTGAGAGATCTTCAAATGGTACTTGAATTGTATAAATTGGATCAACTTGAGTAGAAGAGGAACTCTGATCAACAACTGGATCTAAATGAGATAAATTAGCTTCAGAAACAGAATGTTGAGCAGCTGCAACATTTGAAGAAGAAGGTATATCTGAAGATATTTTAGTTGCTTGAGAAGAAATAGATCCAATATCATCAGCAAAAATATCCTGAATTGAGGATGTCAAAGGCAGATTAGTTGTAGAAACAACACATGATCGATTAAATGTTTCAAATAAAGAAGCATAATCATAGACCCATGAAGGCGCAGAACCTGCATCCGTTATGTTAGAATCATGCCAATCAATATCAAATGACTCAATTATTTGTTTTGATCTTTTATTATAAATTGTTGGCTAAATATCCAACAAAATAACATTCATCCGCTTTTTCATCAAATTTTGATTTAGAATCAGATGTGTTTAACAAAGTACAACAACATCCAAACGTTTTGAAATATTTGACTTTGGGCTTATGTTTGAAAAAGATTTCATAAGGAGTCATATTTTGTTGTTTGTTGATTAACACACGATTCTGAACATAACACGCAGTGTTAACAGCTTCAGCCCAAAAGAATGACGGTAATTTGGCTGCTGATAACATTATTCTGGCAGCTTCAATTAAAGTTCTGTTTCTTTTTTCACAAACTCTATTTTGTTGTGGAGATCCTATAGAACTGAATTGTCTTGCTATCTCTTTTGAATCACATAACTCATTCAATGTACGATTGCAAAATTCTGTTCCATTATCACTTCGAATGCACTTGATTGTTTTGTCCTTCTGATTTTCCACGAGTGTCATAAATTTCAATAGCAAATAAGGTGTCTTATCTTTGGTTGCTAAGAAGAAAACCCATGTAAATCTAGAAAAATCATCAGTAATGACTAAACAATATGCATGACGTCCCAAACTCAAAACACTAACAGGACCAAATAAATCCATGTGTAACAGCTGAAGAATAAAGTCAATTTTGGTATGAGCAATTGGTTTATGAGGAAGTTTGTGTTGTTTGCCTTTTAAACATGACAGATAATGTTCTGTTAATTGAAACTCTTTCAAAGGTAGGCTAACAACATGATTTCCTCTAACCAGTTTGTTCATAGTTTTAACATTTACATGTCCAAGATGAAGATGCGATAACAATGTATTACTTTTCGAGGCTTTAAAAATAAACATGATGCAGTTACAAATGAGTGTGACTCATTCATATCAAGTAAGTATTTGTCTTTGTCTCTTGGTGTTCTTAGTAAGACCCATTCATCAGGAATTACAAATCCATGTTTTAGAATAAGACATTCCTTATCAGTGAAGTGTGTAGAATACTTTTTGTCGCAAATTTGTGAAACACTCAACAAGTTAGGTTTTAGTTCTTCAAATCTTCAAAGCTTAACACGCCATTCGACACTGTAACTTTCTTTGTAATCTTACCACCTTTATCTCCTGCAAAGATAACAGATCCTCTATTGTAAGGTTGTATGTTATTTAACAGAGATATATTACCGGTCATCTGCCATGAACAACCATTATCTACATGCCAAACACTGTTAATAACTTGTCTTGGTAGTTCCTGCACATCTGGATGAATTTATTCATTTTTAGGAACCCAAGCCATGGTAGACTTGAGCTCTTTGTTTTCATTTAAATATGATACATGTTGCAATATCATATCTCTTTTGTCATTGAAAGCACATTTGTCAACAACTAAAGGCTCAGGTGATTTGTCTTTAACTTTCCACCTTTGAATTTGTCTGATCGGTAATGTTGTGGAATTATTATCACCAACTTGTACTGATTTTACATTTGACTTTTCTTTGTTCAAATCAATATTGTTCTTGGAAACAGAATTTGACATATTTAAGTTTCTTTTTAAATTCGCATTTATAAAGAAACGTTTTCTATTGTTTGAAATTGAATTATGAAATCTCTGTTTGCTTGTCAATTGATGTTGATGATGACAATTTCTAGCCATGTGATTTGGCTTCCCACACATATAACAACATATTTTATGATATGTATTTGACGCTTGTATGTTTTGCACAAACTGTTTATGATAACTTCCATAGTTATCATAGAATCTGGCCTTAGTATGTCTTTGGCCTTGAGATTCTTTAACAGTCTTTCTTTTCTTTCTCTCGTTATGGATTGTTCGAGATGTTTCTGGAAGGATTGAGGTGTCTGTTTTAGCCTTTTCATTCACATTGGAAGCCGATGTCGCATGAACTGTAACTTTAGCCTTTTGAGTCGTCTGTACTGGAGTAGGACCAGTGTCTTTCATACCTGATCTACAAACATCTTGTTTCACAGAGTTAGCAATAATAGAAGATTTATTTTTAAAGAAACTAGCATTGGTTTCATTGAAAATATGATTTTCCTTATCAATGTTGGCTTTCGAAACATGAAATCAGTTTTCAAGTCAGATATGGATGTTGTGATTTGTTTTCTTTTTTTGGTCTTAAAATCTATTTTTAATTTCAGCTTCTTTTCTTTATTAGACATTTTTGAACGGACATTTGTAACACTGAAAACTTCTAAACTTTCATTGATATTTGATGATGAATTACATGAATGTTTTTCATTACAAATTTTATTTTCCTGAAATTCTATTTCATCATCACTCTCCCACTCTTCAACCAAACCCTCTTTCTTCACACTTTCTGCAAAAAAATTATCATGATTAATATTAATTTTAGTTTTTGTGACAGGGTCAACAGTCAGTGAAACATTGACTAGAGATGTGAAGTCTGTTTTTGTTGAAAACCTAATCCATAGGTCTCTTCATCATGAGTTGTACTTGATGAAGGTAAACAAGTACAAACATGATTAATAGGTGGTGCAATGTTAGCAAAACCAACTCCACTTTTACTACCATTAATTTTTTATGTCATTTGAGACTTAATTATACCTTCAACCATGTTTGATGAAAGCTCAAATTTTCAACAACCAATTTAGCAGATAAGAGTTCACAGTTGAGTTTGTTAATTTCTAAAGATAGTTCATCATTACGTGTTGTCAAATCTTTTATGTTACACTCTTTATCATGAAGATTTAGTTTTGATTAATAAATTGATTTGTTTAAACCATCTATCTTTTCTTTAAAAATTTTCTCATCAGTTTTATATTTACGAGCTTGATATTGAAGTTTTTCAACTTCTAAGATCAAGCGTTCGTTGTGAACTCTATACCTGTTAACCTTTTCTATGCAATTATCTGAACAAAGATTAGTATATACCTCTTTAGTTCCTTCTTGTTTCTTTGTCTCTTCAGGTACAACTTTTACCATGAAGGCCTTTAGCACGTTCTTTTCTTCTGCTTTAATTGCTGGAGTGATCTCATCAGCATTTTCTTTTTCTTTACATGCAGATGCTGGAGTAGACTCAACAGCATTTTCAGATTCTTCAATCTTGACTGGAGTGATCTCAACAGTCTTTGCTTTTTCTTCACTTTCTTTCTCTTTGACAATGGTTGAATAAGTTGGAGTAATCTCAACAGCTATTTCATTGTTTTCACCTTCTGCATGCACTTTCTCACTTTCAATATTTTTCTCTTCAACTATCACAATTTCAAACTCCTCTTCTCCTTTAAACACACCAACTAATAAATCTTCTGTCACAAATTCAACTAGAATATTTTTCTCAACATGATCTTCAACATTCTGAATTTCTAATAAAAAAGCAGTAGACAGCTTCATGTCTAGTATCTCCATCTGGTCGGACCAGTCATATTCTCCTTCAGTCTGAGATACAAATGCTTTGTTATTAGAGGAACTAGCCTTATCTTCTTTGGTTTCTATCTCCACCACTACCATTTTCTTCCCATTATCAGCTTGAACAGACCTTCCTTCAGTACATTCTCTTGCAAAGTGACCAGGTTTGTCACAGTTGTAACATCTTAAGTTTGATTTGCCAAACCCATTTTTGCTCGAATTATTAAGACCAAAAATTTTTCACCCAGTTCTTCTTGCAAAGTTCTTAGCATGATACACCACCAAAGCCATCTGATACTTAATATCATTCTCTTCTACATCATCGGGATTAACTTGTTGCAAGTCATCAACCAAGATGTTAGGTGTATTGAGTCTTCTAGCAGAGAAAGCTTCATAGCTATTCATGAATAAGGTAAACAAAGCAAGGTGTTCTTCTGCAATCTAAATAATCTATTTGTTGGGTTGTGAGTTTACAACAAAAGCTTGTTGTGTAGGTTGAGAGGATTGACTTTGAGGATAGATTGGGGATTGTGGTTGAGCTTGAGCTTGGAATTGAGGCAGTGATTGATCTTTGACAGCTTGATAAGCAGGAGTTGCAGATTGTTGTTGCTGACATAGCTGAGAATAACTGACATAATAATTTGGATTACTAGCCATCTTGGCATACAATGCCAATGCTTTAGCTCCCATTGTGTTAATATATCTGGCAGCCCTCTGTTTATCATCCATGTCATAGATTTGATGGTGGAAATCAGATCAGTAAGGGATAAGGTGAACAAATCCTTGGTTCTCTTGATAATAGTGCAGTTGTTGTTCCAGTTGTAAGGTAGTGAGTTTAAAAACTTCTTATTCACTGAGATATTCTCCAGTATGATTCATGCACTTTTCATCTTGGTTATCAGCTTCACAAATCTTGACATTTGAGCTTCCAAGGTTTCATCCAGTATATGATTAAACATATTGAACTCTTGTTTTAGCATGTCTTTCTTGCTTTCCCTCATATCCTTGTTCCCCATAATCTGTTCTTCTATTGCATCCCACAAATCTTTAGCCTTCCTATAATCTTTGATTTTCTATGCTATCTCAGGGGTAAGTGCCATTGTGATGGCAGCATACGCTTTGTCATCAAGCTCCATCTTTTTCATGTCTTCCTCATCCCAAAGATGCTCAGGCTTCGGCACTAGATCTCCCTTATCATTTATGTAAATTGGGAGGTAGCGAACCTATTTGATAGATCTCATCATCCTGGGTTCAGTGTAAATGACATGATTCTCAAAGCGATAGACCCAATCTGGATAGTCTTCTTCGCTGAGAAGTCGAGGAGGCTTCGTGCTAGTTTTGATCTCATTGTCGATATTAAGAGTAGCAGTGATGTGCTTCGGATTTGCCATTTTCTCACTTAGAAATCAAATTTCTCAAAAATTCTTCAAACTTGTACTTTTCGCGCGAATGACCAAGTTCTCGCGCGAAATCACACAAACTTTTCGCGTGGAAAGTTCTGAAACTAACTTTTGCAAAAACTACAACTTCTCAAGCGAGAGGAATCTTCTATAACAAACTTTTCAACAAACTCTTGCGAAAACTTCTACTTCTTGAGCGAAATCAAACTTTTCGCACAGATTCACAAACTTTTCGCCTGATTCATTTCTTCATTTTTAATGTTTCCAGCTTCAATTTTTTTATCAAATTGATTAAGATTTGATTAATTAAGTGTTCAATTAGTGATTTAGGTTCAATTAAGATCCTAATTGTCTCTAATTGATTCAATTAAGTTCGATTAAGCTCCAAAACACCATCAATTCTTCGAACACCACACAAATCATTCTCAACATCTTCAAATCTGATCAAATTTTGCTGAAATCATTTAGATCTTCAAATATCAAGTAACTCAAGACTCACTAACTCTTCAAATCACAAACTTTAATCTTCAAATCAATCGATCTAGAGCAACAATGCTCTGATTCTAATTGTAAGGATCAACATAATACAAAGATCGATCTCGTAATGAAAATGCGGAATGTTAACGTTACAGATAAGATTGAATATCAATTGAAGACCATAAACACAAGATGTAAATAACTTTGGTTGTATTGCTCTTTGATTTTGGACAAATTATAGTAAGTGTGAAAATCAGGAAATGAGACAAAAGCTTACTAATTACATTACAGAACTTCTATATATACTAAACTAGAAGTTCTCACGCGAATCACTAGTTCTCGCACGACTTGATGTGTTCGTGCGAGAAGCAAGTTATCGCGCGGCAAATTGGACTTGTCGCATGTCTTGATCTTCGTCATCTTGATTTGATTTCCCAAGCCTCTAGGTTCAACCCTTACAATATTGTAACTACTTAGCTATGTGTATGTAACTCCATTGTTAATTGTTAGCCATAAGCACTTAATTCATGTAACCGAGTCCTTAAGTTACATAGCTTATGTTTTCAAATATTTCAAGAAAGCAACTTACATATACATAAACGTGGGTTATATTCAACAGGAACATATACGTAAATGTGACCTACGTATACATAAATGTAGGTTATATTCAGCAGGATCATAGACGTAAATACACCTTACTCACATATACATAAATGCGACTTACTTACATACATGTAAATGGAACTTATATAAACATATGTCAACCGAACAAAAAATCAAACTATCATTCATTTTAAAATCAAAAATGAAAATATATTTGATTTTTTAATTTTTTTTAAATAAAAGAGATGAGAGAGGCAAGAGGAAAGAGAAAAGATTTGAGTGAATTTCAGAACAATTTAATTATATGTGGTAGTTACCAAATAAATTATTTTGTGTTCTTTCAATTATGCTCTTATTAAATACTCACTATCTTTATTTAAATTACGAAAATACCATTAATTAATCTCAACCATAGATCAAAATGATCAAATTTGAAACCCCGCCCTATAATATATATATATATATATATATATATATATATATATATATATATATATATATATATATATACGAGAAAGATCAAATTAAAATCATGTTTATAATTAAAAACTATGAAAGCACCACTACCAAATCATATAATTTATAATTGATTTAACTTTTTAATTGTTTAAAGTATATTTAAGTAAACTATAACCTTATTTTCTGAGGACATTATATATTTTTTATTTTAAACTCCAATGAACGACGATGATAAAGAAATGACTTTGATATACGTAACTTATATGAGTTATATGTACGGACTCTTAGTTGTACACTTGGTAACACGTACTTACATATATGTAACCCTTGGTTTTCATGGTTTTCATTTATAATATAGTTTTAAAGGGGTCCCTATATATATATATATATATATATATATATATATATATATATATATATATATATATATATATATATATATATATATATATATATATATATATATATATATATATATATATATATATATATATATATATATATATATATATATATATATATATATATATATATATATATATATGTCACACCCTCAAAATCCACATGCGGGGTTTACCGCGAGGCGAGTGAACAAACCAGGATCCAAGTATTAGTTACTCAGAATGACTCTATATGTAACATTTAAAACAAACCAGAGTTTAAAACTCTAAAACATAGCGAAAGCATTTTGTAAATATTTCAAACCCAAATATTAAAATGTAAAATGCGCAAAACACGCACCCAAACCAATATTTGTAAATATGCAATTAACCAAATGTAAATCAATGATTTTTCAAAGCATGCTCGACTCGTGAGTGCTCCTAAGGGCAGCTGCTAGTAACGACCTGAGAAAGGCATACTAAAAGTGTCTACACACGGTTGGTGAGTTCCAGAGTGTGTAACTCATCATAAGCAATAACGTTTGTAAAATATAAACAAGTATATTAAAATAGATAGCTAGTCTAATTTTATTAGTAATAACCATAGTGATTTCGGGATCGAAGCTGATTGTGATCGTTTGTTTGCCTTCCGCCACGACATACCAAGTCGTGACGCTGATAGTCGTTTAGGACAATATTGCACCCGTTTGACCTCCAGTCGTACGAATGGGGCTTGTCAGACCCAGTAATATTACCTAAGATTTCCCGACAGTTTCCTTAACTAACGAACCAAAAGTGTAAGGACTTTCAATGGTATAACACACTATGTTATACTAAACACAAGTTATAATAGTAACATGTTTTAAAATACAAGTATGCTTTCTCCCACAAAAAGAGAGTAAATAAAAGTGAGGCATCGAACTCACCTGGTGCGCAAACGAACAATAATAAAGAAGCTAACGGTGAGTGGAAAGACAACCCGTCAAAGGTTACCTAGAACACGTGAGTACATAAGTACGTGTAACCAGAATTTTAACAACCCTAAGTGCTCAATAAACACTTTAACCCAAGGGTTTTGGAAAACAAAAACTTATTTGACCTAGTTGACCCGTTTGACCTGTTGGTAACATGTTAATTGAAAGCTTGTTTGATCAAGTATAGCAACTCATTACACATGATTATCATAGAAGTTATCCACGTATGCTAGATTATAAATATTAAGTTCTATCAAGATCATCATACCAACATAGATTATCATACAACACATGTGAATCCCAACCAAACTTCATGCTCAACATAAATATAATTTAAACCTAATTAACAAATCATACATTGAGTTTAATCATGCACTACATGCCATGTGAAGCCACTCATGACTTCACACCCTAAACCCTGCCAATCCTACTAAGTAGGGGCTTCAAATTCGCACGCATGTATGATGTTTATTATCATATTTCTCAACATGATTCATACCAATTAACATACACAACAATGATCTACTATAATCCCAAACATGATTCCATAACCTTCTAATATAAGTCAACATTTGTGCAATATTTCATAAAACCTAGATTTCCCAAATAATCCATCAAGTATCCACATGACCCAAGTAACGCATTAGACATCACCAACAAGCATTCTAGCATGATCCTAACGTCATATACATGCCCAATTCACTATATCCAATGATTCACATTAATAAAGCTTCCTTTTCAGAAAAGTAACACCTAAAAATCAATCTATCATCCAATTCATTCATAAATTCATCAACTTTATACCTAATCTAGTTCATAGCAATCATCTACACATGATAAACATCAACAATTCTTCAAAATTCCCAATTCTCATGCACAAAAGTTACTACTTAAAGTAACGTATGAACAACACATCAATTCCATGAAATTCTTGCATAATCCACGTAAACTAGCATCAATGCAATACAACTCACATCATAACATCATCCAACATCAATAATTTTGACCTATATCCATGTTAATTGAACTAGGGTTCTTCTTGAATCAAAAACTATAAGAAAGCTTGTTAAAACTCACCTTAAATCGTGTAATGATCAAAGATTATGCTTGCTACAATGTTGTAATGACCACAATAGCTCAAAATTGAATGTTCTTAAAATTGAATGTTCTTGGTGTTCAAAAGCTTGAAATCGCAAGGATTGGGGTGTGGGGAAGGAGTTACGGCCGAATGGGGGTGTGGAAGAGGGCTAGGGTTTAACTTTTGTTTAAATATGGTAAGTATTTCTTGATTAACCCTTTATTATTTTATAAATTATAAAAATAGATTTTTTATACTTTTAAATAATTTTAGTCAAATAATACATGAATTATTAGTAACCATCAACAATTATATAATCCAATTATTAAACACCACACATGAAATCATATAACACGCGTAGTCACGTTAAAAAGTGAAATTTATAATATTTACAATTCATGAATCATATAACCACATATTAAAAATCAAAATTATTAATTAAGTTATTATTTATTAACCACATTTAATTATTATTAGGTCACCAACATTCAACGACAACTAGTATGTGCTCACGACATGTGTATGCATAACCTAACAAAACTAACGGAGTTTGGTAACGGAAAATTACCGGATGTCACACTAGAGGAGAAATTCATAGTTAAGCGTGCTCAGGTGCCAGCAATCCAGGGATGGGTGATCTCCTTGGGAAGTTTTCAACCGGGCAACCAAAAGCAAATCTGTCAGCTCCTTGTGGGCAAAGCGGACAATATTGGTGGCATGAGGGGCCGGGTGTTACAAATGGTATCAGAGCCACTCCTATGCCGTTCGGGATTGTGAGACAAACCTCACTGGGAATGGTGAGTTCTCGGGCTCATCGAGGACAATGAGTCCAAAGGGGGGGGGGGTGATTGTGACACCTTACGTAAATCCCACATCCGCCATGGACAAGAGAGATTACTATTTCATAAGTAATGTCTAGCCTCTAATATCAACAACTCGTTTTTGGCGTATTGGATGTGGATGAGAGGAGAACTTCACAGTTAAGCGTGCTCAGGTGGCAGCAATCTAGGGATGGGTGACCTCCCTGGGAATTTTTCACCCGGGCAACCAAAAGCAAATCCGTAATCTACTCGTGGACAAAACAGACAATATTGGTGGTATGAGGGGCTGGGTGTTACAATATATATATATATTCATATTTATTTCTTGAATTTCAATGAAAGATAAATAAATATTTTGTTTATTTTAAAAAATCTAAGATTGAAAACATTAATAACTTATTTTGAGTAAATTACACAGATGGATATAAACCCAAAGATTCTAATTCTTTTTTAATTTCAATAAAAATGAATAACTATTTCGTTTATTTAACAAGTTCAAGATTGAAATAACTAATAACTTATTTTTAGTAAAACTAGCAATGTATCCACGCGCGTTGCGGTGTGTTGTTTTTTTCTTAAGTCTAGCTTAAGCAAGGTTTAAGCAGTCTTGACTCTTGAGTGATTAGTTTCGTACACTTTGTACGAAAACATAAGAATAAGTAAGATTATGAGTAAAATTCGTGCATTGCTACGTGGTTTTCTTAATAACATTATAATTTAAATAAATAAAAAGAAGTAATACTTTAAATGTAAGTGAGATTGAGATAAACAAAATCATTAAACAAGTCCTACTTGCATTTCAGTCATTCTATACCTTTTTAGTATATAATAGAATAAATATATACATTAAAAAAACTACCATCTCTCTCTATAAGCATCTCTAAACTAAAAAAATAAAATAAACAAAAATAGTAGGACCACATGAGCAAACTTCCTAAAATTGGAATGAAGATAAGGAGTAGCTTCATATTTTTTTATAATAAACAATTAATTCTAACAACAATTATTGTTAACTAAAAAAATAAAAAAAAGAGTAAATAAAAATGAAACCCTCTTTAAATGTCTTTTGCTACACTCCTACACGGTACGAAGGGCATGTTTGGGATTGTTTATTTTGTTGAAAAGGACTTTTGAGGAAAATGACTTATTAACTTATAACTTTTCAAAAGTTGTTTTTTAAAAAAGTATTTGGATTAGCTTATAAACTAAAAAGTCAATAAGTTGTTTTCTGAAAAGTGTTTGGTTTAGCTTCTTAATGTAAAATGGTGAAAAAGGACTTTTCTATTAAAAGTCAATAAGCTGTTTTCTAAAAAATGTTTAGGATTGCTTATTTATAAGTTAATACGTTGTTTTCTACTATAAATACTTTTTTTTCCGTCTTGCAAATTGAAAAAAGATTATCAAAGAAATATAATATAAGATTCATTTACACAATTTATAAAGATAATGTCATACAAGTAGAAATCTCCATGAGATTGATAAAATAACACCAAAAATACATGATGTTATAAAGCTAATGTCATACTACATTCATCTCCGTGAGTCCATTAAATCTTGCGTAATTATATCTCTTATTGCTGCCATATACGTAACATCCTAATTTACTACCATGCAACAACATTTCAAGTAAGCGATGGATGAAGCAATAAGGAGATGGATGAACAACTTCTACTAACAGCAAATTTAGATGAATGATACCAGCAATATAAGCTTCTAAAACAGCCAATAAATGAGCCTAATTTACTACCATACAACAACATTTCAAGTAAGCGATGGATGAAGCAATAAGGAGATGGATGAACAACTTATACTAACAACAAATTTAGATGAATGATATAGCAATATAAGTTTCTAAAACAACCAATAAATGAGCCTAATTTACTACCCTACAACAACATTTCAAGTAAGCGATGGATGAAGCAATAAGGAGATGGATGAACAACTTCTACTAACTGCAAATTTAGATGAATGATACCAACAATATAAGCTTCTAAAACATCCACTAAACGAACCTTTGTAGCAACAAACGATGACGAGATGGATGAAGAATTTCTAACAGCAAAGAGGTGTTCGATCAGGTGTACTTCAAGGATAGCATATTCTTCAAATCACAACATCTTCACTTCTTCAAACGATTTTATAAACGGTCTGATCAATTAGGGATTAATGGAGAGGTGGGTGGAGAGGTGGGAGTTTATTTCAGGTTAGGTAGAGGATTAATGGAGAGGTGGTGGAGTTTATTACATCGCAGGTTAGGGTAGGGGTGGCGGTCGCAGGTGGCAGTTGTAGGTAGGATGTCGTCGTAGGTTAGGGGTGGGTGGAGGATTAAGGGTTGCCATTAATGGCGAGCAAAGGGGCGAAGGGGAAACGGTTGCGCAGATGGTGGATCGCGAGCAGCAGATGGGAGAAAGAGGCAAAGGTCCTTTTGTTTGTTTAGGGGCAAATTGGTAAAAATAAGTTAAAAGGAGACTTTGACTTTTGAAAAGTAAGTCCTCCCTGACTTTTCAATTTTTATTTTTTTTCTTTTGTTAAAAATTGTTTTTAAAGTGACTTTTATATTACCCAAACAAAAAATATAAGTTATAAGTTAGTGGAAAAGTAAAATCGCCAAACATGCACGGAATTACTAGGCTCAAGAAAAAGCCATATACAACTCAAAATGCACATGGTACCACCCTAGTTGCTTTTAATGTAATCTATATATTTAAATGTTACAATTTATGACCTCCTTTCTTCTTCAGGTTCCCAAATCAAAACCTTACCACCGCCTCCACCACCACCATCGTGACACTTCAACACCATCGAATCACCATCATCATCATGCCATTTTCATCACAACATCCCACCATTGGATAACCCCTCCTACATCGGCAGGCTCACCACCGCCACATCCGACAACCATCACTGTTGAGAGCATCCCCCACATACGACCACCGTCACCACTGCAAGTGCCACCGCTGCAGTCCGATGGGGGTCGATGGTGGCGGAATGGAGAAGAACAGAAAATAAAGTCGGACTCTTGCGCAAAGCAGTCGAAGGAACAGGTCGAAGCAAACATCGGTGGTGGTGGTGGTGCTGCCGGAAACTACAATCGTCATCGCCAGAAGGCAAGCCGGGGGTTCTCCGTCAAGCGCACTCTCTCTCTCTCTAACAAAATGTACACAGAAGACTATCTCTCTAATGGTAGGGGCTATTCTGCAAATAAGTAAACTTGGTGGACCATAAGCAAACTCACAAAAGGTGACTGAAGTCACCGACCAAATGTTTTAATACATATTATAATTACATTGATGGACCATATGCTTTGATTAAAATTATGAATTTGATCCTTATAATTCAAAATTTATGGATATAATTTCAAACATTTTATTTCTCTTTCATTCGTTGTCACTAGGTTAGTAAATTGCTGTGTATAAAAATGTTTTTATTTCTTATTTTATTTTAGTTCTATTACTGTTATTTCATTATTATTTATTACAACATGTTTTAAATACAAAAATAAAAATGTTTACTGAAACATTTTTCTAAACTTTCTAGGTTTTAATTGTTTCAATTAAAACTACTGTTTTTTAACCAATTTCCTTTAATTGGTCTGTTTTTTAAACGTCTTTCTAAAAACTGCTCTAAATTTTAATTGTTATTACAAATAGTCTTTAAACATTCCAGTTTTCATCAAGTTATTAAGTTATTAACTTTTTATATTTTTTAGAATGGCTCAATTTTTAAAACAGCTTTTTTTAAATTGCTCGTTTTTACCCATAACCATAATTGTATCCCGTACATCTCGTCTCCAACAAAACAACTAGGGAATCTGGGGAGGGTAGGAAGTAGTCAAACCTTAACCATGTATTAGAAAATAGAAAAACTGCTTATAGCGAGACCCATGGCTCAAATATACACACTGCTTAACATGGTTATAAGTAGTGACGGATCTTGAACACTTTCGTATGGGGGAGGGAATTAATTTGTTTGGGGGAGGGCGAACTCGATGTCTATATAAAAATTTACACTACCGTGTCAAAAATTTACAATACCGGAATAAAATTTAACATTGCTGACGAAAAAAAGAAGGGGGGTGGTGGGGCCTCAGGCCCCTATGATCCTCCGCCAATGGCTACAAGGAGAGAAGACAATAGTAAACATGGCAATCACTAAACATCGTACCATATACTAAGCAATTAGTATATATCAGAAAACAAACACAAACGATAAGCAACAATATATGTACAAGGATCAAGACTCTATTTCTATACAAATACCAGCAAGATTGAAAACCACTACTTTATTTAAACAACGTTTAATACAACGAACAATTTTGAATCGTCCACATGGACCATCTGTGTAATTTAACTCATTTATTTTATTATGTGTTTTCCTAATATATAATGTTTTGTATTGAACGGGTTAAAATCTTTGTTGAGCCACTCTTAGTTGCAGAACCGAAAGAACAATTGATTTATATATATGTAAATTAAGTCTCATGATATTTAGTTGATTGACATAGTTTTTTATTATGTTCAATATACACATATGTAAAAACAACTCAAGTGTTATCAAACTTAATTTATATTTATGTAAATTAATATTTTTTTTTTTTGATTCTTGATATGAAAAATGTTTATGTGATGATGATGATCCTGCATTGAACTATCCCTTGTATACGTACTTTATTGTATGGATTTATGCATAGATTGCATGTGAAGCATGGCATGTTCTTGTTAGACTTTTTGTTTTAATATATTGTTGTTCAATTTGTCATTGGTCGATTTCAGTCTAAGTCTCTATAAATAAGTTTTGACATGTTAGAAAGAGAAGTTAACGTGCAAAACCATTTTGAGATCTAGCTGTTCTCGTTTCATTGTAGTTTTGACCGTATTCAGATTTGTAAATACAATCAAAATCAAATTCAATTTGTTACTGTTAGATTAATTATGATTTCGATCTTGTTTGATTTTGATTTCAATCGTATTTTGATCTCATTTGAATTTGATTTCGATCAAAATCAAACAGTTGTTTGAATGCGATCAATTCTATTCTTCTTGTGTTGAGTTCTCCCAAGTTTTGATCAAAATCTAGTAGTACTTAAGGAGCTGAGAAGAGTTGCTCCTAATAGAAGATGCTTGTTTCCAGTTGAACCATCTATATACGTGAGTCAAATAAAGTTGGAATATATGAAATGCACCACTTTCTGTTTAACTAACTGATCTTGATGTCGATCTATAACTTAGAAATGTCACTTAAAAGTGCTCATAATCTACCCATATTAACGACTTATCCCTGGATGTTACAGAATTTGAACCATTGACTTCTTGAATCAGGGAATACACCTTATCATTAGAATGTTTACTACATGGAGAATATAATTATAAAATTCATGTGAAGATGTAAAGGTAAAATATAAAGGATTCACAGCGTGTATCCATGACGAAAAACAAAGATGTACATGATAAAATCTCAAAATTTCATAGTTTGTATATGCATGTAAATGATAAATCAACAGTCTGTAGTTTGTATCCATCGATGAAGAACAAAACGTTGTATAATTTGCAGAAAAAGGTTCACACCCAAACAAACCACTCTAGAGGATTCTATCGAGTATAATTGGCACAAGAGTTTAGCAGAAAATAGCTAGAAAAATGCTGAAGTGGTCAGCACAGATTAGTCTTTATTATGGAAGACAGGAAGGGAAAAACTAATACAAGAATACCAAAGCACCTATCTCTATATAATAAAAGCAGGACATAGAAATAAACTACTGACCAAAATAAAACTCCTATCTTATGGAATGTAATAAAGACTCAAATCAATCAAAATAAACCCAAATCAGCAGCTGTAGCTTGCTGTCAAAATACAGCTGTAGCTTGCTGCTGAAGATTCAAACCATCCGGAATTATCCAACATTCACCCCCTTAATTCCGATCTTTCGCATTCCTCTCTTCTATTTGTTCTTCCGCTTCAATTGTTTGAAACATACCTGTTTGATAGGTTCTCGAAACTGAGCATTTAATCCATCCATGTCTTGCTTTGGTGCTTCACTTGTTTCCATTTTCTTATCTTGAACACTTCCTTCAATCAGGCTTCTTGGGCTTTCCTTTTTGATTTCTGGGCTCCCAAATAGGATTGTTTGGGCTTTCTCAACCTGAACTGGGCTGTCATACGTTTCTGTGTTCACCTCAACATGTATTGGATTGCTGTTTTTCACAACTGGCCTAATATTCAGCTCTGATTTTGTGGGTTCAGAAGCTGAGTTTATCATCACATTAGGTTCTGATGTGTTATGTTGCTGATCAATGAAGTTCACTGGTTCATTCTCAGCTTTTGAGTTGTTTGCTTCAGATAGTAAACATACTTGAAGTTTGATAGTATACAATCTGTTTTTACTTCTTTGAATCTTCATCAATAGGTTGTCAGTTTGATCATATAACTTCAGGGCCCCATCTCCCAAAGTTACCTTGCACCCTTGCTCATCCAATTGCCCTAAACTCATTATATTATTGTGCAATTCGGGTATATAGAACACATCAGAAAATACTCTTTTCTCACCGTTCTTGCATTTCACGGTTACACATCCTTTACCTTTGATTTCGACAGTAGAGCCATCTCCAAATTTTACATGACCTGTTACTTTTCCATCCAGTTTAGAAAAATAGTTTCTATGCCCGGTCATGTGGTTGCTTGCACCGTTGTCTAAAAACCACATTCCATCTTCACACTCATAGTATGCATACACCTTAGGAAGCACTTTCTTTTCATTCAGCATCACAGCTTCTGCTTTCGCCATAAGCAATGTGGGTTCATCATCTTCTATGATAAAATTAGCTTCATTCTCACTTTTGCTAGGGGCTTGACACTCGGCCGAAAAATGGCCAATTTTGTCACAATTGTAACACCTTAGATACCTTCTGTCTCGTCTCTCCGTCTGATCTTCTTGATTAGTTTCTCTGCTTCTTTGATCTGCCTGTTCAGCCATATGATCATTGTTCGTGAAGTGTCTTCTCCCTCGGCCACGGTTGTTCCCTCTACTCCTGCCAGCTTGTCTTGACTCCTGTTTTTGTCGAATCTGCCATTCTGATTTTGTTAACAACAATTGACCTGCCGAGTCTTTAATTGGTTCAGCTGGCTTGAGCCTTTCTTCGTATGCCTTGAGACGCCCGACCAACTCTTCAAAAGGCATCTTGTTTAGGTCCGAATACTGTTCAATCGTAGCAACGATTGGTAGGAACCTAGTTGGTGCAGAGTTCAACAGCTTCTTTACCTTGGCTTTCTCCTCCAATGTAGAGCCAAGTGTTCGAAACTTGGACACAATCTCCCCAATCTTTCCTGCAAAGTCATCAATGTTGTCTGTCTCCTTCATGCTCAACAATTCAAACTCTCGGTTTAGAGTTGAAATTCTAGCTTGTTGCACCCGGTCAGCTCCAAGATACCGCGTCTTGAGAGCATCCCATACCTCCTTAGCAGTCTTGTGTCCCGCTACTTGCAATAGAATATCTTCCGGCAGCGCCTGGAAGATGAAAGCCTTTGCTTTCTTTCCAATCTTGGCATCCATAGCAGCTTCATCAGATGATTCGATGGCATCCCAAATTCCATGGGCATCCATGATTGATTCCATCTTGATTGCCCAAGATGTGTAATTCGTTGCAGTAAGTAACGGACACTGGTATGATATTGAACTCCCTTCTCTAACTGGAACAACAGCCTGATTATTGGGTGTGACAGCAGCCATTAAACAGAACTGGGTCTTTAAACTGAAAGGAATAACAAGGCTGAACAGAAAACAACCGAGAATGCTGATGTTTGACTTGGAAAAATCGCTGCAGCAGTAGGATTCTTTGATAGGCAATAGACTGGCCTCTTGGACAGGTTTTAATCGACGGCTCTGATACCAATTATCGAGTATAATTGGCACAAGAGTTTAGCAGAAAATAGCTAGAAAAATGCTGAAGTGGTCAGCACAGATTAGTCTTTATTATGGAAGACAGGAAGGGAAAAACTAATACAAGAATACCAAAGCACCTATCTCTATTTATAATAAAAGCAGGACATGGAAATAAACTACTGACCAAAATAAAACTCCTATCTTATGGAATGTAATAAAGACTCAAATCAATAAAAAATAAACCCAAATCAGCAGCTGTAGCTTGCTGTCAAAATACAGCTGTAGCTTGCTGCTGAAGATTCAAACCATCCGGAATTATCCAACAGATTCTGCCAACAACTAATTAGAAACGTGATAATCCAATCTATGATATTAATTATATAATAGATACTCTAGAACATTCAATATTATTATATAAACACGTTGATTATATAAATATATAATAAATATGTTGAAATAAGCAATTCAAACTGTGTGTGTTATATTATTTTTGAAGTTTTTTTTCTTACTGTATGATTAATCTTGCAGGTTGATTGCAGTGGGCTTATTATCTAGCTGCTTGTTTATTTGGGCTAAAGAGATGGATAGAGATAACCGGATAAAAACAACTAAGGTGGATGTTAGCTTGCTGAGGAAGCTAAGTATTCATAGAGTAGTTTTGAGGATTCTTCTTTTAAAAAGAGAGTTTTCAGATCAAATATTCCTTCAAGTCTTTCTCTCTGGTTGAAACCCTAGATCATCTTCTTCTTTCAAAGATTGATAGCAATATTCCGCTGCTAAAAGTCTTAGTATCTTTACATCAAACGTTGTTTTCCCTTCTAAGATCTTGATTGTAATCTTCAATTTTTTGTAAGTTTGTGTAAAACTTAGATCTGAGTTTTGTTTGTGTATGTTCATCTATTGAACTATTAATTCTTCAAAACTATCTGGTTTGGGAAAATTCAATGGAATTAGCATTACAAGTAAAAAATAAAATTGGTTTTATTAATGGTACTTGTTTGAGACCAGCAGATGATGTAGTTTTAAGGCAACAGTGGGATAGGTGTAACTCAGTGGTTCTTTCCTAGATTCTTAATTCTGTGTTTGAGGAACTTTTCCTTGGACAAATTTTTTCAAAATTTGCATGTGTTGTTTGGCAAGAACTTAAAGAAACTTATAGTAAAACTGATGGTTCCATGATTTTTCATTTGCATCAAAAATTAATTCCACAACTCAGAGTGGTATGTGTATCTCTAAATAATATCATAAATTGAATTCTATATGGAGGCAATTTGATTCAATGACTGGTTTACTTGTGTGTACTTGTAATGCTGCTAGGGAGAATAGTGATTTTAAATCAAAGCATAAAATTAATGCCATTCTTAATGGGTTTAGATGAAGTGTATCATCCTGTTAGGACAAGTATCTTAACTAAAGATCCTTTACCCTCAGTCAAAGCAACATTTGCTATCATTTTGAGTGAGGAGTCTCATAGAGGACTTAATGTTATACACAAAAATCAAGCTACTACCTTTGTAGCAAAAAGTTTTGAGACTAAAAGAAAGCCTGATAGAAATCAAATTGTAAAGTGTTCACATTGTAATAAAAATGGACATCCTATTGAAAAGTGTATTGATCTAATAGGTTATCCAAAAAATTTTAGAAAAAGGGAAAATAATTCAAAAGGATTCTCCTCCAATAATAGCAATACTGAGCAATTTGAAAAAGGGAAAATAATTCAAAAGGATTCTTCTCCAATAATAGCAATCAGCTTCTACACATTCTTTTTCACCTGATCAGATTGAAAAGCTTTTGGCTTTAATAAGAGAAAAAAGGACAGAAGAACTCGGAAGCTCAAATATGGCAGGTATTTTTTGTATTACTGTAAAAACAAATAATGATTTAAATAGAGGATGGATCATAGACTCTGGTGCAAACCAACATATGACTGTTTCAGATAAAAATATGATTAATTATGGATATATCCGATTTAAACTTAAGCGTTAAATATCCAAATTGATTAGTAGCAAAAATAGAAAAGACAGGAAGCTTGAAGTTGACCAATCAAATTGTTTTAAATGATGTGTTGGTTGTGCCTGAGTATTGTGTCAATCTTCTTTCTGTGTTTAAATTGTCTAAAGATAATAAAGTAGGGTGTTGGTTTGATGAATTTGTGTGTCATGTTTAGGATTTGTCTCAAAAGACCCTTCTAACGATTGGTAGGCCTGTAGATGGGTTATATTTTTTTGAGGATGTTTCTAGAGGTGAGACAAAGTTTAATGCTAACAGTTCAAGCTTCATTTGTGCTAATGTGTCTATAGATGTTTGGCATAGTAGACTAGGACATCCTGCACAACAAGCATTGCATGTGTTAAAAAATACTTTAAATCTAAATGAGACTGAACTAAATCAGCCTTGTGATGTGTGTCATAAAGCTAAGCAAACGAGGTTGCCATTTCCATTAAGTAATCATAAATCAAAAGACCTAGGAGAGTTAATACATTTAGATTTCTGGGGACCAGTTAAATATAATAGTAAAGAAGGTTATAAGTACTTTCTTACTATTGTTGATGACTATTCTAGGGCTGTGTGGGTGTATGTGTTAAAGTTAAAAACAAAAGTTTTTGAGAGTATTCTAAGTTTCATAAGTTTGTTGATAACTCAGTTTGGAAACAAATAAATATATTTAGGACTGATAACAGTACAGAGTTTATTAATAAACAATTGGAACAATTTTGTGACAAAAATGGAATTGTACATCATACTTCATGCATTTACACCCCACAATAGAATGGCATGGTAGAAAGAAAGCATAGACACCTTTTAAATGTTACCAGGTCTCTTATGTTTTAGGGGGGTTACCTCTCTTTATGTGGAGTGATTGTATTTTAACTGCTACCTATTTGATTACAGGATTCCGTCGTCTGTACTTAGTGGAAAGTCTCCATATGAATTGCTATATACTTGTAAACCCTCTTTGACTCACTTACGTGCATTTGGCTGTCTATGTTTTGCTACTGTTTTGAATCCAACGTCTAAATTTGATAGTAGAGCTGTTAAGTGTGTAATGATCGGATATTCAAATCTTAAAAAGGGTTATAAACTGTTTGATCTTGAAACAAAAACATTCTTATTTTTTAGGGATGTTAGATTTTATGAACTAGTGTTTCCATATAAAAATAAAAAAAACAAAACTGAAAAAGATTTTCTGGACAACCTAACTGTGTTCGGTTTTTGCTTTACGCATGACTCACCCAATGATGAGAAGAGGGAATTATTCGAAAGGGGTGGTGGCATTCTTTCTAGTTCAGCTGGTTCCAGGAATGTCACAAGTAGTGATTCTAAGAATAATCAGTACTGTGATATTACTCAAACTAATGAACAGCCTGAACAGATACCTGTTCATGAGTTAGGTGAAGTCCAGACTAATATTAATGCAGAATTAACTGTGAATGTTCCTGATGAATCATCTGAATCTATGAAAGTTTATGCATATCCTGATCTTCGACAAGACTTTGAGTCTAATAACCCTGAGGGTGGAAGTTCAAGTAATATGGAATCAAGTTGGCTTAGAAAATCCCAACGTACTTCTGTTTTACCTAAAAAATTTGATGACTATGTGATAGAAAGTAAAGTGAAGTATGGAATAGAAAAGTATATAAGTTTTTCAAAACTATCCGGTGAAAATTTTATGTTTCTTCCTGTTTTAGATAAATGTGTATAACCAAAACATATAGAGAGGCTAGTCTTGATAGGAATTGGATTGATGCTATCAATGAAGAAATGGAGGCATTATATAGGAATAATACTTGGATTATAACGGAATTGCCTAAAGATTGTAAACCTATTGGGTGCAAGTGGATCTATAGGGTTAAATATAAGTCTAACGAGGAGATAGAGCGTTATAAAGCTAGGTTAGTTGCAAAAGGTTATAGTCAACGAGAGGGCCTTGATTTTGATGAAACTTTTTCACCAGTTGTAAAAATGGTAACTATAAGGTGCTTGTTAACGCTTTCTGTGTGTAATAACTGGAATTTGTATCAATTAGATATAAATAACGCTTTCTTATATGGCGATTTAGATGAGGATGTGTACATGACTTTCCCCGAAGGTATTTTTGATAAAAATGATACTAGAGTATGCAAGTTAATTAAATCTCTCTATGGTTTAAAACAGGCTCCTCGTAAATGGAATGAGAAGTTAACAAAAGTGTTAACACAAGCAGATTTTAAGCAGAGTATTAATGATTATTCACTATTTGTTAAAAGTGTTGATTCTGTGTTTGTTGCTCTTCTGGTATATGTAGATGACATTATTTAAACCGGTAATGTTGAAAGTGAAATTGTCAAAGTGAAAAAGTGCTTTAAGTAAAAGTTTTAAAATCAAAGATTTAGGAATACTCAAGTATTTCCTTGGAATCAAAGTAATTAGAACAGTAAATGGTCTAACGTTATCACAAAGGAAATATTGCTTAGAGTTGCTTTCTAGTTATGGCATGCTTGCTTGTAAGCCTATCAATACACCGATTGAGCAAAACTTTGTTGTCACTGATAAGTCTAATTCTGTGAAAAATGATTCTGAGTTAAAGAATGTTACCGAGTATCAAAAGCTAATAGGTAAGCTGATTTATTTGACACTAACACGTCCTGATATAGCTTATACTGTACATTGCTTAAGTCAGTTTATGCATTCTCCGTTGAATTCTCATCTTCAAGTAGCATTGCGTCTCTTAAGGTATTTGAAGAGTTCTCCTTGGCAAGGTGTGTTTATTGAGAAGGGTGGTACTTTTGAGTTAACAGCCTATACAGACTCTGATTGGGGTTGGTGTTTGTCCTCAAGACGGTGTATTACTGGGTTTTGTATCTTTCTTGGTACTTCGTTGGTATCATGGAAAAGTAAAAAACAACAAACTGTTTCACGGTCTTCAGCTGAGGCTGAATATCGTGCAATGTGTAGTGCAGCCTGCGAATTAATTTGGATCTTAAAAGTTCTAGATGATTTTATGTTGAAACAAGTTTTGCCAGTTAAGTTATATTGTGATAATAATGCTGCTGTGTTAATATCTCATAATCCTGTATTCATGATCGAACGAAACATTTCGAGATTGATTTACATTTTTTGCGTGAAAAAATCATGGCTGGTGTTATTAAAGTGGTAAAAATTGGTACAGATCAGCAACTTGCTGATGTATTCACAAAAGGTTCGAGTGTTAAAAAACATCTTTATCTTTGTAACATGCTGAACTTAAGAGATGAATTTGCAGTTTGAATTGAGAGAGGGTGTTGAAATAAACAATTCAAACTGTATGTGTTATATTATTTTTGAAATTTTTTTTCTTATTGTATGATTAGTCTTGAAGGTTGATTGCAGTGAGCTAATTATCTAGCTGGGCTAAGTGTTGGTTATTGGGCTAAAGAGATGGATCAGGATAACCGGATAAAAGCAACTAAGGTGGATGCTGGCTTGCTGAGGAAGCTAAGTAATTTAATAGAGTAGTTTTGAGGGTTCTTCTTTTAAAAGAGAGTTTTCAGATCAAATATTTCTTCAAGTCTTTCTCTCTGGTTGAAACCCTAGATCATCTTCTTCTTTCAAAGATTGATAGCAATATTCCGCTGCTAAAAGTCTCAGTATCTTTACATCAAACGTTGTTTTACATCAAATCTGAGTTTTGTTTGTGTATGTTCATCTATTGAACTATTATTTCTTCAAAAGTTTAGAAAATACTTTAGAACATTCAATATTTTAAAATAAACACGTTAAGCATAGGTATGAAATAACATAACAATGTTTATCCGTATAGGCATAGTGAGTTTAGGTTAATTCGAAAATCAGAAATATTTAAAGATATAAATCGACAACTGAATACCGTTAAGTTATATATCTTCTCCCGATCATCCCTCCTTCTAGTCTCATTCAATCAACAAAGGGACATGAGGGTTCAAAAAGTCCCATTGTCCTCCGTTACGTGTGATTTTATTGGATAATATACACACATACGAGCCACACTTATCCCTGCTGCCCTCCAATGTGCAATCCTTCAGGATCGACCTGTTCATTTTTCAGTTTCTGAACACACCACACGTATTCTTAATTGCTACCCTCACCACACCAACGCATACCTATGAGATCAGTCCACCGAAACCGAACCTTGCCACTTTTGACAAGTATTAAAGGGCTATGATACGATCAGTGTCATGAGCAGAGGTGGGCAAAAAAACTGGTTCGGAAAAAAAACCTGTCCGGTTTGTAAAAAAACGGTTCTAGCCAAACCAGTTCCAGCCCGACTCGACCGGCGGTTTGTATACCGGTTCTGTAACCTGATATCAAAACCGATTTTAAAACCACTTCAAATAAAAAAACCAATCAAATAGGGAAAAGGCCGGTTTCAAAACCGGTTTGAGGGCATTAATATAGAAATGAGCAAAACTGAAATCAAGTCACGACCAAAATCAAGTATAACGACCAAAATGAAGTAGTTGCAAATTTCGCGACCGAAACAAACTTGGTCGCAAGATTAGTAGCCAAACCAAAACGGGTAGCAATATTAGCGACTGACACAAAAGGGGTCGCAAGGTTAGCCATCACTTTTAATTCGGTGGCAATAAGGTGGTAAATATTGCAACGGAAATTATTTTGGCCACCAATACGGTCGTTAATTCCGTTAAATAATAAAATAAGGTATTAAATTCTAAGTTGTCCGAGAAAACAGTCGCTGCTACTACAAACGTAATTTGTACGTTTGCAAATACAAAAACTAATTTTTACAAATAATTAGAAATAATATAAAAAAATATATTGGTCGCAAAGATGGTTGCAAATACAACTATCGAAATAGTATTGGTCATAAGTTGTCAGAGTTAAAAACAAATAAAAGATAATTTGGTCGCAAAAACGATGGTAAATATTGCAACCGAAATTATTTGAGTCACCAATACGGTCGTTACTTTATAAAATAAAAAATAATAAACTAAATTCTAAGTTGGTCACGGATCTAGCCACTATAATTTGTTTGGTCGTAAATACAATAACTGGTTTTGACAAATAATAAAAAATAAAATAAACAGTATATTGGTCGTAAAAGTGACAGAAAATATAGTTACCGAAGTAGTTTTGGTCATATGTTTATAAAAAGAACAAGAAAAATGTAATTTGGTCACAAAAACGATGGTAAATATTGCAATCGAAATTGTTCCGTCACCAATACGGTCGCCAATTTTATAAAATAATAAACTAAATTCTAAGTTGATCACAAAAACAGTTGCAAATGCAACAACTGTAATTTGTGCGGTCACAGATACAGTCGCTATATTTACAAATAACTAAAAATAAATTAAATATATATTAGCTGGAAAGGTGGTCGCAATTAAAAGTACTGAAATAGTTTTGATGATAGACGATTTTAAAAAACTAATAAAAGGTAATTTGGTTGCGAAAATGATCGGTGATGTAGCTGCTGAATTGTTTTATTTGCAACTACAATCACCATTTTTAGAAATTAATAAATAAATCAAATAAAATTGTCACAATAACAATGACAAGCACATTGACCAAAATAAACAGCTAGCCCACAAACCTAGCTACTGAAAATGTTTTGTCAAACAGGATCAAATTATTAATAAAACAAGATAATATGTTTTGACATATAAAATAGAGACCGCTTGAAAAAAAAATGTCAAATGATATTAGAAAGACAAGAAAGGATAAAACTAACTTAAAATAGAAAACTATCAGAGAAAGTGCCTACCGTTTAACTATAAAAACATAGATAAATAAAAAATTCTACCAATAATCTTTAGCCCAACCGGTTAAGGTAATATACTCATAACATGTAAATATTGAAAGGTCATGGGTTCAAATCTCATTCTGAGCAAAATACTTAAGTTGAACCATAGAGTTTTCTCAGCAATAGATTTCCTCCTAAGGGGGTTGGGTGCGGCTGGAAAACGAATAGCTGGGCCTGATTAAGATAACACACTTGTCGTTCAAAAAAAATAAAAAAATTCTTAAATTTTTTGTTTAAAATAAAATTAAAAACTAAATGTTTGGGTTAATTAGACACATTTAATATCAGTAGAGTGTAATTAGCACCAATCGGGGTCAACAATCCATTGGTTACAATCTAGGTATAATTCGTCTAAAAATAGGGAGATTACAGTGAATATTGTTCAACGATCACCAAATAAGATTGATTGTGGGTAATTATTTGCCATTAATTAAATTTTAATTAGGTCATTGTTGGTTAATAGTTACTAATTAAGATTATTTTATGATAATTAGGGCTGACTAGGGTTAACTAGTATCAACTAGTGCTACTATAAGGCAATTAGGTTAGATGTTGGTCAGTTAGGGCGATATGGTCATTCATGACCCATTAATATAGATTAAAATTAATATTGGTCAACTAGGGGGAATTAGGGATTAATGTGGACATTTTGGATATTATTAGGACAAGATTGATTATTGTTCACCAATTAGAATTCATTAAGGGGAAAGTGGTGACAAATTTGGTTGACGATGGTTAGTGAGTGCTAATAATAATCGAATAATAATCGGGGGCAATTAAATCCAATTAATGTTAGTATTGATTTATGGTTAACAATTAAATTTAACTATAGAAAATTAGGCCAACTTAGAGTAACATTGGTTGACAATCATGAGTTAGGATTATTTAGGGGCAATGAAGGTCCATGGGATCAAAACAGACAAATATTAATACTTGAACGATAATTGGTATCAATTATGGTTAATTTATGTCAATATCGATCAAGGATAGCTAATATTAGTCTAGAGTAATTTAGGAATAACTAGAATAATTAGAGTCAAAATTATATAACAACCATGATTTAGGATCACATAGGAATACATAGGAGTTCTCCGGTTAGGGTTATGTGATATTAGGGTTTTATAAGATTGTGAAGCTTCTCTGTTTTTACACTTGGTTTTTAGGTCCTAAGGCTCATTTTTAATATCTAAAGCTATGTGACTATGAGTTCAAAATGAATCAGAACAAATAAAAGAGAGATATATACAATAACCAGTTGAGCCTTAATCATTCTTAAAATTAGCTAACTTGAGAAATCATCAACTTTGATGGAAATTTAGAAGTCTTGCCCTCAAGGTAAGACCACCCTCCCTTTGTGTCCAAATGAATAATTCATATGTTTAATGACACCTAAAACCAATCAGTTTCTATGTATATATGTTCAGGTGACCAACAACTAGGATCCCCTCCTCTCTTCAGTTTATCATGCTATAGTCATAAAATTAGTTTAAGTATAAAAGTCAAGCTTCTTTATTTCACAACATTTTAGTTCTTTGTAAACTTTAAGGTAACCATTCAACACTATACTAATCCAAATATTGAATTTGTAGTTGGGTTACCATGACCTAAAAATCGTGTGATGTAATCCTAATAGTCTAATAGTACTTTTGTTGATTGAAAGAATATGGAAAATAATTGGTTAAAACAAAAAAATTATTTTTATTAGATCGATCCTAATTCTAAACAAGCATTGCATTATTAAAGAAAGAAACAATATTAGATTACTTAGGTGAAAATGTAAACAATAGGTGAATGTGTTGTGTGATTTTAATATATTAATTTTCTGTTGTATTATTTACTAGTACAACATCTGAATATGAAAATAGCACAATTGCAGCTAGAGAAAGAAACTAAAAGATTAGGGAAAGAAAAAGAAAGAGTTGAGAAACTAGCAATGATTCAAGAAAATAAAGGGAAAACGTAGTTGCAAACAACGAAATGAATCAACAAATTGAATTCTTGTTGAAGAGTGATACGAGTGTGTTGGAATAGTGTTTTAAGTGTCTAAACGTTAAATATTACATATGATTATTCGTTTTTATGCATGTGATTAAGTTGAATAGGTTAACTATGAGTTGGAAGTGATTTTGTAGGTAAAACAAGCAAGTTGGAAGCTTACATGGTGAAACAAGTCATTAGAGGTGTCAAGAAGGAAGGATTTAAAGTGCAGCGGCTTCCACCGTAGCCTACTGTAGCCACCGTAGGCTACGCCAGCTCAAGAAAAAAATCAGCAGAATGTACCCCAGCGTAGGCTACGCTGTCTGGCGTAGGCTACGCCAGGGCCTCCGTGGAACACCTATAAAACCGCGTTTTTGTTAGGTTTCACCCACCACTTGACTCCCATTCGACCTAGAACGTTTAGAGACAAATTTTGGGCGTTCTGAGATCAATTTTTCACCATTCTAACTCTCAAAAACAAGATTCAATCATCCGGAATGCAAATCAACAACAGTTTTGAAGATCATTCAAGAACAATGAGCGACTAATCCTCTCGTGATCGACTTCGGGTATTAGGTTTTGTGTGATTAGATGTTTGTTTTTGTTTAACTTTGTTGGGATTAAACTTTAGAACCCGTTAAGTTCTTTTATGAGTTTAACTTGTGTTTTGATTATTTAAACAACGACGTTAGTAAACTTTTATTTGAATATCATTTAATCTTCCGGAAATTATATGATTGCAAGTTTTGGTTTCTAATTGAATTGACATTGTGTATCAAGACCCATTAAGTCCTGATTATCGATATCACTTAATCATCGCACATATAGAGTCCCTATTAAGGATTTTCCTTGAAGTTAAACTAAACAATTGCTGAAAACCAAACCTAGAACCGAAGTGGATTACTTTCTCTTATAATCGTTTTCTTAATCAAGTTTGATTCTTTCAAAGTTGTTTTCTTAGTTTATTTATTAATTATTTCAAAAATCCAATTTTCACAGCCCAGGGGCAATAGTTAAATAATTTGTTAATTTAATTAATTAGTATTTCATAAATTAAAGTACAATACACCGACCACTAATTCCACGAAGATCGACAACCCTACTTACCCTAACTAGTTTAAGGTGAATAGGAACACACATTTTAACATCTTATTTGATTGATACTTCGACATCGATCAAATTTTGGCGCCGTTGCCGGGGAGCTAGTGCGCTTTGTGTTATTTGATTTGATTGGTTTTAGTGTTATTATTTGTTTAAGTTTCAAAAAAAAATAAAAAAAAAAAGTAAAAATAAAATAAAAAACAAAAAAATAAGCAAAAAAAAAAATCAAAAGTATTTTTTTATTTGCTTTATTTATTTGTCTTTACATTGGGAATTGTAGTTGTTTGTGCAGGGTAATTTCTTTGCAGGCTTAGTAAAATCATGGATTGGGATTATGATGATGATTATGATCCATGTATTTGTTGTGGGAGCCATTGTCATTGGGTTCAAGATTGTCCATTGTTCGAGAGCAAATATGGAAACATAGAGAGAGGATGTTCTGAATATAGGCGACAAAAATGATATGTGAGAGCAGACTATGAAGATGAAGAGATATCGTCATATTATTCACACTCTGAACCACTTCCATCATCAAATTATCAAGAATATTATCATGTAGATATGGATTACCACTATGCCCAAGAACGAAATTTTACCAACTATGAACCTCGGATGTCACATTTCTCATGTTATCAAGAGGAGTATGACGACTACTATCATGAATACCCTCAGTCCACATATGACGATACTCAAGATTCAATAAATTCTAAGCTTGATGCAATCATGAACATGATGATGGAAATGAAGAAAGAAGACAAGCTAAGAGATAAAACATTCGAGTCTTTACTTAAGCAGGTTGGCCAACTTGCTGAGGATGTGGCCGAACTTAAACGAGAGCAAGGTGAGTTGGCTAGTGATAGCGTGGTTGATAGTAAAGAAGTTATGGCTCTTCCTGAGCTTGAATATAATTGTTTACAATTAGTTGAAGTCATAACTTCTTTGGAGGAGTCAAAGCCGAATGTAGATCTAGTTTATCCCGAACCTTCTTCTATGCTAACTACTTCAACCATTAAAGTTGGGGAAGAAGATTTGAAGACAAAGATGAAGAAGGTAAGACCAATAGACATTGGACGGGTTTTCAAGAAGTGGCTCCTCAATAACTACTTTGCTTACATGTCAATTAGTGGGAAACTATTATTAAAATGGAATGTCAACTACCGAGCGTTTATTGGGAATTCGGTAGGCAAATGTTCACTTAAACCACCATAACTGTATCAGCTACGGTCTGGCTGAAGACCTAAAACTTAGCGCTTTCCGGGAGGCAACTCGGAGAACTTTGTGGGTATGTTCACTAGAAACCCTCACGAGACTTCACTCGTCCACTCGGGCCTACCGAAGGGTTTAAAAGGCTTGTTGCATATGCTAAATGCAACCGTGATTCCTACGAAAGTGAGTTTAGGACTTAATTTTTGTAATTTTGAATTTATTTTGAAAATTTTATTATTTTTATAGAATTTTAGCTTAAATGATGCATTGGGGACAATGCAATGCTTTAAGTTGGGGAAATGGGGTACATCTTTATTTCGAAATTATGGTTTTGGGATTAAATGAAAATTTGCAAAACTTTTAAAATTTTATGTGTTAACCACGACGTAAGAAGTTCGCTTCTACACGATTTGTATAAAGTTTTGCAGGTTGTTGAATAAGACTTGAAGATCGTTACCAATCACGAGGATCCTGTCACAACGAAATAATCAGGTGAACTTGTTCTTTTATGAATTCTGTGAAAATAATTAAATTTATAGTTTTGCATGTTAGGTCATGTGTACATGTTTGTATTTACATGTTAAACTTAAAAATAAAAAAATATAAAAAAAATGATTGTGATAATACCCTTGAAAAAAATAATAATCAATGTCCCTTGAAATAAACTTAAGCATTTATAAGAGATGATAGAAAACTAGTATGTTGATACTTATACATGTAATGAATCTTTAGAACAGAAAATACATATAACATGTGATATATTGATAGGCTCGACCTGAATACGAACACTAATGTCTTATGTGAATGCTAATAGATGAATGTGTTTAGTGTTTTCCATCCTAGTGCCAATAGTTAAAAGTTGAGTCCTGACAAAAAACAGATTGAGAATTTATTGCTTTGGCACACGCCATATCTATGTTAACATGACATACTAGTTAAAGAAGAAGAAAAAAAAAGAAAAAATGAAAAAAATGTATATATAGTTATTTGGGGAAAAAAAGCAAAATAAGGGAGAAAAGTCCCGACCCCAAGAAAAATAAAAGAACAAAAATAAAAGAAAAATAATAATATGTCATGATAGCATACTATGGTTTCTCAAGGTTGTGCTCTAGTGAACATTCAATAAATCTTGAGGTTGGGTAGGTTTTTGCTAAAGGCATTAGATGTGGGGACGGTTAAAACATTACGGTAATTTTGTATAATATAAAAAGTACGAGGCATTAGCTGGATTAAATGGGTCTGAGTTTAAAATGGACACGATATATTGACAATCATGGTTAATGTATTATTATGTTTCTGTTTGAAATTAGTGTTATAAGATTAACATAATAGTTATGATCTCATTGTATATCTTTTTCGAGACGAAAAACGTTTAAGTTGGGGAATGTGATACGAGTGTGTTGGAATAGTGTTTTAAGTGTCTAAACGTTAAATATTACATATGATTATTCCTTTTTATGTATGTGATTAAGTTAAATAGGTTAACTATGAGTTGGAAGTAATTTTGTAGGTAAAACAAGCAAGTTGAAAGCTTACATGGTGAAACAAGTCATTGGAGGTATCAAGAAGGAAGGATTTAAAGTGCAGCGGCTTCCACCGTAGCCTACTGTAGCCATCGTAGGCTACGCCAGCTCAAGAAAAAAATCAGCAGAATGTACCCCAGCGTAGGCTACGCTGGATGGCGTAGGCTACGCCAGGGCCTCCGTGGAACACCTATAAAACCGCGTTTTTTGTTAGGTTTCACCCACCACTTGATTCCCATTCTACCTAGAACGTTTAGAGACAAAATTTGGGCGTTCTGAGATCAATTTTTCACCATTCCAACTCTCAAAAACAAGATTCAATCATCCGAAATGCAAATCAACAACAGTTTTGAAGATCATTCAAGAACAATGAGCGGCTAATCCTCTCGTGATCGACTTCGGGTATTAGGTTTTGTGTGATTAGGTGTTTGTTTTTGTTTAACTTTGTTGGGATTAAACTTTAGAACCCGTTAAGTTCTTTTATGAGTTTAACTTGTGTTTTGATTATTTAAACAACGACGTTGGTAAACTTTTATTTGAATATCATTTAATCTTCCGGAAATTATATGATTGCAAGTTTTGGTTTCTAATTGAATTGGCATTGTGTATCAAGACCCATTAAGTCCTGATTATCGATATCACTTAATCATCGCACATATAGAGTCCCTATTAAGGATTTTCCTTGAAGTTAAACTAAACAATTGCTGAAAACCAAACCTAGAACCGAAGTGGATTACTTTCTCTTATAATTGTTTTCTTAATCAAGTTTGATTCTTTCAAAGTTGTTTTCTTAGTTTATTTATTAATTATTTCAAAAATTCAATTTTCACAGTCCAAGGGCAATAGTTAAATAATTTGTTAATTTAATTAATTAGTATTTCATAAATTAAAGTACAATACACCGACCACTAATTCCACGAGGATCGACAACCCTACTTACCCTAACTAGTTTAAGGTGAATAGAAACACACATTTTAACATCTTATTTGATTGATACTTCGACATCGATCAAAGAGCATACCAAAATGATCTTCTAACTAGTTAAGCATGTGATTTTTATATATATGGTACTTATCTTTGGATAGTTTGATTCATATTTGGTGGAGAATGTTTTGATATATTTATGAATTGATATAATTTTGTGAATTTTATTATTTGTTTAAGTACTAATCGAACTCTATAAATAGTGGATAACCCGAGCCGTTTCTTATTATACATAATTTTTGCAACTAAAATATCGATTGCAAATCTTGTTGCAAGCATGAAATAAAACTCGGTTGCTAAAATGGTCATAGAAACTGAATTGCAAAAAATTATTTTGGCTGCACAATTGGTCAGGAATAGTTTGGTGGCAACTTCGGTCGCTAGGAGTTTAATCGCAATTCTGGTCGCAAAAAATGATTGGTCACATATAGTTTCGGTTTCAGTTCTAATCGCTAACAGTTTAGTCGCAAAATCATCGCAAGACATCTCGTCACAACTTCCATCACAAATAAGATCCGGTCGCAAATTTTGTCGCTAATTTTGTGTTGGATGATATGGCTGGAAAATCTACAAACTTTTTGGGCGCAAGAATTGGTCGGAAATGAAATTACCAACCAGGGTATAACCAACCAACGAAACTGGTCACAACAAGGCATTTGCATCGCAACAACGCATTTTCGACCATTTTGACGGTCTCAAATGCTCATTTTGTAGCCCTGTGTGTTTGAGTGTTCATTTAGAAAAACCGGTTAATGATTTGAACCTGTTTGAAAAACAAAACGTTTTGACCACATAATAAAAAAAACTAGTTTGCACACCTCTAGTCACGAGTACATCATTCTAACGCATTTTTAGCAGGAAGGGGCATATGGCAAAAACAACTATTGTTTGTTCTTTTAGATGTAATAAACTTTTATACGTCACTAGTTTTTTGAAAAATTACACCGTAAAATCATAAAACTTGTATCTTCAATATTAAAGTAAAATACATGAATGATCCTTGTGATTTGGGGCAAATTTATGGAATTGGTCTCTAAATCTAACGTTTTACGGGTTTGGTCTTCAAATGCACTGTGTACTTTCAAGAATGGTCTGTAGCTTAAAGCTATGTAATATTCAAGGCTTATAAAAGTAATTTTGTAAACAAGATACGGATTGTATTTTAAAATCCCAAACCCTTCCATCTTTGATCGTATCATTATACATCGATTTATTCCTCATGTTTACAAGTCGACTTGTGAAAGTCAATTCTATAGTGGTTGCGTTAGTTAGCAAGTAAAAGTCATATATGATCAAACCGATTATTTATTGAGAGAATATCATATATATAAGTTCAACATCATGGAAGTTTACATAGCAACATAAACCACTAGAATCGAGAGCAACACAAATCACTAGAATCGAGGACTCTGTTAGACAATCGGATCAAAGAAAAAACAAGAAAAACCACAATTTTAGGGGAGCTCCCAGAATCATTTCTATTATTCAAAATAAAGAAAATTAGTACAATTTGCAACTTATTCTACCTATCTATTTAAAGGGAAAAACAACTTCTAGTTTAAAAAGGATAATAACTGCATAAATCAAACACCGCTTAATATATGCTTTAATTTGCCGACTTTTTGGTTTTCTTATTTTTGGAAATTATTTTATTAATTATTCAAGATTAGACCAACATTCACCCTTCTAATCTTGAATTGGGGCTCTTCATCATTTTGCTTTTATTCCTCCTCTTCAATTGACTATAACAAACTTGTTTAATAGGATATGCAAATTCCGCATTCAAACTATCTATGTTTTGTTTTGTTGCTTTGCTTGTCTCCACTTTCTCCCATTGAATACTTTCTCCAAATAAGACGTGCTCAATCGCTATGTCTTTATTATCACTTATCACAACAGGCGATATATTAGCCTCCATGCTAGCCAACTTTTTAAATCTTTGTTCCTCCAAAAATTCTTTCATTTCCTCATCAACACCTTCAGATTTTAACCCAAGCATTTGATTGATGAGCTGTATTTTCCTTCTTGGACTGGTCCTTAAACCAAATTTGTTGGGCTTGTCACACATCGTTGGGCTACTAATCTGGGTAGCTGAACTGTCCCAAACTGAATTAAGCTTTCAATAGAAGATGATTGATTGCTGGCCTTTACATATGATTTTTCATTCATTACTAAACTTGCAAATTTAATAGCTTGAGTACTCTTCACATTCGATCCTGGCCTTTTCTGCTACTCACAAAAGTTAATTGCTTTTCCTTCTTCATCTTCAAGGTTCCTAGAGTTAGACAAACATACTTGAAGGTTTACTTTGTACAATCTGTTCTGACTTCTTTGAATTTTCATCAGCAAACTTCCTATTCGATCATATAACTTCAGGATTCCATCTCCCAAAGTTATTTTGCACCCCTTCTCATCCAATTGCCCTAAACTTAGAATATTATTATGCAATTCAAGTATATAGAACACATCAAAAAATACCCTTTCCTCACTATTCTTGCACTGCACTGTTACACATCCTTTTCATTTTATTCAAACAGTAGAGCCATCTCCAAATTTTACTTGACCACTTACCTTTTCATCCAGTTTAGAGAAATAAATCCTATGGCCAGTCATGTGGTTACTTTCTCCATTATCCAAGAACCGTGTTCCATCATCACACCTGTCTTACTTATACACAACAGTAAAGACTTTGCCCTCTTTCATAATTACCTTCTTCAACGAACAAGTTGCCATTATTAAGGTTTGATCGTCATCATGATCTTCATGCCTTGCTAGGTTTGCTTCTTCATCCCCTTTTCTTGAAGCTCTACATTCACTTGAGTAATGCCCAATTTTATCACAATTGTAGCACCTCAAGTTCTTCCTCCTATCTTTTCTTCCATATCTTTCATACTATTCATCAAATTTCTTTATTTTGTCTTCAATCTATACACCTTGACTAGGTTCTCTATCATTATTCTAGAAGTTTCTATTCCCTCTTCCTCTTCCATTAAGCCTTCCTCTACCTCGACCTTGATAGTTATCAATTCTTTGATTTTTATGGTCATCGGATTGGGTGAGCAATAGTTTCCCTTGAGATGAATCTCCACTCACACCCTTGAACTTGTTCCTTTCTTCATATGCCTTCAACAGCCTAACTACCTCTTCAAATGACATTTTCTCGATTTCAGCAAACTGCTCGATAGAGGATACAATAGGCAGATACTTATCAGGCGTAGAATTTAAAAACTTTCTTACTAAAATCTCATCTTCAAGCGATGCTCATAAACTCTTGTATTTTGATTGTACACCCCCAACTTGGTAGCAAAATTATCTATAGTCTTTATCTCATCAATCTTTAAAGCTTCAAGTTCACTTTTCAAAGTTTGTAGCCGAGCTTTCTCGACCCATTCAGCCCCCAAGTACCAAACTCGCAAAGCCTCCTACACGTCTTTTGGTTTAGTGTATTTAGAAACTTGGAGAAGGATTTCTTCCGGTATTGACTGAAAAATCAACGCCAAAGCAGTGTACTTCTTCTCCTCTGTTGTATCTGCTGTAATAGTGTCTTTCAAGCCATTAGCAGCAAGAATCGTCTTCATCATAGTCGACCACACTGTGTAGTTGATTGACGTGAGTTTAGGACACTTCAAAGAGACGTTGCATGTCTCTTTTGCAGCCGGTACCATGACATTCCCTTCATTCCCTCCTGCCATCGATAATCTTTCAGCAACTTCCTCATACCATGGTACACAATTGAGTACAAGAATGCGCAATTCAATAACTACAAGAAACGAAGAAGACAAACTTCAAGAATGCAAGAAAGAAATTTATTCACAAAAGATTACAAGTGATTGTGATTACAAGTATCTGTGATTTCAGTTCGTCTACCAACTACACAGGATCCCCTAATTATAATGCTAAATAACCAACAAACTATAACGGTCAAATTACACACTCAACAAGTAATTGAGAATTTACACTTAGGACCCTATACAAATACTTTCGAAGCAGGAAGTACCTTTTAGAAGATTTCCAAAGTAAACCATTAATCTTCAAAACACTTCCGAAGTAAACATAACCTTTGGAAGACTTCAGCCAAGCTTCGGAAGAAATATGTCAAGCTTCGGAAGATAACTAACTTCGGAAGATATCACTTGTTTTGACTTTTATATCTCACAATCTCCACTTTAAAATCAAAACAAGATTTTAACAAACTCCCAACGCATCCAAGTAAAAGTTAAACTTGACACTAGGTAGAGAATTAGTAAACACATCTGCTGGATTCTCCAAAGTAGACACACTCTCCACTTTCACCTTCCCAACATTCACCACATCCCTTATGAAGTGCAACTTCACATTGATGTGCTTTGTTCTTTCATGAAACATCCTATTCTTTGACAATTGGACTGCACTCTGGTTATTACAATACACCATTGAGTCTGCAACATTAATTCCCAACTCAGAAACAAAACCATGCAACTATATAGCTTCCTTAACTCCCTCAGTTAAAGCTATATACTCAGCCTCTATGGTAGATAATGCCACTACATGCTGTAACTGGGCTTTCCAACTAACCAAGTTAGCCAACACTTGAAATGCATACCCTGTAATAGATCTACCTCTATCAAGGTCCTTGGCAAAATCTGAATCAACATAACCAACAATCCGTTTGCTCTCCCCATGTTCATGACACCCAAACACTAAGCCATAGTGTTTAGTACCTCTAAGATATCTCAAGATCCATTTCACAACATCCCAATGAGCTTTACCCAGATTAGACAAGTACCTGTTGACTAAACGCATAGCATAGCCAATATCCGGTCTTGTACACACCATCAAGTACATCAAGCTCCTAACCACATTGGCATAAGGCACCTTCTCCATATAATCAACCTCAGTATCTGACTTAGGACAATCAGAGCTTGACAGTTTAAAATGAGCACCAATAGGAACAATTACTAGCTTCCCCTCATCCATTCTATAGTTAATCAGTACCTTTTCCAAATAAGAGCTTTGAGACAGTTTCAAAACCCTGTGCTCCCTATCTCTCTTGATTTCCATGCCCAATATCTTCTTTGCTTCACCTAGATCTTTCATCTCAAACTCAGACATAAACATCCTCTTAGTATCTTTACTTCTTCCAAGTCTGGACAAGCCACCAACATGTCATCAACATACAGCAACAAATACACAAACTTGTTCAAGTTGTACTCCTTGAAATAAACACAACTATCATAGCTGCTCCTCTTAAACCCATTAGTCATCATATGTTCATCAAACCTCTTGTATCACTGTCTAGAAGATTGCTTCAGTCCATACAAGGACTTCTTAAGGAGACACACCTTATATTCCTGCCCTTTAACCTCAAACCCCTTCGGCTGCTTCATATAGATTGTTTCATCTAACTTCACATGTAAAAACGCAGTTTTCACATCCAACTGATGTAACTCCATATCCATAGAAGCAGTCAATGACAGCATAACCCTTATAGATGAATGTTTCACCACAAGTGAGAATATTTCATTATAATCCAACCCTGGCTTTTGTGTAAACCCCTTAGCTACTAATCTAGCCTTATACCTAGGAGGTTCACCTTCAGAAATCCCATCTTTTAGTTTGAACAGCCACTTACATGACACAAGCTTGTAACCTTCAGGTTTATCAACCAGCTCCCATGTGCTATTCTTATAAAGAGATTCCATCTCTTCTTCCATGGCCTTACACAATTTTGAGCTTTCTTTCACAGAAGTTGCCTCAGAGTATGAAAACGGTTCGTAGATACTTTCTTCTTCAGTAGCAACAAAGGCTAATGCTGACAAGTCAATCCCCTCTGTATACCTAAGTGGAGGTACCATTTGTCTCCTCTGTCTATCCCTAGCCAATTGATAATCATCTAAACCATTATCTTGGCTATCAGAAGTGCCATGATCAACACCTTTATCACTCACAACCTGCTGCTCCACCTCAATCTGAACCCCACTCTACTCTCCAACTTCTGAATTCCTTTTTCCTTCAATGTCTTTATACAAAACATCTTCTTGGAAAATCACATCTCTGCTCACTATCACCCTGGGTCTGCCACCATCTAACCTCCACAACCTATAACCTTTCACTCCATCAGGGTATCCTAGAAATACATATTTGCAGGCCCTAGGTTCTAGTTTTCCTTGGCTAACATGAGCCTAAGCCAATGACCCAAATACTCTAAGATCATCATAGTCATGTTTTCTACCTTACCATGCCTCCATATGAGTCTTCATGTCTAATGCAGCTGATGGAGACCCGTTGACTAGATAAGTTACAGTAGTCACAGCTTCAGCCCAGAACATCTTAGGTAAACCAGAACTAGCCAACAAACACCTTACCTTTTCAAATAAGGTCCTGTTCATCCTTTCAGCCAAACCATTCTGTTGTGGATGACCAGGAACAGTTTTGTATCTTGCAACACCTTGAGCTTTACAATACTGATTAAACTCATGGTTGTAGAACTCCAACCCATTATCAGTTCTTAGCTTCTAGACTTTTCTTTCAGTTTGGGTTTCCACAAGGACTTTCCATTCTTTGAACTTACTAAAGGCATCACTCTTATTCTTTAAGATGATTACCCAGACCCTTCTTGAAAAATCATCTATCAAAGTAATAAAACATCTAGCAACACCCAAAGAATCAACCTTAGCAGGACCCTATAAATAAGAGTGAATGTAGTCTAATACCCCACTTGTGATATGCTTAGCCCTTGTGAATTTAACCTATTGTGTTTCCCAAGAATACAAGTTTCACAAAAACCAAAATCACAATTCTTCAACTCAGTCACAACCTGTTGCTTCTGCAACTCTACCAGTCCTTGCTGACTGATATGACCAAGCCTCTGGTGCCACAACATGGCCTTAGAACTACTATCACTTGAGGAAGTTGCCATATGGGACTCTACTACACCAGCACAATCTAGTACATAGATATTATTATCCCTTCTATCATTGATCCTTTAATCACCTTAGCCTTACCATCCCTAAGACTAACATGGTAACCAGATCTCTTCAACAACCCTAATGATAATAAACTTCTTTTAAGATTAGGGATATACCTTATATCATAAAGATTTACTTTCATTCTATTCTTCATCTTTAAAGTCACTGTACCATGACCTACAATCTTGCAAGGTCTATCATCCCCTAACCTTACAGAACCGAGATCTTCAAACTTCAAATCTTTGAAGAACTCCTTCACAGGTGTCATATGATATGAACAACCTAAATCCATCACCCACTCATTCTCATTACCGCTGTTTGTGACAACCAACACATCTGCACTCTCATATCCATCAGATACATCTTCTTGTGCATTATGAATAGAATGAGACTTTGATCCACTTGATTCACCCTTCTTTCTTTTCCAGTCAGGACAATCTTTCTTGAAGTGATTTTCTGACCCATACACATGACACCTCCTCTTAGACTTGGATCTTGACTTTGAGACACTTCTCGGCTTGAAGTTTCTTTGTTCAGATCTTCCCCTAACCACCAAGCCCTCTCCACCATCTTTTTTATAATCAGTTCTCTTCTTTAATTCCTTTGAATTGAGAGCTGCCAGCACTTCCTCCATGGTAAGAGTATCCCTACCATAATCAAAGTATCCACAAAGTGTTCGTAAGATGATGGGAGAGAGGTCAGGAATATGATCGCTTGGTCTTCATCATCCAATTCAACTTCAATGTTTTCAAGATCTAACACCAACTTGTTGAATTCATTAGTATGATCTTCAATTGACTTCCCAGGCGCTATTTGGAAAGTGTATAAATGCTTCTTGAGATACAACCTGTTCGCAAGAGACTTCGTCATGTACAGGCTTTCCAATTTTGACTAGACCCCTGCCGCCGTCGTCTCTTTTGATATTTCTATGAGTACCCGATCACCCAAGCTCAAGATGATTGAATTGTGTGCCTGGTCAAGCATCTCCTTCTTCTACTTGTCTGACATTGTGTTCGGAAACTTAGATTTTTAGCCAAGGCATCCACCACTCGTTGATGAATGAGCAATGCCTTCATCTTCAGTCGCCATAACCCAAAGTTGTTTTTCCCGTCGAATTTCTCAATCTCAAACTTTGTTGACACCATCGCTACCGTTAAACAATCTTTGATTGAATCTTGTTCCTTAATTGAGCCTCTAACCAGGCTCTGATACCAATTGTTACATAATTGAGTATAAGAATACGCAATTCAACAACTACAAGAAACGAAGAAGACGAACTTCAAGAATGCAAGAAATAGCTTTATTCACAAAAGATTACAAGTGATTGTGATTACAAGTATCTGCGATTTCAGTTTGTCTTTTAATTACACAGGATCCCCTATTTATAATGCCAAATGACCAACGAACTACAACGGTCAAATTACACACTCAACAACTAATTGAGAATTTACACTTAGGACCCTATACAAATACTTCCGAAGCAGGAAGTACCCTTTGGAAGATTTCCAAAGTAAACCATTAATCTTCAAAACACTTTCGAAGCAAACATAACCTTCGAAGGACTTCAGCCAAGCTTCGAAAGAAATATGTCAAGCTTCGGAAGATAACTAACTTTGGGAGATATCACTTGTTTTGACTTTTATAACACATAATCTCCACCTTAAAATCAAAACAAGATTTTAACCAACTCCCAATGCATCCAAGCAAAAGTCAAACTTGACACCAGGTAGAGATTTAGTAAACACATCCGCTAGATTCTCCAAAGTAGACACACTTTCCACTTTCACCTTCCCAGCATTCACCACATCCCTTATGAAGTGCAACTTCACATTGATGTGCTTTGTTCTTTCATGAAACATGCTATTCTTTGATAACTGGACTGCACTCTGGTTATTACAATACACCATTGAGTCTGCAACATTAATTCCCAACTCAGAAACAAAACCATGCAGCCATATAGCTTTCTTAACTCCCTCAGTCAAAGCTATATACTCAGCCTCTGTGGTAGATAATGCCAATACATGTTGTAACTGGGCTTTCCAACTAACCAAGTTAGCCAGCACTTGAAATGCATACCCTATAATAGATCTACCTCTATCAAGGTCCTTGGCAAAATTTGAATCAACATAACCAACAATCCGTTTACTCTCCCCATGTTCATGACACCCAAACACTAAGCCATAGTGTTTAGTGCCTCTGAGATATCTCAAGATCCATTTCACACATCCCAATAAGCTTTACCTAGATTAGACAAGTACCTACTGACTAAACTTACAGCATAGCTAATATCCGGTCTTGTACATACCATGAAGTACATCAAGCTCCCAACCACATTGGCATAAGGTACCTTCTTCATATAATCAACCTCAGCATCTGACCTAGGACAATCAGATCTTGACAGTTTAAAATGAGCACCAATAGGAACAGTTACTAGCTTCCCCTCATCCATTCTATAGTTAATCAGTATCTTTTCCAAATAAGAGCTTTTAGACAGTTTCAACACCTTGTGCTCCCTATCTCTCTTGATTTCCATGCCTAATATCTTCTTTGCTTCACCTAGATCTTTCATCTTAAACTCAGATATTAACATCCTCTTAGTAGCTTCAACTTCTTCCAAGTCTGGACAAGCCACCAACATGTCATCAACATACGGTAACAAATACACAAACTTGTTCAAGCTGTACTCCTTGAAATAGACAAAACTATCATAGTTGTTCCTATTAAACCCATTAGTCACCATATGTTCATCAAACCTCTTGTACTACTGTTTAAAAGATTGCTTCAGTCCATACAAGGACTTCTTAGGGAGACACACCTTATGTTCCTGCCCCTTAACCTCAAACCCCTTCGGCTGCTTCATATAGATTGTTTCATCTAACTTACCATGAAAAAACACAGTTTTCAAATCCAACTGATGTAACTCCATATCCATAGAAGCAGTCAATGACAGCATAACCCTTATAGATGAATGTTTTACCACATGTAAGAATATTTCATTATAATCCACCTTTGGCTTCTGTGTAAACCCCTTAGCTACTAATCTATCCTTATACCTAGGAGGTTCACCTTCAGAAATCCCATCTTTCAGTTTGAACAGCCACTTACATGACACAGGCTTGTGACCCTCAGGTTTATCAACCAACTCCCATGTGCCATTCTTATAAAGAGATTCCATCTCTTTCTTCATGGCCTTACACAATTTTGAGCTTTCTTCGGAAGACTTCAGCCAAGCTTCGAAAGAAATAAGTTAAGCTTCGGAAGATAACTAACTTCGAAAGATCTCACTTATTTTGACTTTTATATCTCACATACTAGAATGGTTACAGTACTTGTGATCAGATTCTGGTCACTTTTCGACAGACTTTCTTCAACAACTTAGGATTGTTGGTCTCCTTTTCTGATGTTTCTTCCTTCTGCAATAATCAGACAGTAGGCTTCTTCCTCCTCTGCGATTCTCGGATCAGTAGATTCTTTCTTCTCTTCTATGGACACTGAATCTTGTAGCTCTAAAACCAATTGTTAGATAATTAGATCAAATGACTCTTTTCTATTTTTCAAAATAATGGAAATTAGTACAATTTGCAACTTATTCTACCTATCTATTTAAAGGGAAAAGCAACTTCTAATTTAGAAAAAATAATTATGACGGATTGCATAAATGAATCACTGCTTAATATATGCTTTAATTTACTTTCTTTTTGAAATTATTTTATCAATTATCAAAAATTAGACTAACAGAACTCATTAAAACTAGGAGTGGGGACTTCCTACGAACTGTAATACTAAATGCTTCACTCGTGTTCAAATCCTCATTTTTTTCTTCCATTTGGTAATGACATCAAACTTGTGAACGATATTTGCTAATGCAAGCTCGATAATAGGTACACCAAGTTGATTTCGGGGGCATGATCTTCGGCCAACACCAGATGGAAGCCATTGAAACTACAATCCTTGATAGTTAATGGAATTGTTTAAGAATCTCTAAGGCCTAAACTCATTTGGTTCTTCCCACAATGAAATCTCTTCCTATTGCCCAAGCATTAATAATCACTTGCGTGCCTGCTGCAATATCATACCCCATTAATTTTACATCTTGCATTGACATTTGGGGAACAAGAAGTGAGCTTGGAATATGCAATCGCAAAGCCTCTTTTATAACAGCTTTAAGATATGGCAATCTTCCAAATCTTCCTAAAAAATCATGGATCTTCCGCGTGCTATTTCTGTAACTTCTCGTTGGAGCTTTTTCAGTACTTTTGGGTTTCTAATTAGCTCACTCAATGCCCACTCTAGATTTGTTTGCGCAGCGTCAGTTCCAGCTGCAAATACCTCCCACAAGAGCACAATATTTGATCACTTTACATTTTCTATTAAAATTTGAACATATAAAATTCGATCTATTAAGTAAACTTTTTTTGTCGTTTAGTGAGTTTTTTGCGACGAAAAAGTGATTGTCGCAAATAACTTAGACAAAAAAAAACATTTTTCTTGTAGTGCCAAGATCATCATTAATAATAAAAAAATATAGACCGGAAATAAAGTATGATGATAGTCGTGCATCTTAAAAAAAGATGAAGAAATCATACCAATATGATGGCTTTAATGGAATCTCTTTTAAGGTTAAAGTCAGTAGTTTTATCTTTTTGCAGATCTAGTAAAATGTCAATAAAGTCTTCTTCTTCATCACGTTTACCATCCTGCCCAATTTCCTTATTTGCATGCTCTTTAATATAGTCCTTTCAAGAAACTCATCAAATTCTTTTGATATTTTTTTCTCATTTTCCTACTAATACTTGATCCACCCATGATAACCATGGAATATGACTACTAACGGGGAAGACAGTAAAAGAATTTGCCAACGCACTCAACAAGTGTTTGTACTTAGGTCCATCAATCTTTCTTCTAAGGGCAACCCTACTTATTATGTTATTTGTTAGTGAAGCAAACATCGACCGCATATCAATGGTAGTCCCGCAACTTTCTTCAAGGCTCTTCAACTGCCTCCAGTATTCCCCATATAAGGAGCAAAGGATATGCTCTTACAACGTACCATAGAACAATATGTTAGGAATAGTTAACTCAGGTCGAGTACAAAATGCGAGATCATGGGTTTTCAAGATCTCTTGGGCTGCTTCAGCATAGGATGCGACAAGTGTGGGAATGCTGCCATGGTGAAGGAGCATGACCGGACCGCATTTTTGCGACAATATTTGGAGGTTGCGATTAGGGTTTGAGCCTAACTGGTGGAAGTTTCCGATTATGGTGGAAGTTTTCCTGGAGATGGTGGTATGTTTTTTTATTTTTTGTATTAAATAGAATCCATTTGAAAGTCACTAAAAAGATGCATGAGAACAAAGAGAGGACAAGAGTTTCTGAGGATGAAAAAATTTGCATGATATCGATTGTACTAGCTACTATACCTAGCAAATATATTTGTGGGTTTGTTGTGCTCTAGTGACTCATGAAAGCATTAAATATGTAGTAGCGCATCTCAATAATCCGTTATATATTTAGTGAATTACTGAGGCATAAAATATTAAGATTAGGTTAAAAGACAAAATCTAACGAAAGTGGTTTAAATACAAAGTGTATTTTTGGTACAAAGTGTGAAAAGACACGATGAGTTAAAAAAGTCAAAAAAAAATTATATCTAACAATTTAAATCGAATTTCAAAAAAGTAATTTCGAGCTTTTGTTCCCCTAGCCGTCCTCATTTAGAAAAAAATAAACGAAAAATAAAAAAATAAAAAAATTAACGTTTTTTATTGTGTTATTTATGAAAGACACAATGACGTCATTGTGTCTTTCATAAAGACAAAATGACGTCATTGAGTCATAAAAACCACAATGAATTTTTTTTTAATTTTTTTTAAAAGAGGATGACGAGAGAAACAGAGACTCTGAAGTACGTTTTTGAAATTCGATTTAGATTGTGAGATATAATTTTTTTGTGACTTTTTTAGCCTCATTGTGTCTAATTACACTTTGTAACAAAAATACACTTTATAGAATAATCTCACCCAAATCTAATTTACCAATAATTTATGCACATGGCTTCTTTGAAAGTAATGTTTTTTACTAAACATATTAATTAAGTTCAAAACGATTACATAACTAAAACTATATATGAAAACAATCAAAATATATTTTAGTAGTGGACGTATACCAATAATGTTTGTGTTGATTCTAATCAAACTTTCTGTTTAATCCTTTCAAAAGTTTTATGTTTTACGCAAAATTGTTGAACAAAGGGTTATAGCGAGGACTTTACACGGTTGAAAATACGTAGGAAACCATTTTTCCAACACATTTCCAATAAATATTTTGGTGGAAAATCTTCGTGTGAAAACTTTTTTGACAAAATTTCTTAGTTGGATTTCCTATACGTTTGATGCATTTTTTGGCAAATTTATTTTTAGTTTCTCTATGCATTTTTGCGGAAAGTATAGTTTTAAGAAACCTCTAAAAATTTGAAAAAAGAATCAGATTTTTTCTACTACATAAACATGCAGAGAAAAACTCAAATGTCATTATCAAATTTGTATACAAATTTAACAACAAAAAGAGCAACTTAACATAGATTTAACTATTTTCAACTACAACATAAGTTTTAACAGACAAAATTAATAGAGTAAGCTCGAGTGTTTAAGTTAACTAAAAATAAAGGATTTGATATGTTACCTTACCGGAAGGATTACCAAATTATCTCATGAATTCGCTCACTTATCGTTGTATCGCTTTCTTTATTTGCTTTTGGCGGTGTTAGGGTCCAGAAAGAAGATGAGGTTGTCGTACATTTATATTATACTAATTATCAACTCTTCTATGCATAATGATGTTATACCTTATGTATAGGGTTTTTTCAAAAAAATTGATTTTTCACTTTTAACACAAAGCTTTTCATTTTTTACAATTTAACTTCTCAAATTTGAGTTTTTTTATTTTTAACCAAAACTCTTCATCTATTGCAATTTAATCTCACAACGTTTATATTTTCAACTTTGTTTCCCTATACTTTTCATATTTCGTAAATCATCGTTTTACGTTTCGTTCTAAGTTTTGCAAGTTAACACGACATAACATGTATGTGTGATTCAACACTTTTACGTTTCGTTATAAATTTGGTAAGTTAACACAGCACAATGTGCGTGCGTGGTTCAACATTTTTACGTATATTTTTCTCTTTTGAAGGGTTCGTCACAAGGCGCGGATCTTAGCTCGACTTAGTTATATTCTTCTATGATTTACGTTTTAGTCTAAGTTCTACGTATTAACACACTGCAACTTCAATGTTGGTGGTCGTTAGCGGTGGTGTGACGTTGGTGTTATTTAGCATGGTTTTACGCCTTCGCCGCAACGCGGGGAGCTTAGTTCTTGTTCTATCAATACATAAACTAAACATGATCTTAAACGACAATTATAAAAAAATAAAAAAGATCTATGATTTATTTTCTTCGTGAACTTTTAAAACGCTTCTTGAAAGTATATAAATCTAGCGTGTTTATCGAATGAAAAAGTTTACACGTATGCAATCCTGAACAAGAGAAAAGGTAGTATAACTAAATGACTAGACTATATGATACAAGCCACACTTATCCGTGCTGCCCTCCAACGAGCATTCCTTCGGTTCCAAATGTTCTAAACACATGATGTACACTTATTCTTGCTGCCCTCACCAAACCTGATCCCACCAACTCCAACCCCTCACCTCCGACTCATACCTATGAGATCCCTCCACCCAAACTGAGCCCTTGTCACGTTTGACAAGTCCAACCCATTGGATTGGCTATTCCAAGATAACCAATACTTCGCGCTGTACAAGATCGAACCTGCTCAATGTCTGTCCATGGTTGCTTTCAGCCTCTCTAGAGATGCCCTAAGAGCATTCATAGTTGTTTCCTTATCTTTATTTTTATAATTATTTTAAAATTACTATTTTTAAATAAAATAATAATTTTTTATACCTTTATCATTATTTTTTCTTTAAAATTCACTCACAACCACATTCAATAAATATTTAAAAAATTAATAGGGGTGAATAATATTTTATCGAATATATAGATAAACAATATTATTTTCTTTCTTTTTCACTTACAACTAATTATAATCATTCCATATAATATGTGAAACACACTCTCATATATATATATATATAAGAAACTAACTGTAAATGCTTTAATCTGGTATAAATATCTCCACAACAATCAATGGTTACATTGGGTGCCTTCACCTCGTTATTAGAAACCTGTTTCGGTCCCTTATCTTATGACAACCATCACGCAACACTTTCTAATGACCGGCACCTTTTAATAACCTGTAAACAAAATCGGTGATATGTGACCAAGTCTGAGAGGCAAAGTATGGTAGTTGTATAATTGACCTTCCATTACAAGCTTTACTTAACTATTTCTTCAAGATCTTTGATCCGACATCCACAATAGTTGGCCAATTGGAAACCCTCGTTTTTTAAATGCGACCCAAACTATGTGAAAAATTGTATAATGGTTAAACTTAATAAAAAATAGTGTTTAATTAATTCTAGTTTAATTCATTAAAAATATAAATGAAAAACTCAAATTAGATTTTTACAGGGCATATCAACAGACGAGAATTGATCAAAAGTATTAAAGGGCTATGATGTCGTCATGAGTACTTCTTTATTCTTTTAAATGTAATAAACTTTTATACTTCACTAATTTTTTGAAGAATTACACTATGAAATCATAAAACTTTTATCTTTAATATTAATGTAAATTACACGGATGATCCTCGTGATTTGAGGCAATTTTTGGATTTGGTCTTTAAACATAACATTTTACGGGTTTGGTCCTCAAATGCATTGTTTACTTTCAAGTATGGTCTCTAGCTTAAGGTAGGGCAATATTTAAGGCTTATGGAAGTAAATTTGTAAACAAGAGACGGATTGTATTTTAAAATACCAAACCCTTCATCTTTGAACGTATCACATTATACATCGATTTATTCCTCATGTTTACAAAGTCACATTGTGTAAGTTAATTCTATAGTGGGTGCATTAATTAGCAACTAAAAGTCATATATGATCAAACCGATTATTTATTGAGTGGATAACATATATCACAAGTTCAACATCATGGAAGTTTACATAGCAACATAAACCACTAGAGTCAATAGCAACACATATAAACCATTAGAATCGGGGACTCACCAAAACTAAGAGAGGGGACTTCCTACGGACTGTAATACCAAATGCCTCACTCATGTCCAAATCCTCATTTTTTGTTCCATTTGGCAATGCTATATCAAACTTGTAAACGATATTTGCTAATGCAAGCTCCATAACGGGTACACTAAATTGAATACCAGGGCATGATCTTCGGCCAGCACCGAATGGAAGCCACTGAAATTGCAATCCTTGATAGTTAATGGAATTGTCCAAGAACCTCTCAGGCCTGAACTCATTTGGTTCTTCCCACAAGGCAGGATCTCTTCCTATTGCCCATGCGTTGATAATCACTTGTGTGCCTGCTGCAACATCATACCCCATTAGTTTTACATCTTGCATTGACATTCGTGGAAGAAGAAGTGAGACTGGAATATGCAATCGCAAAGCCTCTTTTATGACAGCTTTAAGATATGACATTCTTTCCAAATCCTCCTCAGAAATCATGGATCTTCCTTGTGCTATTTCTGTAACTTCTCGTTGGAGCTTTTTCATTACTTTTGGGTTTCTTATGAGCTCACTCATTGCCCATTCTAGACTTGTTTGAGCAGTTTCTGATCCTGCTGCGAACGCCTCCTACAAGAACATAAATTTTAATCACTTAGGTAAGTTTTTCAAATTCAATCTATTAAGCTATTCACACATGATCTAGAAATTATACCAAGAGATCATCGTTAAAAGATATAGAAAGAAGATGCATAGTAAGGTTTAAGGATGGATGTTCTTATTAAAGACAAAGGGAGAAGTAATACCAAGATGATGGCCTTAATGGAATCTCTTTGAAGGTTAAAGCCATATGTATTATCTTTTTGTAGATCTAGTAAAATGTCAACGAAGTCTTCTCCTTCATCACTTTGATCAGCATCCTCCCGTTTCTTCATGTTCACATGTTCTTCAATAATTCTTTCAAGAAACTCATCAAGTTCTTTAGCTATTTTTTCTGCTCTTCCAACTGAACCCATGACTTGATCCACCCATGATAACCATGGAATATAACTACCAATGGTGAAGACAGTAAACGTTTTCACCAACGCACCCAATAAATTTTTGTACATTGGTGTGTCAAGCTTCCTTCTGACTGCAACCCTGCTAATTACGTTATTTGTCAGTGAGGCAAACATTGACCCCATATCAGAGGAAGTCCCACAACTTTCTCCAAGCATCTTAATCATATGAACAACCTCGTTTTCTCTCACTTTTTGGTACGACTTAACTCGTGTATTACTTAGAAGCTTGAGCACCACAAGGCTCTTCAACTGCCTCCAGTATTCCCCATAAGGAGCAAAGGATATGTTCTTACAACCATAGAACAGTACATTGGGCATAGTTAACCTAGGTCGAGTACAAAATGCGAGATCATGGGTTTTCATTATCTCTTGGGCTGCTTCCGCAGAGGATGCGACTAGTGTGGGGATGCTTCCAAGGTGAAGGAGCATAATTGGACCATATTTTTGGGACAATATTTGAAGGTTGCGATTAGGGTTTGAGCCTAGCTGGTGGAAGTTTCCGATTATGGGAAGTTTTGGGGGAGATGGTGGTATGTTTTTCTTATTTTTTGTATTGAATAGAATCCATTTGACACACATAAAAGTCACTAAAAGTATGCATGAAAGCAAAGAGAGAAGAATTTCTGAGGATGCAAAAATTTTCATGATTGTACTAGATAGCTAATTTGTTGATTTGTTGTGCTCTAGTGCCTTAGGGAAACATCTGAATATATAGCAGCGCATCTCAATAATCTGTCAAAGTTGGTTAATTTTTGAGACATAAAATATTTAGATGAGGTTTAAAAAAGATAATCTAATCTAATATACCAACATTCTTTGCGCATGGCTTCTTTGAAAATAACGCTTTTTAATTAAACATTATATCTTCTTCAATCTTCACCATCAAGGTCAAAAAGATATTTTAGTAGTGAACATATACCATATATAAGTAAAAACCAGTTACCATCATCTCCATGACTTGCGAATAAAATTTATGTTTTCTATTGAATCTTATTAAAACTTTCAGTTAAATCCTTAAAAAAGTTTTTCTTTATTCACAAAAAGTTGAATAAACTGCTTTAACGAGGCCTTCACGGAGCCTAAAATAGTTAGGAAACCACTTTTCGTGACACCTTTCTAAAAGAAAAAAAATTTGGGAAAAATTCCTTTGGAAAAATTTACGACTACTATGAATTATTAACATATCAAATGGATGAACTCTTTATCAAACTTGTAGATAGGTTTACTATGCTACTTATCTATCAAATAGTTTTACTTATCTACCAAAATGATTGATCTTTGTAGTATAAATACCACATCAATATAAAGGAGAAGATGCACCTCTTGTATACAATTTCATAAGTTATACATTTTTCTTCTTCTTGCTCTTGCAATTCTCTTTAAAGTTCTTAAGATTATAACACTAATCTTGTGTTAATTATTGTGATATTATAACACGTTATCAGCTCGAGAGCTCTTAAACTCTAATCAAGAAGATCAATAAAGCACAAAGTCATCCATTAATCAAGGTAAAGGCTTCATTAAATAATAATATATAATATCTTATATTGAGAAGATAACTAAGATAAATAAAATAAGCATAAAAGAGGTCTTATTATTGACATTTTGATAACCATGGGACTACTAACAAGCTAACTTTTATTTATGCATCTAACTTTTGATTATACAACTAACATTTTATTTTATGTCAACTAACTTTTACTTATGCATCTAACCTATTATTTATGCATCTAACTTTCACTTATGCAACTAACATTTACTTATGCATCTAATTTTTACTTAATCTTTAGTTATACAATTAATATTTCTTTTTATGTCAACTAACTTTATACAACTAACACTTTGATTATGTTTATTCGTACTAAAGTCTTATTCTAACTTGTCGTTCTTATTTTCTTTTGTTTTTATAAACTAAATTCATGTTTTTATAACATAATATTATACTTATCTATTTTATTTAAAATTACTATCGATATATACACACACGACGGTTATTAGCCATTATAAACGGTTATATAGCCGTTGTACATAGCCGTTACAAACGGTAATAATTTTAAACTATAAATTGACCACAATCAACCTATTTTCAATAAACAGATTATCTCTTTATTCAAGTTTATCCAAGGTAATTTTTCAAATATGATACACCCGGTTTTAGTACTGGCAACCATATTGCTTATTTTAATTCTTATCCCCATTGTTAAACTACCACCTAAAGAATTTAAACTTTTTTTTTTCTATATTTGTTTATAGCTCTACCGCTTTATTGTATCACAATGCTTATTGATACATATGGATTCTAATAATTATCTTAATATTTGCTTAATTCTTGTTTAGCAAACAAAAATATCAAACACTACAAAAATCGAATTCCCAGCTTGTAAGGTTATATTATAAGGCTGATGCAACCAAAGAAACCAAAACAACCAAAGTGTTTCCTGCATACATGCACTGATGTACAAGGTAGAAGTTACTTCAGAAGTTTTACACTCATCAACATAAATTATACCAATTGTAAAATCTTTCGAAGCCAAAGACCAAATCTTCCGAAGCCAAAGATGAAGTGTTTCGAAGCTTCAAAGACAAAGTCTTCCGAAGCCAAAGAAGTGAAGACTGATTTCTTCTGAATACAGAGAGGACATGCTTTCTCTGATCTACTTTTTCGTAAAGCTGACTTACTTTTCGCCGCAACTCTGAAGACTCACCAACTTGCATAGTTGGTGAAAAGGTCCATGCTTTTGTAAATTGTAGATTAGTCTTTAGTCTGTAACTTTCTACTTTGTACCTTTTATCCTTTTTGTAATATATTAGGATGTGAGCTATAGCATATCATAGTCACTAGTCAAAAGGCAATCCGCCTTTTGACTTTACATTGATCTTGTTATCTAGATTAGTGTTTCTAGCCTGACTTTGTATGGCCCGTTGTAGGATGTAGTATAAAGTATCTCAGGTCCTTGTCTTTCTTTTCATGCTTTGTAACACTTGTAAATGAACTTGAGAGCAATATACAACATCCTTGAAAACCATACTTGCTTGTTCTTGTTCTTAGTTCTTTCTCAACTGCTTTACTTGTGTTCTTAGTATCACTCACTTAAACCCGGTTCCTTATTTGATCTATTAAGTGTTCTAACACTCTCCTTATTATGAGACTGATTGTATTGACCAACCCTTTAACCGGTCCTGCAATTGGTATCAGAGCATTTTTGGCTCTTGATTGTAAGATCTCACCATCTTAAATCCCTTCAGTTTCACAAAATACTTAACATCTCAAATGGCAGCTATCATAAAGGCTGATATGGAAACCGGTACCATGACAAAGTCTTCGCTGATCACTCTTGATGACTTTGGTACTTGGTGCCAAAGAATGGAAGGCTTCATCAAGTCTCAAGACTCCAGATCTATTGTTTCTGGACCTCATGTACCATCCACCTCTTCAGTTACTGGTGGTGGTGGTATGATACCAAAGGAAGTGGCTGACTATTTTGAAGAAGACTAGAAGAAGATTGACATAGATCAGAATGCCATGACCGCCCTCCAAACTACTCTTCCAAACTCTATCTACAAAGGCTTCAAGAAGTGCAAGACTGCCAAGCAACTATGGGATGCACTAAAGCTAATGTATGAGGGGTCTAATGAAGCAAAAGATAGCAAGAAAGACCTCTTGAAGCAGTAGTTTAAGAACTTCACCTTCAAGACAGGTGAAATCATAACTCAACAATACTTCAGGTATGTTGAGATTGTGGATACTCTAATGGATGTTGGAGTAACTTTTGAGAACAAGGACATTATGAGGAAGTTCACGTCCTCTCTTCCCAGACAATGGACACACTACTGTGTGGTCATTAAGAGGACTGAAAACCTCAAGACCCTTACTCTCACTGAGTTGTATGGTATCCTCAATGGCTACCAGATGGAGATGAACATGCAAAATCCATTTGGTAACTCCAACAATCAGCAGAGTTCAGCCCTTCATGTGGTTGAAAGGGATTGCAAAGAACCATAGAATCATCTCATCTGCTACCCTCATAAAAGGGTCCTTTCATCACCTTCCTGGAGACACCAAGAGAGAGCTACACTCAAGGAAGCCCATTCCAAAAGACAAGCTCTTCACGAGCCTTTGTGTCTAGTGATGAAAGCACATGCAACTTTCTCTTCACCCTTGAATACCTAGGCTATATCCATCCAGATGATATGGAATATATGGAAATAGTCTAGCAGATGGCTCTTCTCACTCACAGAGCCAAGAAATTCTACAAGAGGACAGGGAGGAAGTTTCCTAGCAATGTAACCAGTGGAAAGTTTGGGCTGGACAAAAGCAAAATGAAGTGTTATAACTATAACGAAATAGGACACTTTGCTAGAGAGTGCAAGGCACCAAGAACAAGTGGTAGCCAAGTACAAACCAGACCAAACTACACTGATGAAGCTCCCCAGAATGAGAAGCCCAAGCAGCAAGCTGCAGTTGTTGTTAAAGAAGGAGGCTTTGACTGGAGCTTTCAGGTTGAGGATGCATCTCCAAACCAAGCACTGATGGCAGATCATGAAGAAGCCAAGGTATTGGAACATCTTTGTACACCTAAATGTATTGCTAATCTTAACAGATATAGGTCTTATAACTTAGAGATGAGATCTGATATTGTGTCCTTAAACATCTTAAAAGTTGATTTTAAAAGAGCTGAAAATGATTACAAGCTTAAAATAGAAGATTTGGAGAAAACCATTTCAACTCTTCATGAACATACCAACTAAAGGACTCAGATCAAAGATCTCATCATTAAGTTAACTGAATGCCAGGCTGAGCTTGTGATCAGCAAAGCCAGGGTAGAAAAATATGTTCTTGAAGAAGAGACCTTCAAGAACATTATATCCTCATCCTTACATGCAAAAGTTTGTTATCAAAATAAGAAGGGATTGGGATCTACTGAGATAGCTCCTCCACACACTCTATTGTCTGTAAGATCTCCAAGGTATGGAACTTATGAACATGAGCTTCCCCTCATAGGCCCCATTGATGAAGAGGATGAAGAAGAGATAGTGAAGGATGAATCTGAGAAGAGTGAAGAAGAGCATCCTAAGAAGGGTCACTATTCTCCTGAGGAGAGAAGAGATCTTGGAATGACCAAGTCCAAGAGGAAGAACTTGATTAGAAAAGCCAAGAGAAGATCAAAGAAGACTCAAGAGATCAAGACCACTTTCAACTCTAAGCATAAACAAGTGTTCATCTCTGCAGGATTTGAAGTGGTGAAGGCTAAAGACTCAACTAAGAACTCTAGTATCAGGAGTTCAAGTTCATGTCCAACTCATTCCAGCATAGAGAAAAAGGTTGATCAGCTGTGCACCACTGCTACACAGTCTGAACCATCTAGCTCTAAGAGCAAGCGTCTCCCTAAAAAGCTTGCTACATCATCTGTGAATGTGAAGATGGAGATGGAAAGTGATCAAGTTGAATCTCTTTCTCAAAAGAAGACTCTTAGAAGGAAGCAAATGGATTGCATCAAGGTTGGTAGTACTTCTCATCTTGCTAAGGATTGTATCTACAATCCTAAAAGTATTGTCTACTGATCAAAAAGAAAACTTCTGAGAAGAAGGAAAAACTAGCTTCGGAAGGAAAATCTTTTCCTTTCGGAAGCTCCAAGGTGAAAAGAAGACAAGTGAAAACTTGCCTTCGGAAAAAAGTTTGGTCTCGGAAGAAAGGAATGCTTTCGAAGTACTGAAGCCTGCTGCAGTAAAAGCTAGATCTTCCGAAGGTTTAGTCTACAAAACTTTCGAAGTTATCAAAACTTCCGAAGTGTTAAAGGTCAAATCTAATCTTCCAAAGATGGTGTGGAAGACGAAGGAAGACCAAGTGGTTGAAAGTTCTTCATCAACAACAGCAAATGATCCTCAAAGCTTGAACATAGGATTACTCACTATTACATTGTCTTCAGATCACTTTGAAAAGCCCAAGACCAATAAGGCTTGGGTTTCCAAGTGTAACTAAACGTATCTTTTTGTTCAGAAACAGTTAAAGACCAATAGGAATGTATGGATCATTGATAGTGGCTATTCCAGGCATATGACAGGCAATTGCTCTTTTGTTCAAAATTTTGAGAAAATTGATGGAGGGCCAGTTGCTTTTGGAGGAGATGCTGGTGGTTACATTACTAGAAGGGGAAAGGTCATAAATGGTAAGCTCACCATTAAAAAGGTAAACTTATTAATGAGCTTCGGTACAACCTACTGAGTGTATCCTAATTTTATGATCAGAGACACAACATGCTATTCACTGAGCATGAGTGCATTGTTCTCAAGCCCGGGGTGGTCATTCCTCAAGAGCATATCCTGATCAGAGCCTCCAGGAAAGGGAATATGTACAAGATGGACCTGCAGGAAACATCTCCCTCAGGAGAAGTTTCTTACTTTTTGTCTAAGGCAAATAGTGATGAGTCTTTCCTCTGGCATAAAAGAATGTGCCATGTAAACTTTAAAAACATGAATAAATTGATTAAGAATGATTTGGTAACTGGAATGCCAAAGAAAGAGTTTACAAGTGATGACAACTGTGTTGCATGCTTGAAAGGGAAGTAGCACAAAGCGTCTCCAAGCCAAAGGAAAGGAACTCTATCACTACTCCCCTACACTTATTACATATGGATCTCTTTGGCCCCACTAGTGTAATAAGTTTAGAAAGGACCTCATATTGTTTGGTAATCACTGATGACTTCATAAGATTCACTTGGGTCTTTTTCCTTAGAACTAAGCATGAGACTCCTGAGATCTTGAAGAACTTCATTCTGAAAATTGAGAATCAATGTGATCACAAGGTTAACCATAAGATGTGATCAAGGAACATAATTTTTTAACCAAACCTTTGATACATTTTATGATGAAAAAGGTATTACAAGACAATATAGTGCTCCCAAGACTCCTCAGCAAAATGGTGTTGCTGAGAGGAGAAATAGGACACTTATTGAGGCTGCAAGAACCATGTTGTCTGACTCTAAACTATCCATCACCTTCTGGGTAGAGGCTGTCAACACAGCCTGCTATATGCAGAACAGAGTTTTAGTGGTTATGACTCATGGTAAGACTCCTTATGAGCTGTTGCACAAAAGGAGACCATTCATTGGTTTCATCAAATCATTTGGATGTCCCTGTACCATCTTGAATACCAAAGATCAAGTAGCCAAATTTGCTATGAAATCAGATGATGGACACTTTATTAGATACTCTTCCCAAGCTAAGGCTTATAGAGTATACAATCTCAGAACTAGAGTAGTTGAGGAGTCAGCCAATGTGACCTTCATAGAGCACACTCCAAGTGTGAAAGACTCTGGTCCTGATTGGCTATTTGATCTTGATTTAGTTACCAACTGTTTTAACAACTCTTCTGAGAATGTTTTAGGATCTACAGGTAACTTATCAACAGGAGATCCTGACCTAAGATTTGAGCTAAGAAGACCAAGCAAGCATACGACATCAGCTCCAGTGGTAACTAACCTTGCAAGTGAAGATCCTATCAGCACAAACATGACAAATTTAGCTGATACATCTGAGATGCCTACAAATTCCAGCTCAGGGGCTCAGAACTCAAGTGAAGGAGCTTCAAACGTAAGAGGAAGTGGAGGTGGTGATGGTGATCAAGAATTTCTTGATACTGATAACCACTCCATAGAAGACAACATAAATAATGTCAAACACTCATTGGATCAAGTCTCTCTTGATAAGTGTGCTGATGTGGTGGGTGACACTTCTTTACCAGATCTGAATTTCTCAAATTTAGATCTTTCCAATCAATTTGCTATGATCCCTTAACTCAGGATCAACAACTCACACCCTACCATAAACATCATTAGAAATGTTGATACAGAGGTAAGAACAAGAGGACAAACCCATGACAAAAAATGTTTATCTATACTCTTGCTTTTTGTCCCAGATAGAGCCAAAGAAGGTTGATGAGGCTTTGAAAGATGGAAGTTGGGTTGAAGCATTGCATGAGGAACTGTTTCAATTCAAAAGACAAAAGGTTTGGAACTTATGTCCTCTTCCTCAAGGGAAGACTACCATAGGAACCAAGTGGGTTTTTAGAAACAAAAAGGATGATAGAGGACTTGTCATCAAGAATAAGGCAAGACTAGTTGTTCAAGGATACACATAATAAGAGGGAATTGACTACATAGATGTTTTTACTCCTGTGGCAAGACTTGAAGCTGTAAGAATATTCTTGGCTTTTGCTGCATCCAAGGATTTCAAGGTTTACCAACTTGATGTCAAGTGTGCTTTTCTATATGGGATGATTGATAAAGAGGTGTATATCAAGCAACCACCTAGCTTTGCAGACCCAGATCATCCTGATTATGTCTGTAAGCTTGATAAAGCTCTTTATGTGCTGCACCAAGCTCCAAGAAAGTGGTATGAGACACTATCTCAGTATCTCTATCAACATGGTTACAAGAGGGGTACTATAGATGGAACTCTTTTCATCAAAGGAATAGGGAATGACTTAATGCTGGTTCAAGTATATGTAGATGACATTATCTTTGGGTCAACTAATCCAAAGCTCTATAAAGACTTTGAGAGGATGATGAAGAATAGATTTGAAATGAGTGCCATAGGGGAACTCAATTTCTTTCTAGGAATTCAAGTGAAGCAAGTTGACAATGGCATCTTCATAAGTCAGCCAAAGTATGTACAAGACATATTAACAAGACTCAACATGACTGATTGTAAGGTTGTAAAGACACCCATACCCAGAAACCACTCCCTTGGACCTGATCTTGAGGGGGAGTGTGTGGATGAACACCTCTACAGGGCTATGATTGGGTCTCTTATGTACCTCACAGCCAGCAGGCCTGATATCATGTTTGCCACATGCATTTGTGCAAGATATCAAGCCAACCCTAAGATGTCACACCTGGTTGCTGTTATGAGGATTCTTAGATATCTCAAAGGTGCTCCCAAACTTGGCATTTGGTATCCAAAGAATTCTGACTTCAATCTGTATGCATATTCATATAGTGATTATGGTGGCTTCAACATGACTGCAAAGTCTACATCTGGGGGATGTCAATTCCTTGGTGGAAGGATAGTATCTTGGCAATGCAACAAACAATCCTGTGTGTCTGCATCAACTGCTAAAGCTGAATACATTACTGTTGCAAGCTGCTGTGCTCAAGTGCTTTGGATTCAGAATCAGATGTTGGACTATGGATTCAACTTCAAAGAGACTCCCATCCATATAGACAACAATAGTGCTATCTCTATTATAGAGAATCTTATGCAGCACTCAAGGACCAAACATATCAACATCAGGTATCATTTGATTAGAAATAATTTTGAGAAAGGATTAATCAAACTGGTCAAAGTTAACACAAATGAACAATATGCTAATTTGTTCACTAAAGCTTTTGATGAACAAAGATTCAAATATCTTGTATCAGCTATTAGGATGATTAACTTTGAGTAGATTTTTCTTAAAACTTAAATCAACTTTATTTCTAAAACCTGTGTGTCCTAAGTTGTCTATTTTATCACCTTCATAAGCCCAGTTATTTTGGCAGAAAATCTTTTAAAAGATATTCCTTAGATTTTTGAAAAATTTCAAACATATTTTCTTTTAGAAGATTTTAAGTTGTTTTCGAAAGAAAATTATGTCTTCAAATCAACTAACTACTTGTAAGAAATTTACCTTCGGAAGAAATTCTGAAATATCTTCCGAAGCTTAAATATGCTTCTAAGTATTTACATGTATTTGAAGGACAATTTTCTTCCGAAAGCAATTAAGTCTCAGAAGATTTATTCTCTTCGGAAGATAAATCTCCCATGTCTTAATCTCTTTCGAAACCAAACATGTCTGAGAAGTAAAAATTCTCTAAGTATTTTTCTTTCGAAGAAAATTTTTCACAAACCATAGGAATATCTTCCGAAGCCAAAATTGGCTTCGGAAGCTTTCTCATAACTTCCGAACACAAAATTACCATCGAAAGATTTTCAACTTTCAAGAAAACTACATTTTTGGGCACTTTTTTAGAGGTGGGACCGACATTCGGATTTCAAAGTTTATTCTTTTGCATTAACTTTGTCTCAAATCCATTTTATATATACTCTCTCAACGGTTCCCCCTCTTTTCACTATCTTCTTCATCTACATATTCTCTAACCTAATTTCACCCACAAACCACCTTTGTTCTTATCTTCCTTCACAGTAGAGCTTCCTCAAATGGCCAACCCTGACCGCAGAAACCTACCCTATTTCTCCATGCATCTTCACAGGCAACACAATCAAGTTGCTCTGTAAGACTCTGAGAAAGATCCTGGTTTCTCAGAGGTTTGCCATTTTCTTTCTTTGTCTAACTACTTCACCTCCCTCACTATAGATCCTCCTCTCTATGAGCATCAACTTTTGGAATTCTGGAGGACCTGCCAAGAGATCACCATGGATGGGGAGAAGGCACTGTCTGCCACAATGCAGGGAAGGACAATCTTCATCACTCCAGCCTCCATAAACACCCAACTTCAGCTGGATGATGTAGAAGGTGATTTGTCTTTTCCCAAATCTGTTGTTAACCACTTCTTTGAGCAGATGGGCTGTGAAGGTGACTTCTTAGTCAGGACCTTCAGCAAGGGTAAGATCTCCTCTCAGTAGAAGTACCTCCTCCATATAGTTATCCATAGCTTATCCAACAAGCATGGAGGTTGGGACCAGATTCCTGAAGACCTTTCCTTTATAGTCCATGGGATGGTTTAAGGGGTCAAGTTCAGGTATTCACAATTTGTTTATACCAATTTACTTGCAAACTTAGACTCCTTAGAATGTTACATGTTCCCTAGATATGTTCAGCACATTCTCAACTGTGAATTGGGCTCACAGTTGAGAGGAACAGGTAATGTTCTAAAATTAGACAGATGAAGCCTGGCATCTTCAAAACTATGAGGAAGTCAACTGTTGGCTTCTTAAGGGTAGAAACATCCCTTGTCCTGAAAATGTTAGAGCTTATTGCTCAAGGTGACAACCTAGCAGCACCAGCTAGTGTTGAACCCACACCTTCTACTTCTCGACCACCAACAAAGCCACAAATAACCATAACCTACCAGAGAAAATCCAAACGAACCCCTATACATGCTACTCAGTTTGTGCAGGCCCTTATATCATCACCCATACAGGAGGAAGTGGACACTGGAGCTCCCACTTCTCCTAAGGAGCAAACCACTCCCATCTCACAAATGATCACTACTGATGTTCCTCATGCTTAGCCTGATGAGCTTACAACCCCAATAGCCTTAAGCCTTCACTCAGAGTCTCAAAACTTTAGTGAACAACCTTTAAGGGATAGTTACCATCCCCGGCCTCTTGATCTATACCAACCAATCCCTAACCTTGAATTCTATGATGATGAGGATATGGGATTCAATGAGTATCATGAGTCTCATTTTTCCACCCCTACTCAAGGAGAGATGAGTACTCCTGTTTCTCCCATATCTAGCCCACATCATCCACCCACTACTGAGGTGGATCTCCCTGAACTTGTTCAGGAGGTTCATATGGAAGAGGCTCTTATTTTAGCAAGTGATTACATCATTCAGAGCTTAACCATGGCAACCCAACCTCTTGACACTTCACTTGAAGTTGTCATGATACAGGGGAAATCCAGCAGCCAAGAACAAAGTGCTGGTGACGAGGAAGAAGACTTTGGTCCCATTCTCTCATCCCCCCGTTATTCTTCAGATGAAGATGAGGGGAGTTTGAAACTAAAGGTGCAACAACTGACAAACACATGCACCTATTTAGTCTTAAAGATAAGTCACCTGGAATCTCAGGTGACTGTCTTATAAAGGAGGGTCAATGACCAGCAACTTGAGATCATCGATTTTAAGGGCAAGTTAGCTGAGAGACCACTCAGAAGTACTCAACCAGGTCCACAAGAACCTGTGGATGTGATAGATCTAACCCCAAGCTCACCTATGCAACAAGGTGATGCTACCAAAAAAGGTTAGAAAGTCCAAGCAATCATAGAACCTGGGAGTTCTTCTCCAAGTATGGACTTTAAGGACTCACCACCCTCACTTGCAATGGTCCATACTCAGCACTCTCAAGTCTACATGGATGTAGTCTCACTCATACAAAGTCTGTTTGAGAAGGGTATTCCTAGAGCTATGCCTACCCCATCCCCTCACTCTGAGAATCCAATCATGGGATGGAGGTATGACACTGATAGAAGAGCTCTAGTTATCTCTAGATCTCAGGGTCAACAAGAAATCTTCAACTTTTCAAGCCTGAGTTTCTATGAGAGCATCCATCTAATTGATCTTCCACTTGTCAACCCAAGTCAAAACAGACAAGCTGCAAGATTAGCATATAGGATTCAAGAAAGGGTGCTAGAAGAATTCAAGCTGAGGTCAAGATTATATAGAGAGAGGCTAGCAGGTGAGACTTTTGGTCAACTGGATGTTGAGGTGGACCCTAAGATTAGCTTTGAAGGGGAAGCCTTGACTGAAGGCCCAAAAGTTGAACCTATGAACCTATGAACCTTGAGACATGAGCTTCTTCTGCACCCAGACCCTCAGTGAGGCACCAGCTGGTGAAGGTGCTTCACAGCCTCTCTCTGGCCAAAGCTTGACTACTAAACCAAGCAATGAAGGCCACAGCTCTCTCCACCCTGAGTCACCAAGGCCTGTGAATGACAAAGGGAAAAAGAAAATGACTCTTGAAGAGATTGAGGAGGAGGAGAGAGAGAGGAAGATGGAGTTAAGGGGAGAGAGTTCAAGAGGGTCTCCAGGCTTAATGGAAGCTGCCATCAGGACTGCCCTCAGGCCAAATACTCAGGATGATGAGTTTAGAGCAGCCATGCTAAACTACCTGGGGATCAGGAACTACAACATTGATGATCTCATATCTCTTCCCTTAGAGCAAGTAAATGAACTGGCAAACACAGAGCTGTTAAAGGAGAGTAAGGAGGCAGAGGATGCAGCATTACTCCTTAAAATCAAGGAAGAAAGGAGACAGAAAAGGCTCTACAAACATGCTCCTACCCTCTCCCCAGTTCAAGAAAGTCCCGAGACAGAGGATGTGACAACTGCATAACCTTAGGTAGATAAGGAAGCTGAAAGACTAAACATGATCTACTACCTAAATGTCACAGGACTCTATCAGGCATCTGTACTTCTTCCCTTATCATATGAATATGTTAAATTTGAGTATCTCAAGCAGCTGGAGCAACAAGTCATCAAGGAACAAAAGGCTGCTAAGAGAAAACTAAGGGAAGAAGCTGCAAAGTCAAGAGCCATCATCCAAAAGAGCCACAAGAATCTGATAACAGACAAAGGATGATGAGCTTCTTGAAGCTATATGGATTCTTCGGAAGGAGGCATGGTCTAATGTTTCTATCCACTATGGATGAGCAAATCAGGGTGATCAAGCAGAAGATTAAAAAGGGAGAGTTGTTGACATGCATTCTCCACCAGTGGCAGAGCTTGAACATTCTCGTAGGGGGGGCGGGGGCGAAATTAAATTTTTAGGGGGGGGGGGAAACTCGATATTTATATAAAAATTTACACTATCGGACCAAAAATATACACTACCAGACTAAAATTTAACACTACCGTTGAAAAAAGAGGGGGGCGATGCCCCCCCCCCCCCGGTCTCCACTATCCTCCACCTATGTTCTCCACCAAGTCTAGCTCAACTTGAAGTTAAGATTAAGGTTAAACCCCTTGAGACAACACAACCTGGACCTATTGATGTATCTCAGCCAACTTTATCTTCTGATCCACAGCAGGGTCCTCTTCCCTCTCCTTCTAAACCTATGAGAGAAGAGAACCCAACTAAGAGAGATACAACAGAACAACCTCATGCTTAAGGCCAGTCCTTTCAGTTAAAGACATCAAAGAGGAGGAAAAGGATGGCCATGAAGAGTATTCCTAAGAAAAAGTCAAAGGCATCCACCTCCAAACCTAAGGATAAGTCAGAGCATCTTGAGGTAGCGCATGAAGAGGCTGCTCAACCAACTCCAATTCAAGTAGAGCCTCTTGCAACTGGAAGACCCATCCTGTCCTGGACTTTTGCTGCTAATCCAGACAGATGGTATGTCATCAGAGATCAAGGAGGTTAAGATGTCTATTTCTGGCAAGACATGCTTGATCTTCCTCTACATGACCTCTATGACATGAGAAGATATTAGGAGAGTTTGAGGGATCTAGATCAGATGATGAAGAAAGGAATGGTCTTGATCCTAAAGAGGACTTTCAATATCTGAATAACTTCTTTTTTTTGGTAGTATCAACCTAGGGGGAGTTTGTAAGGTTATATCATAAGGCTGATGAAACCAAAGAAACCAAAACAACCAAATAGCTTCCTGCATGCATGCACTGATGTACAAGGTAGAAGTTACTTCAGAAGTTTTACACTTATCAACAGAAATCTTACCAAGTGTAAAATCTTCCGAAACCAAACACCAAATCTTCCGAAGCCAAAGATGAAGTCTTCCGAAGCTTTAAAGACAAAGTCTTCCGAAGCCAATGAAGTGAAGACTGATTTCTTATGAAGACAGAGAGGACATGCTTTCTCTGATCTACTTTTTCACAAAGCTGACTTACTTTCCGCTGCAACTCTGAAGACTCACCAACTTGCATGAGTTGGTGAAAAGGTCCATGCTTTTGTAAACTGTAGATTATGGGCTTTAGTCTGTAACTTTCTACTTTGTGCCTTTTATCCTTTTTGTAATATATTAAGATGTGAGCTATCGCATGTCATAGTCACTAGTCAAAAGGCAATCTGCATTTTGACTTTACATTGATCTTGTTATCTAGATTAGTGTTTCCAGCCTGGCCTTCAAAGTATGGCCGGCTGTAGGATGTAGTATAAAGTATCTCAGGTCCTTGTCTTTCTTTCTATGCTTTGTAACACTTGTAAAATATCTTGAGAGCAATATACAGCATCCTTGAAAACAATACTTGCTTGTTCTTGTTCTTAGTTCTGTCTCAACTGCTTTACTTGTGTTCTTAGTATCACTCACTTAAACTCGTTTCCCTATTTGATCTGTTTTGTGTTCTAACACTCTTCTTATTATGAGACTGATTGTATTGACCAACCCTTTAACCGGTCATGCACAGCTTTTATTATCAATAGAGAAAATTATATGCTGTGGATGGCTCATGTAAAAAGACATCTTAAATCCTGCTCCTTACCTTCAGTTGGTGGTAACCATATCGAAGGTCTATCCTCGAGAACCAACTGGCACCCTGGAGCTGATCAAACAAGTCATCAATCCTCGGTAACGGATATCGGTTCTTTACAGTCAGCTTGTTCAGCTCACGGTATTCGATGCACATCCTCATACTACCATCCTTCTTCTTCACAAATAAGATCGGAGCACCCCATGACAAGATACTTAGTCGAATGAACCCCTTATCCAACAACTCTTGTAGCTGAGTCATCAATTCCTTCATCTCAGAGGGAGCTAGATGATATAACGCCTAAGCAACAGGTTGGGCACCAGGTATCAGATCGATCTGTAACTCGATCTCACAGTTAGGCGCACACCTGATAGATCTTCCGGCTATACGTTAGGAAAGTCGCACACAATCGGTACGTCTTACAACCATGGTACTGACGTATCCACATCCTTCACATAGGCGAGATAAGCATCGCATTCAAGCCTCATACACTTCTCCACCACAACCATCTTAATTACTTTCGGAATCGTGCGGACTCTATCGCCATAAATCATCACTGAACTCCCATCGGGTGCGGTCAATCGAATTATCTTCTTGCGACACACAATGTTGGCTTCACAGGTTTCTAGCCAATCCATACCTAGGACTACATCAAACCCCCTAAGGTCATCACGAACAACCTACCAGAGAATCTATAGCCTTTCAACTCTATGTCACAATCCTCTATCACGTCAGATATCTTGTTAGACTTACTAATGGCAGTTTCTACATCAAAGGGCTCATCAATCTTCCTACTCCTAATGGGCACTTAGCATAGAAGGCAGCAGAAATAAAACTCCTACTAGCACTGAAATCAAAAAGTACAGAGGCACAAGTTTGGTTTACTAGGAATATACCTGACACAACATCAGGGTCCACCCTATCCTCCTCTCGGGTCATAGTGAATGCCCTGGCTTTAGCCCTCTATCCATCCTTCTCCTTTTCAATTCCCTTCCATGACCCGGAGCTCTTAGCCCTTGGCTTCTTGCAGTCTCTACTCATGTGCCCTGCCTTACCGTAGTTATAACACCTCGCCACTCGACAATGCTTTGCCCCGTGGCCCTCCTTCCCACACTGAAAGCAAAGATTTGATCCCCACTTACATTCCCCTACATGATCCTTTCCGCACTTCTTGCATGCCTTCCCTACCCCTGTTAACACCTTTCGATCATCCACTCTCATCTTTTTACCTCCAGCCACAAAACCACCACTGTTATACCACTTCCCATTCCTATCATTGTTCCACTTCTTCTTCACATCCACCACTACCACCACCTCCCGCTCGTCGTACAACCTCCCTACCAGGTCGACCACCAACCAAAACATGCCTGGTCAAGCGGCAATCAGGTGTCTATGGATATCCGCCGACAGACCTTGGATGTATCTCTTGATCTTTCATGACACGGGTGTCACCTGCTCTGGCACCAGCCTTGCCATCTCGTTGAACTTTGTCGTATGCTACTGGTGTGTCATAGTCCCCGCCTCCAACTACAGGAACTCTCTCTCGACCTTGTCGATTTCCCTATAATGATAAAACTCCTCGATCACCAGCTTCTTCAATTCGCTCCACCTCATCCTTCCGATCGCCCTGCTACCCTTGGCCTGGACAATGTTGTCCCACTAGTATAAGGCCGAATCCACAAACGAGTTTGTAGCAACCTTCACCTTCTGGTCCTCCCGCCATTCACTAATTTCCAGCACCGCCTCCATTTCCCTCACCCAACAATGAGCAGCAGCCAAATTCCCATTTCCATCAAACGTCAGGGGCTTGCATCTTTGGAATGCCCCATAGTTGCACCCTTTTGTAGTTCCCTGCACAGCTTCGTCCTCCTCATCATCACTAGAGACAACCATCTCAGTCTCTGATTTCTCTCATTCCACTGGAACTCCCTCTTCGCCCCCTCTTCCAGCAGTTTTCCTTTTTTCCCTTTTCTCTTTTCTTTCATCCCCCCGTACGGCTCTAATAACCTCAGTCACCACAGACAACAGAATTGTCTGCATGACTTGATGAACCTCCTCGACTACAACCTCCTTCACCAAGGCCCTCATACTAGCACTCTTATTCCCACCTTCATTGTGATGAAGCTCGGCTCTTCAGGTGCCGTTTTGGCAATCTTAGCCCTGTTCTTCATGACATGCGCCCAACACCACATCCACCACGTCCTCCACCTCGAGAAGCCTTCGAAGACCTCCCACCAACCATCCTAACCACTATAAGATTCAAACACCAACACGGTCATTCAAGGTAATAGCTCAAATTATGTCAAGTATAGTAAGTCCCTAATTACAGTGGCAAGTTGTGATTAGCCACTTACTTTACTCTTCATTCCCCAAGCATTTCCTATCCTAACTACATCAGTATCCAAATCTACTAAGAGCACATAATTCACATTGCACGCGCACATAATTCCTTTTCCATTAACTTACCTAAAACGTTCACATAAAACATTTACCTGCAGGCATGTAGCTACTAGGACCGACATCCCTTTCCCTTTCATCAAATTCTCAGTTTAAGTTTAGGTTTTTGAAAATAAGTTACCCAATTCTCATAAACTTTAGCTCTGATACCAACTTGTAAGGCCCTGTTCCCGGGACGCTTAAAGTTGGACAATCATAGAATAAAACATTTAAGACACATCATTTTGCAGCGGAAATATATCTTTTCATTAATAATTAAAAATCGTGTCAACACATCGTATCATTTCGTTTACAGCTCAAAAATTGTATAAATACAATAACATTCCCAAAAATGTGGATGCCAGACTTGAACTATCCTCAGTAGTTTATGCATCCATGTCGCACCTCCGCAACATTAAACAATTACCTACCAACTATTATGCATACAAAAAGTCAGCGACGCTGAGTGAGTTCTAGTTTTATAATAAATATATTTACTTTCGTTTAAGAATTTCATTTACATTCAAGCTTGATCATACATCATACATACATTTTTATAATAATTACTTATTATCTTTCATAATCGTTCATCATCGTTCGTTATCATTCGTTTTCGTACTTTCATTCATTAACATCTTGCACTTTTATATAGATCCTGCAATAAGCTAACCCCCACGTCATGCCAAAATTGGTACTGTGCCGAGGCTTATAAATAAACCTCCACGTCATGCCAAAGCTGATACAGTATCGGGGTAAGAAACAAGGATCATATCACATCTTGGTCAATCTTAAGGATTGGACCCCTGTGCGCATTCTCATGGGTTAGCTAAACCGCTCACAGTTGAGCAAACAACTACCTCGTTGAGTTGTGAACCTCTATTCATTTTGCGTGCAAGACTTTCATTCATTCGTTACATTCCATTTTCATCATCGTTATCTTTCTCTTTCATTACATAATACTTTACTTACTTGTACATACATATCAAGTAAAGTCATATCATAAAACATATCGTTTTGAAAACCGTTTAACACGTAAACAGAACATAACACAAACATCAGCAGGTCATGCGAAAACTTCTCCATATATCATCATCATCTCACGTGAGAACTATCCTCTCGCGCGAGAACCTTACCACATTCAAATCCTGCACATCAAATCATCTTAGTCGCGTGAAAACATACATATCGTGCGAGAACTTCCTATCGTGCGAGAACTTCCTATCGCACGAGAACTTCCTATCGCGCGAGAACTATCCCCTTTCATGCGAGAACTTCCCAGATTCAAATTTAGTTCCGTACAGCCTAGCTGCTAACGCGAAAACTATGGGTTTCCCACCCAAACTTAACTTATCGCGTCTAAGGCTATTCTAATATGCTTAACATCATAATCAACATCATCTTAAGCATAAACAAGCATTAACAAGAGTTTTAGTATGCATAATAGCCCCAAAACATAAAAACTTGCATAAAAAGGGGCTAGAAACTCACCTCTTGAAGTTCTAGCACAAACACAACCTTCCAGAAGCCTTTGCCAAATGAAAACTACATAACCATGTATTGTATTCAACAATAATCATTTCTTAGTACATAACCCAAGTTACTACATGAGTTACATATCTTAAACAATTAGTTTCTTCACTTTCTCTCTCTATGCAGCCGTTTTCTCTCTCTATCAGCAGCACTTCTCGCGTGAATATGGGGTCAAACTGAGAGTTCTTACCTATTTATACCCAGGTCCAACTTCTCGCATGAGGTTCTCGATCGAGAAGCTCTCTTCGCGCAAGAACTTTATTCTGCCTTTTTTTCTTGAAATTTTCGGGCGTTACATCAATCAAGGACTATTGATAGCGAAAAATATTTGCATATCATAAGCAAATATCAGATATTAGAAAAACTACCAATGCTTCAGTCTGGTTTACATTATACACATATTAATATGCCTCGGACGTATATGGCAGTTAAAGAAAAATTTTATGATCCTGAAACACTTAACTTATGGCATGACAGATTAGGCTATCCAGGATCTATAATGATGAGAAGAATAACTAAAAACACTCATGGGCATCCATTGAAATATCAAAAGATCTCACAATCGAGTAAAATTTCTTTATGTACATCTTGTTTTCTTAGAAAATTAATTACAAGGCCTTTGCCTATGAAAATTGAAAAAGAATCACCTCTGTTTCTTGAAAGAATTCAAGGAGACATATGTGGATCAATTCATCCACCATGTGGACCATTTAAAATTCAAGTCAAGTAGATGGTCTCATGTCTTTTTGTTATCAACTCATAATGTAGCATTTGTGAAATTTCTTGCACAAATTATCAAATTATGAGCACAGTTTCCTTATTATACTATTAAAAGGGTGAGACTTGATAATTCTAGTGAATTCATATCATATGCTTTTAATGATTATTGTATGTCTATAGGAATTATTGTTGAACACCCTTTTGCTCATGTACACACCCAAAATGGCTTAGCTGAGTCGTTAATCAAACGTCTACAACTAATAGCTAGACCATTAATAATGAGGATAAAACTCCCTCTGTCTATTTGGGGTCAAGCAATTATTCATGCTAGATCACTAATTCGTGTGAGAACAAGTGCAAATCTTAAATACTCTCCCTTACAACTTGTTTCTGGCAATGAGCCAAACATTTCCCACCTTAGAATTTTTGGGTGTTCTGTGTAAGTCCCTATTGAACCACCACAACGCATAAAAATGGGTCCTCTAAGAAGGTTAGTAATATATGTTGGATATGAATCAGCTTCCATCTATCTTGAACCTTTAATGAGTGATGTATTTACAACACGTTTTGCTGATTGTCACTTTAACGAGTCACTTTTCCCAGCATTAGGGGAGAAAAGAAAAAACAAGAAAATGATGTCTCATGGTATGCTCCTTCATTATTGTATCTTGATCCAGTAACTAAACAATGTGAGACAGAGGTTCAACAGATAATACACCTGTAAGAAATTGCAAATCAATTACCTGATGCATTTACTGATACAAACAGAGTTACTAAATCTTATATACCAGCTGCTAATGCTCTAGCTCGAGTTAAGATTCCAAATAAGCAAATAGATAACACAATGGCTCATGAATCTCAGAGACGTTTGAAACGAGGAAGACCAATCAGTTCTAAGGATAAAAATCCTCGAAAAAGAAAAACTCATGAAAAGGAAGTTGACAATAAAGTGAATGATCTTGATGTAACGCTAAATACCAAAACCTCTCATGAGGTGGATTTGGATTAAAATAACAAAGAAATATCAATTAACTATGGTGACACATATATCTTATGGAATCGAGATGCAATGGAAGGTATTGATGAAATATTTTCGTATTCCATAGCAAGTGACATCATGAGTGGAGATGATGATCCTGAACCAAAATCAGTTAGTGACTGTCAAAATAGACATGATTGGGATAAATGGAAAGGAGCTATGCAAGCTGAATTAGATTCACTTAATAGACAAAAGGTCTTTGGACCTATTGTTATTATTCCGATGGCCATAAAGCCTGTAGGGTATAAATGGGGTTTTGTACAAAAATAAAATGAGAAAAATAAAAGTTACAAGGTATAAAGCTAGACTTGTAGGTCAAGGTTTTTCACAAAGGCCAGGGATTGATTATGAGGAAACATACTCCCCTGTAATGGATGCAATATCCTTTAGATACTTAATCAGCTTAGCAGTCTCTAGAAATTTAGAGATGCGTCCTATGGATGTTGTCATAGCTTACTTGTATGGATCACTAGATAGTGACATCTATATGAAAATTCCTTATTTGTGGTACAATCGTTTGAGTGATTATTTGACAAGTAAAGGATATACAAGTTACCTTATTTGTCCATGCATCTTCATTAAGAAGATAACATCAGGATATGTGATCATAGCTGTGTATGTTGATAATCTAAATATAATTGGGACGCAAATGAAAATTAATGAAGCAATTGCTCTTTTAAAGAAAGAATTTGAAATGAAAGACCTTGGAAAAACCAAATATTGTCTTGGTTTGCAGATTGAGCATATGCATAATGGAATACATGTACATCAGTCAACTTATACTAAGAAACTCTTAAAGCGTTTCAATATGGACAAAGCAAATCTTTTAAGCACACTGATGGTTGTTAGATCACTCAATGTTGATAATGATCCATTTCGTCCTTGTGAAGATAATGAAGAGGTTCTTGGTCCAGAGATACCATATCTCAGTGCAATTGGAGCTCTTATGTATCTTACTAACTGTACGAGAACTGACATTTCTTTTGCAGTTAATTTGTTAGCAAGATTTAGTTCAGCCCCTACTAAAAGGCACTGGAATGGGATTAAACATATTTTTCGATATCTTCGAGGTACCATTGATTTAAGCTTGTTTTATCCTAATAATTCAAAAGAAGGGTTGGTTGGTTATGCAGATGCAGGTTATTTATCTGATCCCTATAAAGCAAAATCTCAAACTGGATACATATTTAAGAATGGAGGAACTACGATTTCATGGCGTTCTTAGAAACAAACACTTGTCGCGACATCCTCAAATTATACTGAAGTTATTGCACTACATGAAGCTTTAAGAGAATGTGTATGGTTAAGATATATGACACAACTTATATTAACTTCTTGTGGATTGGAGAAAGATAGAAATGCATCACCAATCTATGAAGATAATGCAGCTTGTGTCTCACAAATGAAAGAAGGGTATATCAAATGTGATAGAACAAAACATATACCACCAAGATTTTTTTTCATACATGATACGAGTGTGTTGGAATAATATTTTAAGTGTCTAAACATTTAATATTACGTATGATTATTCGTTTATATGCATGTGATTAAGTTGAATAGGTTGACTATAAGTTGAAAGTGATTTTGTAGGTAAAACAAGCAAGTTGGAAGCTTACATGGTGAAACAAGTCAGTGGATAGGTCAAGAAACAAAGATTCAAAGTGTAGCAGAAAGGCTTCCACTATAGCCTACTATAGCCATCGTAGGCTACGCTAGTTCCAGAAAAAAAATCAGCAAAAATGTGCTCCAGCGTAGGCTACGCTAGCTGGCATAGCCTACGCTAGAGCCGCCTTGGAATATCTATAAAATCGTGTTTTTATTATGTTTCACCCACCACATGCACCCCATTCGACCTAGAACATTTGGAGACAAATTTTGGGAGTTCTTAGGCCATTAGTTCACCATTCTAACTCTAAAAACAACATACAATCATCTATTATGCAAATCAACAATGGTTTTGAAGATCATTCAAGAACAATGAGCGGCTAATCCTCTAGTGATCTACTTCGGGTAATAGGTTTTGGGTGATTAGGTTTTTGTTCGTGTTCAACTTATCTTGGGATTAAACTTTAGAACCCGTTAAGTTCTTTTATAAGTTTAACTTATATTTTGATTATTTAAACAATTGTTTTAGTTAACCTTTATTTGAATGTTATATAATCTTGCACGAGTTATATGGTTGCAAAGTTTTGGTTAGTAATTGAATTGGTATTGTGTACTAAGACACATTAAGTATTGATTATCAATGTCACTTAATCATTACACGCATAGAATCCCCGTTAAGGATTTTCCACCAAGTTGGACTAAACAATTATCGAAAACCAACCCTTGATCCCGGGGTCGATTACTATTTCTCATAATTGTCTTCTTAATTAATTTTTATTATTTGCAATTTGTTTTCCTAGTTCACTTGTTAATTATTTCAAAATCTAATTTTCACAGCCAAGAGGCAATAGTATAAGTAGTTCAATAATTTAGTTTTAGTTAAGTAACTTAATTATATAATCAAACGAATCGTGTAACACTAACCACATGCTCCCCATGGATACGATACCTGACTTACCCTAGCTACCTAGGTTGATTAGGTTTTTGCATGACCCCAACGATAGGTCATCAAAATGGCGCCGTTGCCCGGGAATCGGTGCGCTTGGTGTTTTGTTATTTGATTTGTTTTAAAAAATTTTGTTTACTTGTCTTGTTTTATTTGTTTTTATTTTCATGTTACGCTTGGTGTTTTCAGTGTGCAGGTGACAGGTTGCATGCATACTCGATATTCGAGTAGGAAATCACCACTAGTATTCGATCCAGAGATAGAGAAATCAACAAGGTATAATCATGTCTTGCATTCGATCAGGGTTACCAACTACATCAATTTCACAAGCTATTAATCAAGCAGCTGATAGTCTGTCTGATTCAACTCACATGGATAATCCAAACAACCAACCACCTTAAAATCCAAACCCTCCTCCCAATAACCAAAATCAAAACCCAAATCCACCCCACCTACAAATAACAACCGCAACAACAACCTAAATCAACCACCACCCAACATTAACATCAATTTCACGACGATGAAGATTATGAGGATGAGTGGAACAACAATGAAGACGATCATGGTGCCAATTATGATGCTTGGGATGGAAATCGTGGTGAAGGTAATGTATATTATGGGAATAATAACAATTGGAGGAACGATCAATATGGATGGAATGCACCACATATCAATAAACAACGAGGTAGAGGCAATAATAATTTCAATCAACCAAGAAGACGTCACAGAGCTCAAGTAAAAGATGTGGATAGCCATTTCAGACCGGCTATTTCTAAAAACCTGAACCCTATCGCACCTCCGAACAGTAGGGGAAGATCTTTTGATGTACATCCTCACTACCTAACCATTCTTCCTGCATTTAGAGGCATTGCAACAGAAGAACCATATGTGCATCTTGTTGAATTTGATGCCATATGTAGTACTATCGGTGGAAACCACTTCACACAAGATGAAGTAAGACTGAGATTGTTTCAATTTACTTTGAAAGATATAGCTAAGCAATTGTTCCTCACTTTGCCTGACAACAGTATTCATACTTGGCAAGAGATACAAAGGGTTTTCCTTGAAGAATATTATTCTATGGGAAAGACAAGTGATGCAAGAGAGGCCATTCGATCTTTCAGACAACAAGTGGGTGAGCAATTTCATGAGGCATTTACAAGATTCAAGGAGTTGATCCACATGTGTCCTCATCATTGTATTGAAAGGTGGGAATTGATTAATGTCACACCCTCAAAATCCACATGCGGGGTTTTACCGCGAGGCGAGTGAACAAACCAGGATCTCAATCATTAATTACTCAGAACGACACTATATGCAACAATTAAAATAATTCAAAGTTTGAAACTTTAAAACATTTGCGAATGCATTTTGTAAAAATTTCAAACATATAGTAACAAATGTAAATTGGGCAAGACACACGCCCAAGACAAAGTATGAAAGTATTCAATAAGACAAAACAGATGAATGTTTGTTCAAGGTATGCATGACTCGTGCATGCTCCTACGGCAAGCTGCTAGTAACGACCTCAGAAAAGCATACTAAAGTGTCAACACGACGGTTGGTGAGTTCAAGAGTTTGTAATCAATCATAAGAAGTTTTGTTAGTAAAACATAACAAGTGCATTGAAATAGATAGCTAGTCTAATTTCATTAGCAATAACAATAGTGATTTCGCGATCGAAGCTGACTATGTTTGTTTGTTTGCCTCCCGCGACGATATACCAAGTTGTGACACTATTAGTCGTTTAGGACAATATTGCACCCGCTTGACCTCCAGTCGTACGGGTAGGGCTTGTCAGACCCAGTAGTACTACCCAATATTTCCCGCTAGATTCCTTAATTAACGATCCGAAAGTGTGAGGGCTTTCAATGGTATATCATACTATGTCTTATCAAACACATATCATAATAGTAAAGCATTTTAAAATAGAGTATGCTTTCTCCCCCACAAAGAGTGTAAAGAAAAGTGGGGCATTGAACTCATCTGAAGCCCAAACGAACGATAACAAAAGCTAAGGATGAGTGGAAAGACAACCCTCCAAAGGTTACCTAGAACACGCAAGTACATAAGTACGTGTACACAGAAAGCTTAACAACCCTAAGTGCTCAATAAACAAGTTGACCCAAGGTTTTGGAAAATAAGACTCATTTGACCTAGTTGACCCGTTTGACCCGTTGGTGACATGTTAAGTTAGATTCTTTTTTGACCAAGTATAACAATTCATAAATCATCACACCATCACAGACTACTATGCAAGTTATTCTCATAAGCCACATTGCAACACTTAAGTCTTATCATGCTCTTCATGCTAACTTAGGTTATCATACAACACACACAAACTAATTCATCATACAAAACAGGTTCACAATTAGATTCCTCTACAATACGCATTGAGTTTAGTCACTCACAACGTGCCACGTGAAGCCACTCACGGCTACACACCCAAAACCCAGCTAATCCTACAAAGTAGGGTCCTCAGATTCACACACATGTATGATACCCATCATCACATACTCAAATACAATTCATACAAGCTAGTAGCCAATATAATGATATACAATTACTATATTGCATCACAACCCATAAACTCGTACATACTACCGTACTTGCACATTTTTCAAGAACACCTATATCTTCCCATAGATTCATCAACTAACCATATGACCCAATTATCATAATCCAACACATTTGACATCATCCATGATCACTCTAGCATGCTCCTAACATCCTAATCATGATAAAATCAAAAAATCACATGTTTCACATAAATAAAGTTTCCCCTTTGTGAAAGTGACATCCAAAATCTATGTATTCATCAATTTCAATCCCAAATTCATCAATAACATCCCTAATCTAGTCCATAGCAATCATAACAACTCATCTAACATACACTAATCATCAAAACATGAATTCTTACAAAGAAAAGTTTCCAATTTTGGCAATATATGAACTAGATGACAAAACCATGGAATTCTTGAATAATCATCATAACCCAACATTCATACAACATAACTAACAACATATCATCATAAAACAATCATCAATTTCGATCCCAAATTCATCAATAACTTCCCTAATCTAGTCCATAGCAATCATAACAACTCATCTAACATACACTAATCATAAAAACATGAATTCTTATGAAGAAAAGTTTCCAATTTTGGCAATATATGAACTAGATGACAAAACCATGGAATTCTTGCATAATCATCATAACCCAGCATTCATACAACATAACTAACAACATATCATCATAAAACAATCATCAATTTCAACTTTTCCTCATCAATTGCGAACTAGGGTTCATCAAGTATTGAAAACCATATAATCTTGATAAATACTTACCTTTAGGTGTGTTTAAATGATGTTTACCACTTGTAAACAACTTTTAACACTTGAATCACTATCAAAATTGAAGGTTGCTTGTTGTTCTTGATCAAAATCGCAAGGAATGGAGTGTGTGTGTGTGGTTTACAGTAGAAAGTGAGGGGAGGGGGCTAGGGTTGGGTTTTGTTCAACTTGACTTAATTAGAATTACCATCTAAACCCTCTTTAATCACCTTTTTGTAAAAGTTAATCTTTTTAGCACTTCTTAACAATCTTTAACTATAAAATACAAGAATTATTAACCAACAATAATAATCATGTCTAACTTCCACTAGCTACAAAACACATGAAATAAATATAACACGTTGACACGTTACAAGGCAAAACCTACGATTAATATTTAAAACTTAAATCACATACTACAAATTAACAATCAACATTATTAATTAAGTTTTTATCTAATAACCATTGTTAATCATTATTAGGTCACCAACATTCAACGACAACTAGTGTGTGCTCACGACATGTGTATGCAAGACCTAACGGAACAAACAGAGTTTGGTAATGGAAAATTACTGGATGTCACAATTAAGGCATTTTCAGATGGACTAACACCAGAAGAAAGGAAATACTTGTATTCTACAAGTAATGGAACATTCTTATCTAATCTTGAAGATATGGATTGGGAATTCCTAGAACGAATGTGCAAGAATTCCAAAGCTCAAGCTTCGGCTAGTAGACGGTCAAAGCCCGTTCCGGTAAGGTCAACCACCATTGATTATGAGAGTAAAGAAAGAATTGCATCTTTGGAAAGACAATTGGCCAAGTTAGGACATGTGTGGACTAAAGATGTAGCTTCAGCTGGATTTAAGGTATGCAATGAATGTGGTGAACTGGGGCATGCAAGTGCAAAGTGTTCATTGCTTTTAGGTCAACATGAAGAGGTGAATCAAGTATATAGAGAGAGAAAGCAGTTTGATATGAACTCCTGGTTTGAGGAATCATCCACACTATTAGTATGGAAATGCTTCAAACCAGATGAACCCTAATTTTCAAGGTAATAATCAAGATGGTCAAGCTTGTCAGAACCGAGCACAAGGGAATTATAATCAAAGTGGTTATCAAAGAACTTCATATTCTCAAGGAAACTACAATCATAGGGATCAACAAGGTAGTTCATCACGCAACTATCAAAGTAATGCTCAATCGGGACAACTTGGTGGTGAAGAGTCTACAAATGCAAAGTTGGATGCTTTGATGAACATGATGAAAGAGAATATGAAAGAGAAAAAGAGAGAAAATGAAATTGGGGACAAGGCTTATGAAGCCTTAAATAAACAAGTAGGTCAACTTGCAGAGGATGTGGCTCAAATTAAAAGGAATCATGGAAAGCTACCGATTGATACCACGGTCAATCCTTAACAGTAAGGAACCAACATAGAAAATATGAGAACTGTTCACATCAATTCGGTTAGTATCCTTCCTGGCTCTGAAATTATTGATAACGACTTTACTTCTTTTTCATAACAAGTTGTAGATAAGGAAGAGAAAGCCGATACAGTTGAAGAGAGTGACCCAGGAGCACCCATCATTCCAATCAAAGTCTGGAAGTTGAAGATAAAAAGAGCACTTTTGGATTATGAAGCATCTGTTAGTATCTTTCCAGGTGTATTATATGATCAGTACGACTTGGGTCCTTTAGAAGAAGTTGACACCACAGTGGTGTTAGCTGACTTGACTCAAAAATGTCCTCGAGGGATGGTAAAGAATGTTATAATCAAGTTAGGAGAATTTTATTACCCCGTGGACTTTATGGTACTTCATTATGCACAAATGAGGACAAATGAGCAACCAAATGTCATATTAGGTCGACCATTTTTAGCAACTACCAATGCTCAAATCAATTGTCGGGATGGAACAACTGACATGACTTACGAAACTCGTAAGTTATGTTTTAATGTATTTTCTAAGTCGTTAACTATTTTGTTAATGATAAAGTTTTTGTGGCAGATATGACTAACATATGTGTTCCTACTTATAATTCACATGTAATCATGAACATCACTTTTGAGAATGATTTTGAGTATGACAGGGGTAAGCATGTAGACTTGAAGGAATTGGTGGATTTAAAAGAAAAGACTGAGCAAATTATTAAGATGGAAACAAAAAACGAGAAACCTAAAATAAAGAAAAAAGTTGGCGATCCACTTGATCCTATAAAAGACAAAGTTGAGGCATTAATGTTTGGGCCACAATGCGATCTAGTTGAAGACCCATCAGATCATTTGAAGAATACCAGAGTTAAGCATCTTACTCGACCACCATAAGTGGTCGCAGGTACGGTATGGCTGAAAACCTAAAACTTAGCCGCTAATCGGGAGGCAACCCGAAGTTAATTTTTATGTTTTATGTTTTATGTGTTTGTTTAAGTAATTTATTTTGGTAACTGTTACATTTATGTTTGGGTCAGTTTGGGTTGGAAAGTCGTTTGTGTTAATTAATTGAATAAATTGATTTGCAAAGAAAAAACATTCACACACTTAACTTAAATACCACACATTGGGGACAATGTATCCCAAGTGTAAGGATGAGGGAAAATTTGGAAATTTTTTATTGTTTTTAAGCAATCCAATCGAACACGAGAAAGACAAGCATACCAATTGATTTTTGCCATGTTCAATGAAAGGGTCCTTAGTCATGGTCTAATTCTAAGATAGCAAAAATAATTCTGTTAGCAAGGTTTTGAGAAAAAAATTGAGAACTGCCTAGTTAGAGTTAACAGGCTATTGGTGTAATAAACGCATGCGCACACCGACAACCCTAATTCCTACTTAGCAAGATTTTGAAGCTTACTAAATTGTTAGTTCATATAAAAATTTGTTTCAATTGTTGAGTGTAGGCCATATGACTCTTTGTTTTAGAACTTGTGTGATTTGATACATACTGAGACGGTGAATTTGATAAATACACATAGATGATAGAGGCAATCTAGGATTCCTTTTTTTTTAATACCATTTTTGTGTTTCACCACTTTACCTGAAATTCCCCCTAGTAGCCACTTTTGAGTCTTAAACCATTTATTTTGACAGACCCATATCATTCAAACCCAAATCAAAATTTACCGAATGTGACTTAGTTACCACTGTTGATAACATTCATATTAGTTTCAGTATTTGATTTCAGTTGATAACTAAAAAATGAAAAAATATGTATATAAAAAATAGAAAAGATAAAAAAAGAAGAGAGAAAAGAAAGATGCAAATTGTTGGTTATGGGTTAAATATGCACCCATGCGTTTGTTTCTTATGAAATCAATCATTAACATCATCCAGCTTTATTTTATTTAAAATAAGATTGGTTAAGTTGATTGTCAATATGTTGTATCCACCTTAAACTTAGACTTCAATATTTACTTGGACATATATTCTGTGATATTTATCATGTTTAGATTGAGTTTTATGAAATTGGTGAATCCCACAATCAAAAATCCTATAGAACCCTTATCAAGTTCTTAGTCACTTTTGAGATTTCAAGTCACCCTAACTTGACTTAAACCTTTTAACTCTGATCAGTCTTTTCAAATTATTTTTCTCTATTATAATATCTATTTAGAGCATAATTAGCCTATGAAACATTTCTGAACACAGAATATTAACAAGTTTTAGGACTTATTAACTACCAGTCGGATTTATGTTTTGCCCTCGCAAGATGTTTAGGACTTACATGCCAAGTCGGACTTACATACCCCATCTTTTGTTTTTGCCTCGTGTGTCAGAACATATTCTTAAAAATAAGAAAAATATTTATCATATAGTGTGTATGTCTATGACACATCTTTTATTTTTGTGCTCATTGATATATTTTATTCCTATATGGCATTTTGGCATCTTTTTTCTCTTTTTGTTAGTATTTATTTTCTTTTTTTGTCTTTGCTTTTCATATTTTTTTCTTCGTTTGATATTTATATATACATATTTCTTCTTAAAGACAACGAATCAGACAGTAACTGGCTTGAGTATGACTAGACTATAACTCTCAGTCTGTTTTACCTTGGAATCAGTGTTACCACAAAACTTTGATGAGTAACCCACTTCAGTCATTATGAGTTTACTTCTAGTGTATCACATATCATAGTGCTTTTCAGTCTTTAAAGTCAAGCCTATCAACATATCAAACATAATCCAAGTCAGTTTTTTTTAAGCCTTAGGATGTAATGTAACAAAATCAAAAAATATACTATCATTTCCTATAAATCCTTGAAAATTTTAATTTTTTAAATATGTAAACCAAATATTTTTGTAAATTTCTTTTACTCCTCCTAAGAACAAAAATCTTTTTCGAGATATTTTCATATTTTCTCCCCCTCAAATTGTGATTATCTACAATGAAGATAACAATTTTAACTATAATGAAGAAAACAAAGTTTTTTAAAGGGTTTATGGATAATCATTAACCAAAGTTAATCATTCCCCGAGATTGGACTAAAAAATCGAATCAGGAATGATCAAACGCCATAGTAAACAAATCAGCAATGTTGTTATCTGATGAGACTGATTCCAAATGAATAAGTTTTTCATCAAAGCAGTCACTAATAAAGTGCATGCGGATATCAATGTGTTTTGTTTTTGAATGTTGGATCGGATTCTTCACTATGTTTAACACTATAGTGTTATGACACCAAATCTTGGTGTTATAGATATTAAGGCCATAATCAAGAAGTTGTTGCTGAATCCAAACAATCTGAGAACAACAACTTGATGCAGCCACATATTCAACCTCTGCAGTGGGTGTGGATACCGTTTGCTGTTTCTTGCATTGCCAAGAAATTAACATGTTTCTTAGAAATTGACAGCCACCAGTTGTGGATTTCCTGTCCAAGTTACATCCTGTATCATCACTATCAATAAAAGCATATAAATTGAAATCAAGATTTTGAGGATACCAGAGGCCGAGTGTTTGTTGACCCTTGAGGTGTTTGAAAATCCGCTTGACAGTTGTCATATGAGATTCCTTCGGATTACTTTGATAACATGCACACTGACAGACAGGAAACATGATGTCTAGTCTGCTGGCAGTGAGGTACATCAGAGTTCCAATCATTGATTAATACAAATGCTGATCAACGTCTTCACCCGTGAGATCAGGAGTTAAAGTTGGACGAGAAGTCATTGGGGTGGGAGCAATATTGGAGTCCTGAAATTTCTATTTATCTAGGATATTATGAACATATTTTTCATGATGTGTCAGTATACCCTTATCATCTTGTTTGACTTGGATACCCAAGAAAAATGAGTTTTCCTCAAAATAACTCATCTCAAATTTCTTTTTCATCATAGCTTTAAATTCCTTGCCCAAATCTTCATTTGTAGATCCAAAGATAATGTCATCGACATATACTTGAACAAGAATGAGATCATCACCATTCTTCTGTAAGAATAAAGTTTGATCAATAGCACCCCGTGTATAACCATTTGCAAGCAAATGTTCAGTGAGGATGTCATAACAAGCTTGAGGTGTTTGATGCAAGCCATAGAGTGCTTTTTCTAGCTTATAAACATAGTCTGGATGATCTAGATCTTCAAAACTAGATGGTTTACAAACATAGGTTTCTTCTTTTATCTCGCCATACAAGAATGCATTTTTGATCCATTTGATAATAATGAAGTTCTTGTATGAAGCATAAGCCATAAAAATTAGTATAGCTTCTAGTCTTGCAACTAGAGCATATACTTCATCATAATCAAGTCCTTCGACCTGATAGAATCCTTGAACAACAAGTCTGGCTTTGTTGCAAACAATCACATCTTTTTCATCCGTTTTGTTTTTTAATATCCATTTTGTACCAATCGGTAACTTACCCTTTGGAAGTTCACACATATGCCACACATTTAGCTTCTTGAATTGCATTAGTTCATTTTGCATAGCCTCAACCCAACTGTTTTCTTTTAATGCCATCTCAATGTTCTTTGGCACAATTTGAGAAATGAAGCATGAATACAAGCATATATTTATAGCACCAGATTGACTTCTAGTTTGGACACCCTGTGATAGTGGACCAATGATTACTTCAGTTGGATGGTCCTTATGTATTCTCAGCTGAGGAATTGTATCTTCAGAAATATCTTCGTCTAAATTAGACATATGACCCACTGGTTCTTCAACATTGATTCCTCCTTCTGGTTGATACATAATATCTTCCTCTTGGTGAATATCATTGTCAATAGATAAATCTTCAAATGGAACTTGAATGGTATCAATTGGATCATCTTGAGTAGAAGAAGAACTCTGATAAAAAACCTGTGGAGCTTGTTCAACAACTGGATTGGAATGAGGCATTACAGATTCAAAAATAGATTGTGAAACAGTTGAAACATTTGAAGAAGAGGATATGTCTGAAGGTCTTCCTATAGCTGAAGATGACATATGTCCAACATCATTGGTAAAAATATCTTGAATTGATGATAACAAAGCTAAATTAGTTGTAGAAACAATAGAATATCTATTAAAAGTTTCAAATAATAAAGCATAATTATATACCAATGAAGGTGCAGAGCCTGCATCTGTTTTGTTAGATTCATGCCAATCGATATCAAATGACTCAATTATTTGTTTAGTTCTTTTATTATAAACCCGATATACGACTTTGTTAGCTGAATATCCAACAAAATAACAATTATCAGCTTTTTCATCAAATTTTGATTTAGAATCAGATGTGTTTAACAGAGAACAACAACATCTAAAGATTTTGAAATATTTGACTTTGGGTTTATGTTTGAAAAGATTTCATAAGAATTCATATTTTGTTGTTTATTGATTAGCACACGATTCTGAACATAACGTGCAGTGTTAACGGTTTCAGCCCAAAAGAATGACGGTAATTTGCCTGCTGATAACATTGTTCTGGAAGCTTCAATTAAAGTTCTATTTCGTCTTTTAGCATCTCCATTTTGTTGTAGAGTTCCTGCAGAACTAAATTGTCTAGGTATCCCATTTGAATCACATAATTCATTAAGTGTATGATTGCAAAACTCTATTCCATTATCACTTAGAATGCACTTAATGGTTTTCTCTGTCTGATTTTCCACTATGAGCAAATGTGGTGTCTCATCTTTGGTTGCTAAAAAGAAAACCCATGTAAATCTGGAGAAATCATTAGTAATAACCAAGCAATATGCATGACGACGTAAACTCAAAACACTAACTAGACCAAATAAATCCATGTGTAACAGTTGAAGGATGGACTCAATTTTGATATGAGCAATTGGTTTATGAGGAAGTTTATGTTGTTTGCCTTTAGAACATGACAAACAATGTTTAGTAAGTTGAAATTCTTTCAATGGAAGGTTGTCAACAAGATTTCCTCTAACCAACTTATTCATATCTTTGATGTTTACATGGCCAAGACGATGATGCCATAATATTGAATCACTTTCCGAGGCTTTAGATAACAAACAAGACGCTGTTACAAGTGAATGTAAACCATTCATGTCAAGTAAGTATGTGTCTTTATCTCTCGGTGTTCTCAACAAAATTCATTCATTAGGAATTACAAATCCAGGTTTTAGAATGAGACATATTTATCAGTGAAATGTGTTGAATACCTTTTGTCACAAATCTGAGAGACGCTTAACAAATTATGTTAAAGTTCCTCAACAAAATGGACATCTTCAAAACTAAACACACCAATAGACACTGTACCTTTTGTAATCTTACCACATTTATCTCCTGTAAATACATATCCTTCATTGTAAGATTGTATGTTGTTTAACAAAGATATATTACCAGTCATGTGCTTTGAACAACCACTGCCAACACGCCAAATACTGTTGATAACTTGCCATGGTTGTTCCTGCACATATGAATAAATTTATTTATGTTTAGGAACCCAAGCCATGGTTGACTTGAGCACTTTGTTTTCATCCAAATATGATACAGACTTTAATATCATATCTCTTTTATTATTAAAAATAGAATTTTTAACAGTATCAGGCTCAAATTGATTTTCATTTATTTTTCACTTTTGAATTGGTTTGATCAGATGTCAAACCATTTTCCTTGAAGTGGTTTTAATTGGAGTAGAATTTCTATCATCAACAAGTAAAGATTTGTTGTTTGAAATTTCTTTATTAAAATTTACTTGGATTTGATAATTTCTTTTATTAACAAAAGAATTTGACTGATTAGTATTTGTAAGGCCCCGTTCCCGGAACGCTTACAGCTGGTCAATCATTGCACACAAACATAAAACATACATTAACTTTACCAAAATATTGCGGCGGAATTCTTTTAAACAAACCATTTATTATAATTGCTTTTGCAAGATAATACATTGCGTTAACTGTTACAAAATATCACTCGCTACATTACATCACAAAAACATTATAATTCAAACAACGGATGCCATCCAAAAATGCCAAGTAGCTGCCCCGTGCCATCCTCAGCAACGTTACCTGCCAACTGGAAATTACATAAAAGTCAGCGTTGCTGAGTGAGTTCTAGTTTTATAAATAAAATACTTTTCTTTCGTTTAAAACCGTACTTTACTTTCGTAAGCGATCATACATCATACGTACAAATAGATAATCTCATTATTATCTTTCATCATCGACAACTTACATTCATTCATTCTCTTCTTATCGTACATTTCATTCTTCATTATTACTTTCACTTCTCTATGCTCCAGGCTAATGCCTCGAGCTATACCCCAAACATCATGCACAAGGCGGGTACTGGGCCGAAGACTATAAATAGACTTCAAACACATGACAAGGCGGGCCACAGCACCAGGGTATCATCATTTGGACCAATGCCATGTGCTATACCCCAAACATCATGCACAAGGCGGGTACTGGGCCAAAGACTATAAATAGACTTCAAACATCATGCACTAGGCGGGCACCAGCACCTGGGCAAGCGACAATGGTCCCATACGTATGGTCAGTCACAAAGACTAGACCCCAGTGTGTATCCTTCTAGGGTAGCTAACCCGCACACCGTTGAGCTAACACCCTTCATTGGGTGTGAACCTCCTTACAGTGCTTGCAAGACTTTTCTTACTTCCGTTCGTTCATTAATGCATGCATTCATTCTTTCTTACTTCTCTTTAGTTATCTTCCACTTTCGTTAAGTACTACTTTGCATAAGCATATTCATACGTCACACCACGTAAGGTCACGACATAAACATAACATGGAACAACATCACCACAACAGCATACAAAGCATGCAAATCGTAAACAAGCACAGTCCCCCATAAAACCTCCTTTCTTAACACTTAAGCTCTACATCCTAAAATCTCATATAATTCTGTCCCCTTAAAGAAATACGGATGAGCAAACAAATGCGGATGAACAGACAAATGCGGATGAATAAACAAATGCGGATGAGTAACCAAATGCGGATGAACACCTCAGAAAATATTCTAAGTGTCCCAAAGAAATGCGCATGAACCAAATGCGGATGACTGAAGCAAATGCGTATGGACAAAACAAATGCGGATAAACACTTAGCAAATGCGGGTGAACAAAATAGTCGATGTGTTCATCAAATGCGGATGAAGACTTAACTAATGCTGATGAACAACACTTATGCAAATATTCAAACTTAATGCAGATGATCAACTAACCTGAAACCGCATCTTACACTATAATCAGTTCCCAATCCTCATTCTTATACATTCATCGCACCAATCTAGCATGCTAATCTCTTAGAACAAGCATACAACCACATAAACCGAGCAAAACATGCAGGCCCTAACACACCCACTAAAGAACAGGGCCAAACTTACGGTACAAAACACTGGACATATTAAAAAGTTAGTTACATGCATTTCCAGCCCCAAAACAGGTTTAAAACATAGAAACCGGGGATCTAGAACTCACCTTAGCAGCCCTTGAGTATGACTTCCTTCAAACCCGAATGCAATGAGTTGACACACCTAAAACCCAACAAAACACAACCCAAACACAAACAAACACACATAAGCATGCAACCGAGGCATAGGTCGGCCAAGAACAACTTAAAATGATGAATTCTTACCTTGAATTCAGTTTTTTGTTCTTCCTTCTTCAAAATCCGAACTCTGCTCTTTCTCTCTCTAAAATCCGGTTGAAGTGAAATATGCAGGAAGGTGTGGGCGGCCATGCCCACTTTATGCACCCACTTTTATTCTTTTTGTCCTTTTGACACATTTGGCCCCTCAACTTGGGTTAAATTGTGTTTTATTTCTTTTGTACACATTTAATCCTTCTTTCTCGTCTTTTAAAATTTTCCGAGTGTTACAAGTCCACCCCCCTTATATAGGTTTCGTCCCCGAAACCTGTTATTCCTCAAACAGATGTGGGTAATACTGCCTCATCTCTTCTTCAGTCTCCCACGTAGACTCGGATCCCTTCCTGTGCTTCCACTGTACACGCACCAGGGGAACCACTTTATTCCTTAACCTCTTCTCCTTGTGATCAATGATTGCCACTGGTTACTCCACATAACTGAGCCTTTCATCAACTTCAATGTCTTCCAGTGGTACAACCATATCTTCGTCAGCTAAACACTTCCGCGGATGAGATACATGGAATGTAGGGTGAATTCCACTTAACTCATCGGGTAACTCCAACCTGTAGGCCACCTCTCCTACTCGAGCAATGATTCGGAAAGGCCCTATGTATCTCGGGCTCAACTTGCCCCACTGTCTAAACCGAATGATCCCCTTCCACGACGAGACTTTCAACATAACTCTATCTCCCACCTTGAACTCAATTGGTCTACGTCTCTTGTCAGCATACGACTTCTGTCTATCCTTAGCTATCTTCATATAGGCTTTGATCCTTTCAAGCTTCTCAGTTGTAGCCTCGATCACCTCAATACTTCTCAACTCTCTCTGACCAATATCACTCCAACAAATGGGTGTTCTACATCTCCTACCGTATAGCATCTCATAAGGGGGCGTACCAATGCTGGCATGATAACTGTTATTGTATGAGAACTCCGCTAACGGTAAGTGGTCATCCCAACTACCTCCAAAATCAATGACGCATGCCCGAAGCATATCCTCAAGCGTCTGAATGGTTCTCTCCGACTGACCATCCTTCTGTGGATGATAAGCAGTGCTGATGTGTAACCTCGTCCCCATTGCATCATGAAATCTCTTCCAGAACTTAGATGTAAACTGAGTATCACGATCAGAAACAATAGACACCGGCACCCCGTGACGAGTTACAATCTCCCTGATGAATAGATCCGCTAACTTCTCAGATGAATACGTCTCTCGGATCGGTAGGAAGTGAGCACTCTTCGTTAGACGGTCGACTATCACCCATATGGCATCGTACCCCTTCACGGTATGCGGTAGCTTCGTGATAAAGTCCATGGTGATATTCTCCCAATTCCACTCGGGTATATCCAAAGGTTGGATCTTACCGTACGGCTTCTGATGCTCCGCCTTCACTTGCAAGCAAGTAAGGCACTTACTCACGTACTCCACTACGTCACGCTTCATACCCGGCCACCAATAATCTTTCTTCATATCCTGATACATTTTTGTGGCACCGGGATGAATGGAGTATCGAGTCTTATGAGCTTCATCCATGATCTTCCCACGTAGATCCCCATAACGAGGAATCCACATTCGTCCGAATCGAGTTCTAACACCGAGAGTGTTTTCACCCAATTCCGCGACTAGACCTCTCATCCTTTCAGAGTTAAGATTATCTTCCTTCAACGCCTCATCTTGAAACTCCTTGACCTTCTTCATCATGTTGGAGGTCAAAATCAATTGGTAAGCCTTCAACCGGATTGGTTCAGGCCTTTCCTTTCGGCTAAGGGCATCCAACACTACGTTGGCTTTGCCCGGATGGTAATGGATTTCACAATCATAATCCTTTATCAGTTCCAACCATCTCCTTTGCCTCATGTTCAAATCCTTCTGCTCGAAGAAGTACTTCAAGCTCTTGTGGTCAGTGAAGATGGTGCACCTCGTCCCGTACAGGTAGTGCCTCTAAATTTTTAATGTAAAGACCACAGCTGCTAGCTCTAAATCATGAGTAGGGTAATTAACCTCATGAACCTTCAATTGTCGGGATGTGTAAGCTATAACCTTTCCTCGCTGCATCAGTACGCAACCCAATCCCGAGTAAGAAGCATCTGAATAAACACCAAATCCTCGCTCCCTTCAGGTAATGATAAGACAGGAGCTTGAGTCAACCTCGTCTTCAACTCTTCGAAAGCCTTCTCTTGCTCTTGACCCCAAACAAACTTCACATCCTTACGGGTCAACTTGGTCAGTGGAGAAGCTATCTTAGAGAATTCTTGGATGAATCTCCTATAATAGCCCGCCAACCCTAAGAAACTACGGATCTCGGATGGCGTCCTTGGAGACTTCCATTGCATCACAGCTTCCACTTTTGCCGGGTCTACCATAATCCCCTCGGGATTCACCACGTGACCCAAAAACTGAACCTCGCGCAACCAGAACGCGCACTTGGAGAACTTAGCATACAACTTCTCCCTTCTCAACGTCTCTAATACCTCTCGAATGTGACCGGCATGTTCCAACTTGCTCTTCGAATAAATCAAGATATCATCGATGAACACAATCACAGATTTATCCAACATCGGCCGACACACTCGATTCATCAGATCCATAAAAGCAGCTGGCACGTTGGTTAAACTGAAAGACATAACGAGGAACTCGTAGTGTCCATAACGCGTACGAAAAGCTGTTTTAGGAATATCCTGCTCCTTCACCTTCAACTGATGGTAACCAGATCGGAGATCTATTCTCGAAACCAACTGGCACCTTAGAGCTGATCAAACAGGTCATCAATCCTCGGCAATGGATACCGATTCTTCACCGTCAACTTGTTCAGCTCGCGGTAGTCAATACACATCCTCATACTACCATCCTTCTTCTTTACAAACTAAACCGGGGCACCCCATGGAGAGATACTCGATCTAATGAACCCCTTATCAAGCAACTCTTGCAGTTGCTCCATCAATTCCTTCAGCTCAGAGAGGGCTAACCGATACGATGCCTTAGCAACAGGTTGGGCACCGGGTATCAGGTCGATCTGAAACTCAATCTCACGGTCCGGCGGTACACCTGGTAAATCTTCTGGGAACACATCTGGGAAGTCACACACAACTGGTACATCAGACAATTGTGGTGTTGGCGTATCAACATCTTTTACGTAGGCCAAGTAGGCACTACATCTACGCCTCATACACTTTCCCGCCACCGCCATTGAAATCACCTTCGAATCGTAGTAACTCGATCACCGTAAATCGTCACCGAACTCCCGTCAGGTGCTGTCAGTCCAATCATCTTCTTGCGACATACGATATTCGCCTCGTAGGCCGCTAACCAGTCCATTCCCAGGACTACATCGAAACCGCCTAAGGTCATCACGAATGGTCTAACAGGAAATTTATGACCTTCAACTTCTATGACACAGCCTTCCATCATCTCAGAAATCCTGGTAGACTTACCTATGGCAGTTTCTACATCGAAGGGCTCGTCCATACTCCTTCCTTAAAGGCAACTTAGCACAAAAGGCAGCAGAAATGAAGCTCTTACTAGCACCGGAATCAAATAACACCGAGGCAAGAGTTTGGTTTACTAGGAACGTACTTGACACAACATCGGGGTCCGTCCTAGCCTCCTCCTGGGTCATCATGAATGCTCTGGCGCTTGCTTTCTGCCCTTCGGTTCCGGTCGTCTTTTTCGCTCCGGAACTCTCAGCCCTTGGCTTCTTGCATTCCCTGCTCATGTGACCCTCTCCACCACAGTTAAAACATCTGGCCATACGACAATCCTTTGCTAGATGCCCTGTCCTCCCACACAGGAAGCATACATTCAATCCCCGCCTACATTCTCCAAAATGCTCCTTTCCACATTTGCCACACCTCTTCGACCCCGCACCAGATGTAACCACACGGCGGTCATCCACCCGTGCACGTTTGTTGTTTGTAGGGGCACCACCCCTACCAAACCTCTTCCCGTTCCAGTTCCGGTCACCACCACCTTTCTTACTCACCTCAGCCACCACCACTTCCCGTTCATCATACAGCCTCCCTGCCAGATCAACCACTGACCTAAACGTGCTTGGTCGGGCGGTGATCATATGCCTGCGGATGTCCGCCGGCAAGCCCTGAATGTATCTCTTAATCTTTCGTGACAAGGGTGTCACCTGATCCGGCACCAGCCGTGCCATCTCATTGAATTTGGTGGTATATTGCTGATGTGTCATGGTTCCCGCCTCCAGCTGTAGGAACTCCCTCTCAACCTTGTCGAGCTCTCAGTGAGGACAAAACTCCTTGATCACCAGTTTCTTCAACTCATTCCACCTCATCCTGCCAATAGCTCTACTACCCTCAGCCTGGACAATATTGTCCCACCAACATAGGGCCTAGTCCACAAATGAGTGGGTGGCGAACTTCACCTTCTGATCTTCTCGGCACTCGCAGATATCTAGAACAGCTTCCATCTCTCTCACCCACCGGTGAGCAGCAGCCGCGGTGCCATATCCGTCAAAAGTCGGGGGCTTGTATCTTTGAAATGCCCTATAGTTATAGCCTCGTGCTATCTCCTGCACAGGCTCTTCTCCTTCTTCTTCACTGGAGACAACCGTCTCAGTCTCCGGTTGCTCCCTTTCCTCCGCGGGTCTCCTCCTTTCCTTCTTCTCTCCTTCTCGTACAGCCTTAATCACTTCGGTCACCACAGATGGTTGAATCGTCTGCATGACCTGGTGAACCTCTTCCACCACCGCCTCCTTCACTGAGGCCCTTAAGTTAGCACTCTCATCACCGCCCTCTGGATGAGGGGTCTCGGGCTCTTCATGAGCCACCTCTTCAACCCTAGGCCTTCCTCTCGTGACCTGTGATCCAGCACCACGTCCACCACGACCTCCACCTCGAGAAGCCTTCGAGGATCTACCACCGACCATCCTCTAACACGCTATAAGATTCAAACACCAACAGGGTCATTCAAGGTAACAACTCAGTTTATGTCAAGTATAGTAAGTCCCTAATTACAGTGGCCAGTTGTGATTAGCCACTTACTTTACTCTTCATACCCTAAGCATTTCCTATCCTGACTTCATCAGTATCTAAATCTACTAAGAAGCACATAAATCACATAACATGCGCACGTAATACCAGTTAATATTAAGAAAATACCTGATGGCATGCAGCTACTCGGACTGGCATCCCTTCCCTTTGTCCCATTCTCAGTTTAAGTTTAGGTTTCTTTTGAAAATATTTACTCGTTTCACTTAAACTTTGGCTCTGATACCAACTTGTAAGGCCCCGTTCCCGGAATGCTTACAGCTGGTCAATCATTGCACACAAAGCATAAAACATACATTAACTTTACCAAAATATTGCAGCGGAATTGTTTTAAACAAACCATTTCATTATAATTGCTTTTGCAAATAATACATTGCAGTTAACTGTTACAAAATATCACTCGTTGCATTACATCACAAAAACATTATAATTCAAACAACGGATGCCATCCAAAAATGCCAAGTAGCTGCCCCGTGCCATCCTCAGCAACGTTACCTGCCAACTGGAAATTACATAAAAGTCAGCGTTGCTGAGTGAGTTCTAGTTTTATAAATAAAATACTTTTCTTTCGTTTAAAACCGTACTTTACTTTCGTAAGCGATCATACATCATACGTACAAATAGATAATCTCATTATTATCTTTCATCATCGACAACTTACATTCATTCATTCTCTTTCTTATCGTACATTTCATTCGTTCATTATTACTTTCACTTCTCTATGCTCCAGGCTAATGCCTCGAGCTATACCCCAAACATCATGCACAAGGCGGGTACTGGGCCGAAGACTATAAATAGACTTCAAACATCATGCACAAGGCGGGCACCAGCACCAGGGTATCATCATTTGGACCAATGCCATGTGCTATACCCCAAACATCATGCACAAGGCGGGTACTGGGCCGAAGACTATAAATAGACTTCAAACATCATGCACTAGGCGGGCACCAGCACCGGGGCAAGCGACAATGGTCCCATACGTATGGTCAGTACAAAGACTAGACCCCAGTGTGCATCCTTTTGGGGTAGCTGACCCGCACACCGTTGAGCTAACACCCTTCATTGGGTGTGAACCTCCTTACAGTGCTTGCAAGAATTTTCTTACTTTTGTTCGTTCATTAATGCATGCATTCATTCTTTCTTACTTCTCTTTAGTTATCTTCCACTTTCGTTAAGTACTGCTTTGCATAAGCATATTCATACGTCACACCACGTAAGGTCACGACATAAACATAACATGGAACAACATCATCACAACAGCATACAAAGCATGCAAATCGTAAACAAGCATTGTCCCCCATAAAACCTCCTTTCTTAACACTTAAGCTCTACATCCCAAAATCTCAGAAAATTCTGTCCCCTTAAAGAAATGCGGATGAGCAAACAAATGCGGATGAACAGACAAATGCAGATGAATGAACAAATGCGGATGAGTAACCAAATGCAGATGAACACCTCAGAAAATTTTCTAAGTGTCCCAAAGAAATGCGCATGAACCAAATGCGGATTACTGAAGCAAATGCGCATGGACAAAACAAATGTGAATGAACATACAACAAATGCGGATGAACACTTAGCAAATGCGGGTGAACAAAATAGTCGATGTGTTCATCAAATGCGGATGAAGACTTAACTAATGCGGATGAACAACACTTATGCAAATATTCAAACTTAATGCGGATGATCAACTAACCTGAAACCGCATCTTACACTATAATCAGTTCCCAATCCTCATTCTTATATATTCATCGCACCGATCTATCATGTTAATCTCTTAGAACAAGCATACAACCACATAAACCGAGCAAAACATGCAGGCCCTAACACACCCACTAAAGAATAGGGCCAAATTTACGGTACAAAATACTAGACATATTAAAAAGTTAGTTACATGCATTTCCAGCCCCAAAATAGGTTTAAAACATAGAAACCGGGGATCTAGAACTCACCTTAGTAGCCCTCGAGTATGACTTCCTTCAAACCCGAATGCAATGAGTTCACACACCTAAAACCCAACAAAACACAACCCAAACACAAACAAACACACATAAGCATGCAACTGAGGCATAGGCCGGCCAAGAGCAACTTAAAATGATGAATTCTTACCTTGAATTCAGTTTCTTGTTCTTCCTTCTTCAAAATCCGAACTCTGCTCTTTCTCTCTCTAAAATCCGGTTGAAGTGAAATATGCAGGAAGGTATGGGCGGCCATGCCCACTTTATGCACCCATTTTTATTCTTTTTGTCCTTTTGACACATTTGGCCCCTCAACTTGGGTTAAATTGTGTTTTCTTTCTTTTATACACATTTAATCCTTCTTTCTCGTCTTTTAAAATTTTCCGGGTGTTACAGTATTCCTTTTAAATTTAGTATTTATAAAGAATTGTTTTTTATTATTTGAAATTGAATTGTGAAATCTTTGTTTGCTTGACATTGGATGTTGAAGATGATAGTTTATAGTCCTATGATTTAGCTTGCCACATACATAACAATACATTCTATGATATGTATTTGATGTTCGTGTATTTCGCACAAACTATATATGATAACTTCCATAGTCATCACAGAATATGGCTTTAGTATTTCTTTGGTCTTGTGATTCTTTAACATTCTCTCTTTTCTCTCTTTCATTAAGAATTGTTCTAGATGTTTCAGAGGAATTGAGGTATCTTTCCTAACTTTTTGATTCATATTTGAAGCGATGAGGCATGAACTGTAGCTTTAAGGTTTTGAGTAGTAGGAACTGGAATGGGACCAGTGTCTTAGATACCTGATCTACAAATATTTTCTTTTACAGAGTTAGCAGTAAGAGGAGACTTATTCTTAAAGAAACTATCATTTTGTAAGGCCCCGTTCCCGGGACGCTTATTGTTGGTCAATCATCGCATAAAACATATAAAATTCATCATTTAGCAGCGGAAATTTAAACTTTTCATTAATAATTAAAACATGTCAAATCATCATATCATTTCATTTACATTTCAAAAATGTATTATTACTATAACATTCCCAAAAATATGGATGCCAAACTCGAATCATCCCCAGTAGCTTATGCATCCATGCCTGCACCTCCTCAGCATCAACAAATACCTGTCAGCTATTATGCATACAAAAGTCAACGACGCTGAGTGAGTTCTAGTTTTATATTAAAATACGTTATTTTTGTTTAAGACATTTCATTTACTTTCGTACGTGATCACACACTATAGATACATCTTTCTAATAATTATTATCTTTCATCATCGTTCATAATCGTTCATCATTCGTTCTTTCTTTTATTAAGATCTTCCACTTTTATCTAGATTCTGCCATACGCTATACCCCCACATCAAGCAAAAGCCGATACTGTGCCGGGGCATATAAACAAACCCCCACGTCAAGTAAAAGCAGACACAGTACCGGGGTACGCGACAAGGATCTTCACATAACTCATATGTTATACCCACATGTCATGAAAAAGCCAATACTGTGCCGAGGTTTATAAATAAACCCCCAAGTCAAGAAAAAGCCGACACAATACCGGGGCCTCATCATTCATTGTTTATTAACATTATTAATGTTTATATAGATCCTGCCACCTACTATACCCCTACGTCATGCAAAAGCCAATACTGTACCGGGGTTTACAAATAAACCCCACATCATGCAAATGTCGACACAGTACCGGGGTGAGTGGCAAGGATCCTCTCATAACTTGGTATTAAGTTTCACTTCCATTAACATCACTTCCCCTTTTATTAAATAATACTTTACATACGTTCTTAAATCATACCACGTGAAGTCACATCATATACATAACATGGAACAACATCATCATCATAACAGCACACAATGCATACATATCATAAACAAGCATAGGCCACCATAAGACATCATTTCTTAGAACTTAAATTCTACTTCCCACAATTTTAGAAAATCCTAAGTCCCCAAAGAAATACGGATAAACAAGAACAAATGCGGATGAACAAAAGTAAATGTGGATGAACAAATACGGATGAAAGTCTTCAGAAAATATTCTAAGTGTCCAAAGAAATCTAGGTGAACCAAATACGGATGAACAATCCCAGAAAATATTCTAAATGTCCAAAGAAATGCGGGTAGAACAAATAGGGATGAACAAATCAGAAAATATTCCAAGTGTCCAAAGAAATGCGGGTAGAACAAATACGGATGAACAAGTCCAAATATGGATGAACTGTAGCAAATGCGGATGAGCAGAAAGCAAATGCAGATGAACAAAGGACTTGGCCGTTGAATGTTCAGCAAATGCGGATGAACTCTAACAAATACGGATGAACAAAAACTAATGCGGATGAACAAAAACTAACACGGATGAACAGAAACTAATATGCAATGCAACTTATGCCATTTCCAGTTCCCAATCCTCGTTCTAACACATTCTTAACACAGATCTATCATGCTACACACTTAGGACATGCTACACACTTAGAACATACTAAACATCATACACATCTTAGGAAAACATCTAAAAACATACACCAAGAGCACCCAGTCGCACATCATGTTAAAATTCATAGTTTGGTTTAAAAAAACCTACTGCCCAGTATGCATAACAGCTCCAAACACTTAGAAAACCAGTAAAAGAGGGGATCTAGAACTCACCTTAAACAGCTTTCGAGTAGAACACCTCAAACCCGAGAACCCACTTGAAGTTCCAGCACCTAAAACCCACAAAAACGAGCACTAAACACCAAAAACTCGGTCCAGAAGCTCGAATCCAACAGAAAACCGGGAAGAAACACTTGAAAACCTTACCTTTCTTGAAGAACTTCTACTTTCTCTCTCTAAAAACCGGTTGAGAGCTTCTCTCTCTCTAGAACCGAATGTTGAATGGTGTGGGGAAGAAAGTATGGCAGCCCTTTCTTATTTTAAACCCCACCGTGTGCAAGTTTGGCCCTTGCATGCTTTTAACCCTTTGCTTTTGAACTAACTTCCTGTTGGCTCCCTTACTTTTCTTTTTCTGAAATTTCCGGGTGTTACAAGTCCACCACCCTTATATAGGTTTTATCCCCGAAACCTGTAATTCCTTAAAAAGATCTGGGTAGTGCCATCTCATTTCTTCCTCTAATTCCCCAAGTGGCCTCCATTCCTTCAATGCAACGACCATAGCCGTAACTTTAGAGAACCTTTTGGACAATTAACCTGTAGTACTCACCAAACCCAAAAAACTACGAATCTCAGATGGCTTCCTTGGAGACTTCCATTGCATCACCGCCTCAACCTTTGTCAGGTCTACCATAACCCCTTTAAGATTAACCATATGACCCAAAAGCTGAACCTCGCATAACTAGAACGCACACTTGGAGAACTTGACGTACAGCTTCTCCCTTCGAAGCATATCCAGCACTTCCCGGATGTGACCAACATGTTCCTCTTCGCTTTACGAATAAATCAGAACATCATCAATGAACACAGTCACTGACTTATCTAACATAGTTCGGCACACCCGATTCATCAGATCCATAAAGCAGCTAGCGCGTTGGTTAAACCAAAGGACATCACGAGGAACTTGTAGTGTCCATAACGCTTATAAAATCGTAGCGACGCTGAGTGAGTTCAAGTTTTATATTAAAATACTTTACTTTCATTTAAAACATTTCCTTTACTTTCGTACGTGATCACACGCTATACATACATCTTTGTAATAATTATTATCTTTCATCATCGTTCATAATCGTTCATCCTTCGTTCTTTCTTTCATTAATATCTTCCACTTTTATCTAGATCCTGCCATACGCTATACCCCTAGGCCAAGCAAAAGCCGATACTGTGTCGGGGCTTATAAACAAACCCCCACGTCAAGCAAAAGCCGACACAGTACCGGGGTACGCGATAAGGATCTTCACATAACTCATATGCTATACCCCCACGTCATGCAAAAGCCAATACTGTGCCGGGGTTTATAAATAAACCCCCACGTCAAGCAAAAGCCGACACAGTACCGGGGCCTTCATCATTCATTGTTTATTAACATTATTAATGTTTATATAGATCCTGCCACCTACTATACCCCTACGTCATGCAAAAGCCAATATTGTGTCGGGGTTTACAAATAAACCCCCACGTCATGCAAATGCCTACACAGTACCGTGGTGAGTGGCAAGGATCCTCTCACAACTTGGTATTAAGTTTCACTTCCATTAACATTATCTTCCCCTTTTATTACATAATACTTTACATACGTTCTTAAATCAAACCACGTGAAGTCACATCATATACATAACATGGAACAACATCATCATCATAACTGCACACAATGCATACATATCATAAACAAGTATAGGCCACGATAAGACATCATTTCTTAGCACTTAAATTCTACTTCCCATAATTTCAGAAAATCCTAAGTCTCCAAAGAAATGCGGATGAACAAGAACAAATGCGGATGAACAAAAGTAAATGCAGATGAACAAATGCGGATGAAAGTCTTAAGAAAATATTCTAAGTGTACAAAGAAAGGAGGGTGAACCAAATACGGATGAACAATCCCAGAAAATATTTTAAGTGTCCAAATAAATGCGGGTAGAACAAATGCGGATGAACAAATTAGAAAATATTCCAAGTGTCCAAAGAAATGCGGGTAGAACAAATGCGGATGAACAAGTCCAAATGCGGATGAACTTTAGCAAATGAGGATGAACAGAAAGCAAATGCGGATGAACAAAGGACTTGGTTGTTGAATGTTCAGCAAATGCGGATGAACTCCAACAAATGCGGATGGATAAAAATTAATGCGGATGAACAAAAACTAATGAGGATGAACAAAAACTAATCTGTAATGCAACTTATGCCATTTCCAGTTCCCAATCCTCGTTCTAACACATTCTTAACACAGATCTATCATGCTACACACTTAGAACATACTAAACATCATACACATCTTAGGAAAACATCTAAAAACATACACCAACAGCACCCTGTCGTACATCATGTTAAAATTCATAGTTTGGTTTAGAAACCTTCTGCCCAGTATGCATAACAGCCCCAAACATTTAGAAATCCAGTAAAAGAGGGGATCTAGAACTCACCTTAACCTGAGAACCCACTTGAAGTTCCAGCACCTAAGTCCTATGCAAATGAGCACTAAACACCAGAAACTCGGTCCAGAAGCTCGAACCCAACAGAAAACCGGGAAGAAAACACTTGAAAATCTTAAAATTTCTTGAAGAACTTCTACTTTCTCTCTCTAAAAACCAGTTGAGGGCTTCTCTCTCTCTAGAACCGAAGGTTGAATGGTGTGGGGAAGAAAGTATGGCAGCCCTTTCTTATTTTAAACCCAACTATGTACAAGTTTGGCCCTTGCATGCTTTTAACCCTTTGCTTTTGAACTAACTTCTTGTTGGCTCCCTTACTTTTCTTTTTCTGAAATTTCCGGATGTTACACATTTTTTTCTTTAAAGATATGATCTTCCATATCAATTTTGCGTTTTGAAACAAATCTATTCTTGAAATCAGTTTTCAAGTCAAATATTAATGTTATGACACGTTTTCTTTTATTGTCCTTAAAATCTATTTTTTTATTTCAGTTTCTTTTGTTTATTGGACATTTTTAGCAAACATTTGTATAATTAAAAACATCTAGAATTTCATTGATAACTGATGATGAATTACATGAAGATTTTTCATTACAACTTTTATTTTTCGTAAAATCTATTTCATCATCACTTTCCCAAGCTTCAACCAACCCTTCTTGCTTCACACTTTCTACCAAAGAATTGTCATGATTAATTTTAATTTTAGTTTTTATGACAGGGCCAACAGTCAGTGAAACATTAACTGGAGGTATTAAGTCTGACTTTGGTTGAAAACCTAATCCATAGGTCTCTTCATCTAGAGTGGAAATTGATGAAGGCAAATATGTATAACCATGATTAATTAGTGGTGCTATGTTAGAAAATCCAACTCACTTTTACTACCATTAATTTTCTAAGTCATTTGAGACTTGATTATACCTTCAACCATATTTTAGGACAGCTCAAATTTTTCAGCAGTCAATTTTATAGATAATAGTTCACTGTTAAGTTTATTGATTTCTAAAGATAGTTCATTATTATGTGTTGTCAAATCTTTTATATTACAATATTTATCATGAAGATTCAATTTTGATTAATAAATCCATTTATTTAATCCTTCTATCCTTTCTTTAAAAATTTCCTCATCATTTTTATATTTACGAGCTTGATATTGAAGTTTTCAACTTCTAAAATCAAGTGTTCGTTGTGAACTCTGTATCTTGAACCTTTTCTATACATGTATTTGAACAAATATTAGTATTTACCTCTTTAGTCTCTTCTTGTTTGTTCTTCTGTTCAGGTATGACATTTACCATGAAAGCTTTCAGTACCTTCTTTTTTGCTGCTTTGGGTGCCGGAGTAATCTCAACAGCATTGATAGAGTCTTCCCAAGCAGTTGCTTGAGTTTCCTCAACAGCATTCACGGTCTTTTCATCTTTAGCTGGAGTAAACTCAACAGCTCCTTCTTCAACTTCTTTCTTTCCTTCTACAGTCACCTTTAAATGAGCTGAAGTAATCTCAATAGCTTCTTCTTTTGACACCTTTTCAACATTCTCACATACTTTTTCAGCAAAAAATCCCTTCATCAAGTCATCAGACACATACTCATCAAGTATATTCTCTTCATCATGGTCTTCAGTAGTTTGAATTTCAGCTAACAAAGCAATAGACAGCTTGATATCTATTATCTCCATCTGGTCTGACCAATCATATTCTTCATTGGTTTAAGAAACCAGGGCTTTGTTGTTTGATGTGCTTGCTTTATCTCCTTTTGATTCAACCTCCACATTCACTATCTTCTTTCCACTATTAGTTTGATTTAACCTTCCCTCGGTACATTCTCTTTCAAAGTGACCAAGTTTGTCATAGTTATAACATCTCAAGTTGGTACTTATTCAAGTTGGTGACTTTAAAATGGCACGGGCGTTATTGGATCTTGGTGAAAGTGTAAGTATCCTTCCGGGAAGCTTATATGATCAATACGATTTCGGTCCACTTCATAAGGCAGATACCACCGTGATATTAGCCGATTTAACACCTAAACTTCCTAGAGGGATTGTGTCTGATGTGATTGTCATGGTGGAAGATTTCTACTATCCGGTTGATTTCTTGGTTTTAGATTATGTGTCAAATGATAAAAAAAAGCAACCTAATGTCATACTTGGTAGACCATTCTTGGCCACTACAAATGCTTTGATAAACTGTAGAACCGAGACAGTAGATATGACATTTGGTAATAGAAAATTGCCTTTAAATGTGTTTCTAATACATCCAACTCTTTACCCAATGATGAATGCTTTATGGCGGACATCATTGATGGTTGTAATACTCAAGAAAGTGAGCATGACACCACAGAGACTTGTTTTGCTTATGATGATGCAGATTGGAACCATATGAAAGCTTTGGAGATTGAAGAACAAAATTTAGATATGATGGTTGTAGATGCTAGTAGACCACCATGGACATATCAAGTTGAAAACTTGCCCGAGCATATTGACAAAAAGATGAAGCCTTCTTTGGAAAGTCCACCGGAGTTAGAATTAAAAGGTCTTCCCAAACATCCTAAATATGCATTTTTGGGGAAGACAAGACATTGCCCGTGATTATCGCAGCAAACTTAGAAGAAGATCAAGAAGCCTATTTGTTACGGGTTCTTCAGACATACAAGGCAGCAATAGGGTGGACACTTGCTGATTTGAAAGGCATAAGCCCCTCCATTATGACGCACAAGATCATAACCGATGCTGATGCCAAACTATCCCGCAATAATCAAAGAAGGTTGAATCCCAACCTGCGTGAAGTAGTAAAGAAAGAGGTAGTTAAATGGCTAGATGCAGGTATAATTTACCCAATCTCTGATAGTACATGGGTAAGTCCAATGCAAATAGTGCCAAAAAAAGCAGGTATTCAGGTAGTCAAAAGTGAGGAAGGTGAGCAAATTGCCACTCGACCGGTAACCAGGTGGCATGTTTCTATTGATTATAGAAAACAAAATGCTGCCACATCTAAGGATCATTTTCAACTTCCATTTATTGATCAAATCATTGAGAAATTGGCAGGTCAAAAGGTTCACTATTTTCTAGACGGCTATTCGGGATATAATCAAATTGCTATCCACCCCGAGGACCAACAAAAAACTACATTCACTTGCCCTTATGGCACATTCGTATTCAGGTGAATGCCATTTGGTTTGTGTAATGCCCTGGCCACCTTTCAAAGGTGCATGATGAGTATCTTTTCAGATATGGTCGGGGATTCTTTAGAAATTTTTATGGATTTGGTTCTACTTTTGATAAGTGTTTAAATGAATTAACCAAAGGCTTGAAACGATGTGTTGAAAGAAATTTGGTCTTAAGTTAGGAAAAAAGTCACTTCATGGTTCAAGAGGGAACCGTTTTAGGGCATGTCATATCTAGTCGCGGAATTGAGGTAGATCGGGTAAAAATTACAGTAATTTCCACTCTACCTCCTTCAGTTAATGTTGAAGGTGTGAGGTCATTCTTAGGGAACGTAGGTTTCTAAAGTAGATTCATTAAAGGTTTTAGTGTCATAACTAAACCCTTATGCAACTTGCTTTTAAAAGATGTACCCGTTGTGTTTGATTAAGAATGTTTACATGCTTTTAACACGTTAAAAGAGAAATTAGTGGAAGCCCCAATCTTGCAATCACCTAACTCGTCACTTCCGTTTAAAATTATTTGTGATGCAAGCGACTTTTCAATTGGGGTTGTTTTAGGTCAACAGGTGGATAAGAAACCCGTTGCCATATACTATGCAAGCAAAACGTTAGCCGATACGCAATTAAATTATAAAACAACCAAAAAAGAGTTGCTTGCAGTAGTATATGCATTAGATAAATCCTGATCATATATATGGGGAAGTAAAGTAATTGTTTATTCTGATCACCGTGCAATCAGATACTTAATGGAGAAGAAGGACGCCAAACCTAGGCTTATACAATCGATCTTGTTACTACAAGAATTTGACTTGCAAATACATGATAACAAGAGTTGTGCATCACACCACTGATTCACAAAAGGAGATTAATAAGACATTCCCCAATGAGTAATTACTATCTATATCTTCAGAACCTTGGTATGCTAATTTTGCAAATTATTTGGCTGCAGGTACCACGCCCGACCATTGGAACAAAAGAAAGAGAAAACAATTTATGTCATAGGTGAAACACTATATTTGGGATGAACCGGGCTTGTTCAAGGTTGGAACAAATCAAATTATAAGGCGATGCATTCGTGAATCCGAAATTCTAGATGTGTTAGAGCATGCACACTCATCCACATGCTGGGGTCATTTTAATGGACAAAAAATGGGTCATAAGATTTTATATTGTGGACTCTTTTGGCCAACCAACTTCTGTGATTCTTATAATTTTGCTAAAAATTGCATAAAATGTTAACAAATGGGAAGTATATCGAAACGTAATGAAATGCCCATGCAATCAATTCTCGTGGTAGACATCTTTCATGTTTGAGGAATTGATTTTAAAGGACCCTTCCCAAATTCGTATGGCAATTTATGTATTTTAGTGGCAGTTGACTACGTATCAAAATGGGTGGAAGTAATTGCCACTAAAACAAATGACCAAAACGTTGTGTGTAAATTTGTTCGAAGTAGTATTTTCTCCCGATTTGGTCTTCCCCGTGTATTCATAAGTGATGGGGGTCACATTTTAAGAATTTTCACTTTGGTAAACTGTTAAAACATTATGGCATAGACCACCGAATAGCAACACCATACCACCCTCAAACGAGTGGTCAAGTGGAAGTCTCCAATAGGAAAATTAAATAGATCTTACAAAAAACGGTACGATCGGACCGTAAGGATTGGTCCACTAAGTTAAACGACACCTTATGGGCCTACCGTATCATGTTTAAGATGCCTATTGGCACGACCCCATATCGGTTGGTATACAGGAAAAGATGTCATTTACATGTAGAACTAGCACATCGTGCTTTTTTTGTAATTAAAAATGTTAATCTTGATTACAACGCTACAGGAAATGCTAGGAAGTTGAGTTTGAATGAACTGGAAGAATTACGGAATGAAACGTACGAGATGACAGCTGCATAAAAGGCAATGATGAAAGAAGTTCATGATGCCAAATTACGAAAGAAAACCTTTGAGGTAGGTCAAAAGGTTTGGTTGTATAACTCGCGATTGAAAATGTTTCCAGAGAAATTAAAAGGCAAATGGATGGGACCGTACGTGGTAATTCGGGTTGGTAAGTTTGGCGATGTTGAGATTGAAGATCCTAAAGACGGTGTGAAACAAATGGTGAATGGGCATCGATTAAAACACTACTTGGAAAGTAAGGATATGAGCAAAAACGTTGACGAGTTGGGGAGCTTGTTGGTAAGTGTACCAACTTACACGACCGATAAGTAAGGGTCAGGTAAAAGTGTGGCTGAAGACTTTAAAAACTTAATGCTAGTTGGGAGGCAACCCGTCGTCTTCTTTTTATTCTCTTATTATGTCTTTTATATTTTATTTTATTTTTTCTTTTTTCCTCTTGTTTATCTTTTGGTGTCTATATGCAAGAACATGCAAACACCCAAGTGTGGGGAAACTCATGACTACCAAGAAAAGTTAAGTATAATTTTTCTGGCTTTGGGGTGAAGCATGACCTTATGGGGTGGTGTGCGTGAACATGCCACGATCTTAAAAATAAAAAATAAAAAAATAAAAATTTTTGTTTTTTTTCTAAAACCACCGCCACCGACGCCACCGACGCCACCGACACTACCACTGACGCCATTGGCGTGAGTCGAACCCAAAGCTTCTGACCGACGGTGCGACCGACGCTGGGCTTGGCGCCAGTCCATCGCCACCAATGCCGCGACCCAGGAGGGCGCGAGTCACCCGAAATCCCACACCCACTAACACCAATAAACTGGAAAAAAAGGCTTCATTCACCATCAAACCCCACTTTTTCATCAGTTTTCTCCATCTTCTTCTCTAATCATCCCAAGAACATTCAAACCCTAATTTCTAAATTCTTCAATTCTCAACCAAATCAAGCAAATCATAGGTGCGTCTTGCTTAATATTTCGAGGGGATCACATCTCACCGATTAGTTTTTCAAGATTCCCACTCGTTTAAGAGATATCGGGGGTTCAAATTTCAAAATTTTTGGGGGGTTTTTGCTAAAAATCACTAAACTCTCTCCTTTTTCATCTCAAAGCATTACATTATGCCAAGGTATGACTTTTTTCACAAAATTATATGTTTTGCTTTAAGGTTGTTTGGTATGTTCAATTTCATGTGTAAAACATTAAATTTACTAGCAAATTTGCCATGGGTTCATGTACATGTGATGAGGATGTTGAAATTCTTTGACTTATGCTATATTGTTAATCATACATGAGTTTAAGAGACAATTTGAGATATGTTGATGCTAAGAAGTGAATTGTTGATAATAAGTTGATGCTAAAATTGTTTTATATAAGTGATTTTGTGTTTATTATTTAAATGAACTTAAAAATCCTTGCCATTTGTATGGAATAAAATGAAAATCCAACAACTATAATTGTGTTATAAGCAATTTACGAGCACGATTGTAAACTTTATAGTAGATATGCTCAAACGATACACAGTCATGAGAATGTCACTTAATATGTAGATTACAAATTCATGACGCTTATGTCAGTTCCCATCCTTGATTTGGTGTCTATTTGCACAAGATAGACTTAAATGTCCTTATTAGTTATGTGTTATAAAACTTATAATCCACATCATTACTTGCTTAATCATGATGGTGTCTAAATAGAGATCTTGTTATCTGCAGGAACAATGCCACAAACCAAGGAGTCAACTTTTAGAGGAAAAGGCAAAGTTGTTGCCTCATCTTCGGAACCCTCTGGAAAACGCGCAAGGCGAAGCACAAGCGTCGTAAGTGAAGAAAATTCTAACAGAGAAATGGATGAAGCAATGGGAACTAACTCTAGTGGAGATGATATTGATTGTGGCTCAGATGGAAATCCTGTTTGGATGGAATACAAGAAACCATTGCCCAAATTTCCACAAGAAATGCAACCACAATTGTATATGGATAAATTCAAGGGAAAAACTAACCTCACTACCCTCATGGTATGTGAGAGACCTATGGAATTACCAGAATTTCAAATGTTTGGCATGGTTGAATATTTTGAAAGATTCGGGTGGAGGGAAGTGTTGACATTTGTTAAGATGGATTGGCCGCATGTTTATGTGAATCAAATCATGGAATGGATGTCTACTTTGGTGAGGAATGATGAAACAAACCCACCACATACCACCATGCTAACCGGCAAGGTAGGTGGGAAGAAAATGGTTATGTCTTTTCAGATAATCTAACAAGTGGCCAAGTTTGACAATGCACCCGGGCCTTATGAATATCTACACAAAAGCTCAATTCTAGAAATCCCAACCGAGGATTATCTGTGAGTGGTATTGAATGATATATTTGCCATTCCTATCACTGCATTAGACTCTGATAACTTGAACATAATCAACATGAAAATCTTACCGAAGCTATTGACAGTGATCTTAAGCAAGAATATGATTCCTAGAATTTCTGATAGAGGGAAAGTGAGACATTACGAGTTAAGAGTACTCCATGCACTACTCACCGGTCGACACATGTTGTCTTACCGGCAATCGGTAATGATGAACATTTAGGAAAGTCGAGAGAGCAGGGACTGACTGATGATTCTATATTGTCGGCTAATCACTATGCTGTTATGGAAGCAAAAGGTCGTGTCCAATGATGCTTTGGCCATACCAATCACTGTTTTAAAGTTTAAACTTAATCGATTGGGAGGTCAATTATGGGAGTATAAGAAGGCCGCCACCCGCTATCAACTACGAGATAAGGATAGTTTCCAAATCATGATGGTGAGACGAGATGATGTACCTCACCAAGATGATGCAGATGACGTGGCCATAGGGCAAGGCATTGTTGGAGCACTTGAGGATGTGGATTCTAATACAAGGAAATGAACCGAGGAAGAAGAAATTCAGGAAGCAGCTGTCAGGGCCAGACTATTTGGATTCATAGGATGGACCTTGGATCAGAGGCATATGTATGATGAACAGTCACGGGAAAGGGAAAGACAAAGAAGGTGGAGAGAGAGCTACGATAGGAGGACATAGGATTATAAACAACAAATGAGAAATTCATGGGCAACACAAGAACAACACGATAGAGAGCTACATGATGATATGAGGATGTATGCGCGGGACTCTGCGTATGCAAAAGAAGAAGCTATTAATATGACTATTTTTTGTATCAGGAACAGGTTCGCCACTATAATGACTACCATGCAGGGCTTCCGTATCAAGATTATCCACAACCGGTGGAATGGAGTACTCTTCCAGAATAAATGCCCAGGCAACAAATTGAGAGGTACCCACAAGCTCAACTATCACAGTGGGTACCAATGGATACAACTCTTGATGAAAGCTCTCGCACTACGGGACAGTCCGAAAGCTTTGACATGCACGCCATGCACCAAAGTTTGATGGAATCCTTCTTTGGACCACCAATGCTCAGACCTCCATTTGAATGAGATTAGAACACTCTCTGATCACTTGATCATGTCCATGTGTTTCTTCATTCTAACTGTTTCATGTTTAAACATTTTATTTTCATTTTTTTCCTTTTTCTTTTAGTGTGTTTAATCTGTGCTTGGGCTGTCAAACAAACAATATAGGTGGGAAAGTGTGAGTCTAGAGGTATGTCTATTATGGTAAGACCTGAATGATGATCTGTTGTGATGATCCTGAAAATATGGTTATCATGTTAAAAATGCCCTTACATCCATACCATTACCAAGACCATAAACAAGATGCTTGCACATAAATGGTTGCACCATCTTGTATTGTTTTCATTTAATTTCCTTTGATCCATTATACCATCTTGTATTGTTTGATGCATACCAAGACCATAAGCAAGATGTTTGCACATAAATGACAAAGGAAATTTAGGAACCCCTTTACTTGTTATCGTTGTTTATTGTTATCTATCCTAACCCTTAGTAGCCATGTCGAGCCTTAAACCATTCTTTTGTTAAACCCGAAATATAAAGCCCAAGTTATTAGTTGATAACCAACCATTAAACCATTCAAAGTAAAAGAGCATCCGAAGTCAAGCTTATATTAAAAAATTGATGAAAAAGAAAATTAAATGAAAAAAAATGGTTGTTTAGAATGGATCAAAGTGATCTAGCTCTGTTAGTCATGTTAATAAAGATTGTTTAATGGTTTGGTTTCCTTTTGTGTATGTGTAGCCACTCAAAAGCCAAAAATCTCCTACCTTTACCAAAGTCCAAAAATTCATAAGTCTTTTAGATATATGCAAATTCTATGCAAGTGGTGGAGACGTGATTGCTATACAAGCTTATATGGACAAGATGGTATAATGGATTATTGAGTGATTACACTAGTGCATATTTTACGAGTCCAGATATAAACTGAGAGGAGTGAATTATTGTGAGACGTGTGTACATGAGACTAAAAATCAAAATCACGTTAAGCCTAGTTGGATGATTTCCTATTTTACTTGACTATAATTAACTTGCTAGGATGTAAATCTATTGAATGATGTAAGTCTTGTGAATAAGGGCATGACTTTGGATCTTAACTGAGTTTTAATAAGTGATTATTGATGTGTATTTGCAATGATGGTTTTATAAATTATAATTGAGCTTTGCTTGAGGACAACCAAAAGGAAAGTGTGGGGATTATGATCGGGTGGTGAAAGTTCAATATTTAAAGGCTTTATTTTCATCTTTTACGTGTCAATTTATGAGAAATATAGTTATTTTTGTATATTATTGTGTTTGTAGGATAAACGTGAAGAATAAGAAGAATTTGGAAGAAATGGGATGAAAATTGGAGCTCGGAAGGTGAAGATATGTTAAAGCGAAGTTGCACGACTACGGTACCTTAAAACGGACTAACTTGAGCTAGGAAAGGAGTTACGGGAACCATGACCCCTGTCCACGGAAAGATCTCAAAACGTTACACATGAAAATCAAGGTTGTACAGGGGGTGGCGCCACCAAAGCCTCCATAGGCGCCACCGACGCCGGGGTCCGTGTTTTGTTGGAATTTGACCTAATTTGAGGGGTTTTAAAAGGGGAAAAACCTATTACAAAAATTACCTCTTTACAATGCAATCAAGGACGAAAAGCAAGCATCTTTCACCATTCCAAAGCCCTTCCAACATCAAGATCATCAAAATCTACATGATCAATTACAATTGTGTTGAAGAATCAATGATGAGGTAAGGCTAATTCGTTTGTGATTCACTTCAGGGGACGGGTTTGTGTAATTTTTATTTTTCTTAGTTTGTAACCTAGATTTGAGATTGGATCCTGGAACTTTTAAGTTCTTGTGGATTCAATTCATGATTTGATTATTTAAAGGATTTGAATATGTTTAAACCTAACTTTGATTTTCTATAACTTTGGTTTTCTTTAATCATTGTATGATTGGTTATTAGAATTAGGGTTACATAATTTAAATTGGTGATAGTGTGAATGAAGTCTTTTAAGCTTTAATCCATAATTATCACTTAGATCTTATTATATGTAAGTCACCATTAATGACTTCTCACTAGGTTTCACTAAAGAAAAATTGTAACTTTGCCAAACCTAAATCCTGAACTGGGTTGATTTTTCTCCAAGATTGTTAAAAAACTAAACTTTTATTTTGTTAATTTGATTATTCTCAATTCAATTAATCAATCAATTTACTTTTTAATGTTTAATGTTTTTAGATTAATCGTTACTAGCACTTCCCTGTGATTCCCTGCGGATTCGACACCCTTTTACCCTTTACTATTAAGGGTGATTTGGCACTCTTTAATATATATTTTTTGCCGACCACACGACATCGATCAGCGTCATCGATGGATTGTAATCTTTAATAAAGAGTTATCGGCTCCACTGAATCTTTAAATTTATTTGAATTAGTTCTACGAATATGGAAGATGATGATTTGAAGAGAGATTGGTCAAAAGTCAATAAGAAATTGAAAGTTAAAAAAATGCCTAAATTAGTGAAGTGAATTTTACTTAATTGCCCTTTTTAGTTAAAAGAATTAAAAAAACTATTAGAAATTATGTGATTGGTTGATATTGATTTTATTGTTTTTCTCTGGTGGTTTTCATTTGATCTCTCCTCTCTCTATATATATATATATATTTATATATATATAAATATATATATATTTGAATATATATAAATATATATATATAATTAAATATATATAAATATATATATATAGCTAACTCAAAATCATGATGCCAATTTTAGAAGAAATCATGAACAAGTTTCACTTGGCTGTAAAACGTAACGAATCCCAAACAAGTCATCATGTAACTCGAGTGGAGATGTATATAAAAAGTTGTCAATTTTAGTGTGATCTGCACTTGTCTCTAGTCTCTAAAACAATACGAAATGGAATGAATGATTCGAATGTTTTGAAGGCGACTATCAATGAATAGTGTAATGGCACTAAAGGAAAGACATTTATTCAATTTGTTTCTTGTAAAATTGCACGACCCTCTCCTAACTAGGCCCTAGTTCCCAAAATGACTTATCCTCCTTCAAAATTATCCTCCTTCAAATGGTTATAAGCATTCAAGTCTAATTATATAGCACAAGAGCGTCTCAACTTTCAACAATGATGACAAGGAGGTAGTGATGTTATAACACCGGTACTTGCTTTTAAACCAATTTACACCTAATCCTTTGTGCACTAAGGACGTTCATAACTCCTTTAGCCTCCCTTTCAACCTTTGGTTACTAGTCGCTACTGACATAATATATAATATCCTTGGTGAAGGCTTACCTTCACAGAATGATCTCCTGTATTGAATTTGATAACTCATCAAAGATTACCAGAAATAAAAAATGATTCAACGCATATCTTTGGTGAAGGCCTACCTCCACCAAGTAGGGTATCTCTTACCATTGCATCAATGTCTGTCTTAGCATTGCCATACATATTCATAATTATCTTGATATAACTCCAAGGAATCCTTCCCCCAATATGATGTGGCACATAGTTTGTAAGCTTTTTTAAAATCCACGAATGCTATATGTAGATTCTACTTCCTCACCTTATGCTTTTTCCATAGGCTATCTCAGAATATTTATCCCCTTCATAGTAGATCCCCCTATAATAAATCCATATTGATTCATTATAATGTATGTTTTATGTCTAATTCTTGCCCTGATAACCATTTCTATAATGTTACAGTATGACTTAAAAGCTTAATCCCCTTACAGTATGACTTAGGAGCTTAATCTCCTATATGTAGTTACTATAAAACATGACATCTCCTTTGTTCTTGTAGAAAGGGACTAAAACACTAATCATTTACTACTTTGAAATCTTACTTATTTTGAAGATATTATTAAATAAATTGTTGGAAATTTAATGAAAAACTTGACTAAAGTGCACAAAAGTGTACAATGTGCCCAAAAGTGCGAAAGTGTGCACGTACTAAAGGATGTTTTTCATTAACTTTGGACACTAATAATTATTCATATATATTACTAATATGATTATTATTTACTGGGTTTGTATTCTAGGCTATGATAAGATCACATCAAATAAAACCGTTTCCAAAATAAAGCTAAGATAAAGGATATATGGATGCTTAAAGTTGTGCAGTTGAAGCATAAAACTATTGAAATTGCGTGAAAAATGAGTAGTCTCACATTAGAGGTTAGAAAAAACCAAAAATGACTTACAAGGTGAGCTTCTAGAAAGAATATGTTCCTATATGGTTAGTGACACCCATTTGCTGCTAGATGGGTCATACCCAACTCGCACCCAGGCACAAGCACGGGCATGGGACCGGGGTGTGAGGCGATGGGCGCAATATGGCGCATTTTGTATTTCATGAGCGAGCTGCTTGAGAGCGTCCTTTGTTGTTAGAATTGTTCGGCAGAAACGAATTCTCTCACGGTATTTCAAACAGAGTACTGAGAAACGAGTATTCTCTCAGACGAGTACTTCAGATCGAATACTGAGAATCGAGTACTCTCTTGAACGAGTACTTCAGACCAAGTATTTCTTAATTGCTGCTTGTTTATTTGGCTTGCAAGTACTAAGTCACCATCAAATCTAACATTAACTCAGTGTTAAGGTAATGACTCTTAGCGTGACTAGGCTGTAACAGCCTTAGAATTCATAGTATAAATACAAGGCACGAGTATGTTGTTATTTTTGCTACTTAATACATGTTTCACACACCACAACTTGAAGAATTCTTGTACTTTCAGCAATTCATACTTTTGTTTCATGTATTATTTCAAGTTTTTGATCAAACTCGATAGTACAATCTGCTTACGGTGTTGTACCCCGGAAGACGAACGAGATTCACCTAGGTGGCCTGAAATCTTTTTTAAAAGACCTCTATTGAACAAAAATCCTCAACCACACATGTTTAATTGATCTTAGTCATTGTCTATCACTTATGTTCATTTCTTTTCTTGTAACTCTTTTGATTTCCTTAGTTTCATTTTGTAGTATAATCCAAGTTATTCAATTAATAGAAATTTTATGTTTGTTTTATGAACAGTGTTCTTACACTAATAATATTAGGTCTTAAATGGTCATATTAGGCTGAAACGAGTTATATTAGATCATTATGGAGCATGATGGGTCTTATATGTCAATATGTCATGTTAGGTCATAAATGTCTTAGCCTAGTGCATTGGTCTTAAGAGTCATCATATATGTCATTAGGTTTTTTTGGGGTTAGATTAGGTTGTAGTGATCACATTAGAACGTAATAAGCAGTAATAAATCATACATGTCTTAATAAGTTATACTCATTATAATTAATCTTATCTGACTAACGTGAACTCTAATCAACCATCATTTATAAATATTAGTTTTATTGATCAACATTGACTCATTGAACTCATATTGACAATCATTAACTAATATCAATCATAGTTGATCTAATTGAAAACCATAGAACAATATTTACCATAAATATCTATTACTAGTTTTAGTAAACCCGTATATTGTACGGTTAAATAAAAAATATTAGATAAAATAAAATTTTATTAATTATAAATAAGATTATAAGATATGATATGATTGAAATCTTTTTTATTATAAATAGAATGAAAATTTTGTTTCAAAAGAAACGTTTGAAAAAAAATGTTATAATTTAAAAACTTTCTTATTATAACTATTATTTTTAATTATTTTTTGTTTATAAAAATTTCTTTTTTAATAAATATCAATTTTAAAATATTTTGTATTTTTAAAAAGTTTGATGTTTTAAAATTTTTTTATTATTTTATAAAAATTTAATTTTAGAAATAACATTAATAAAATTTTTAATTTATTAAATAACTATTTTAATCTAAAAAATTAAATAATATTATTAGTAATTAATGTGATTATTAAATAAGGGAAACAAGCGTGAAAAAACTGGTGAAAAAAAATATGGTGGTGACACGTGTCCCTCTTAGTTATATTTTTATTAAAGTATGGAGATTTATTGTTTTTTTTTTAAATAAAGTTCCATCAACATTTTTAAACTTAAATAACTTCTATTTACTCTATTATTTTATTAGAAATTATATCATAGAATTAATATATAATTTTATTTATTCATTCAATTAGATTATTATACAACTAATACTGAATGTTATTTCAGCTTGGCTGCGTGGTAGATGATTTTGTCTTTCAAAGGGTAAAACCAGGGCTGGTGTCGAAAATTTACGGCCCAAGAGCGAGTTAGAAAAATGGGTTTCAAACGAAAAAAATATTTTATTATTTTTTGTTTTATTAATGAGTTTTAAATTGTTTGTGTATAGTAAACTAATTAAACGTGTTAACCCAAATCATATGTGGGAAAAATGAGCTAATATAAAGTGTGTAATAGCTTAATTTAAAGTATGTAATGAATCAGTTCTATATAGAATTTTTTAAAATACACACACACATATAGAGGCCGGTTACTATACAAAGTATAATTTCGCGCGAAGCATACAAAGTCAAAAGGGTGTGACACGTGTTTTTTTGTTGGATGGGAAGTTTCGTCCTCCCCATAATTACGCATAAAAGGTGCATAATTACGCAAGTTATATTCATAACTACGCAAAATAAAATTACTCATGTCATAAAAAATAATTACGCAAGTTATATTTCTAAATTACGCAAGTTATATGATAATTGCGCAAGTTATGTTCATAATTATGCAGTTAATAATCACGCAAGTTTTACGCACAACACATAGACGTTTAAAAAAATTGTTAACTTTTTTAATTAATTGTAGCAATAATATGCTGATATTAAAGAGGATAAAATGCTCAATTTTATGGTGCATTTCTTTTAGAAAAATAATATCGTATAAAAAGAGGATAAAAAGTTATATGCGTTTAAAAAACGGGAGGAATTTAAAAAAAAAAAGTCAACAATTGTATGCTATTTCCAAATTTACCACTCACCCTCATTCCTTGCGTGATTATGTTATTTTCAACATGAACTCTTCATCTCTCAAATCAATGATTGTTACTTAAATCAATGATTGTTATCATTTCGTACACTTTGCACGAAATCATTACTTTGTACCGTAAACGTTTCTCATATACATATAGGGGCCGGTTACAATACAAAGTGTAATTTGTGTGCGAAGCGTACGAAGTGTTTAGAGCGTAACACGTGTTTTTTTGCAGATGGGTAGTTTCGTCCGCGCTACAATTACGCAAGTTGTATATATTATTACGCAAGTTATATTTATTATTACGCAAAAAAAAATTGCTCACGTTATAAAAAATAATTACGCAGGTTATATTTATAATTACGCAAATTATATGATAATTACGCAAGTTATGTTCATAATTACGTAGTAAATAATCATACAAGTTATATGCAAAACACATAGATGTTTTTAAAAAAAATATTGATTTAAAAAAAGTATAGCAATACTATGCTCATATTAAAGATGATAAAATGCTCGATTTTATGGTGTATTTTTTTAAAAAAGATAATGTCATATAAAAAAAGTTATATACCTTTAAAAATTAGGGGGTATTTAAAAAAAATCAACAATTGTATTTAAAAAAAATGGGAGTATTTCCAGACACATTTATTGGGTAATTATTCTATCTTTAATCAGAACCGTCCATCGCTTAAATCAATGGTTGTTATCACTTCGTATACTTTGCATGAATTGTTTACTTTGTACCGTAAACTTTCCGTATATATATATATATTGTCACATTCCGGCGGAAGCGTGAAAAGCTTTGGTGTGACTATTGGCTCAAAACACATTGATTACAAGATATACAACCACAACATTATAATTAAATATCATTTTCCCATTAGTCATAATTTTTACAGGATTACATCATACAAAACTGAGTCTAGTAACTTAGATTTTTACATTAATAATCCTATTTCTAGTACATATCTTTATTTTATTCTTCAGCTAGTAGTGGACATGAATATCCATAAAGAGGCTGAAGTCTGATAGATTTACAACCACCCATATGCACTGCTCCCCTACATAGTCGTGCCAATCATCGCAGATACTGAACGTGTACATAAGATTATAAAAATTATGATTTCCTGAAAAAGCATACTCAAAATAGTCAACATAGAGTTGGTGAGAACATAGGTTTAATAACTTAACAAAATTCTCTTATTGATGCAACATAAATAAGATCACAACCAAACCTACTTATATGCCAAGTGATTCATAACTGTCATATATATAAGTCACAGAATCAAATAATATAACATCACAACACTTATTTTGTTGGTGCAGGAAACATGTTCCTAAGTAGCGCTACCTATATTATCTGAGTGTTCCTTATACGAATTACTGGTTGTAACTTAAACTTATCAAAATGCTTATTCACATTAGCATCAATCATAACAAACACAGTATGTTTTTTCTTCCAAAAACTTATAAATAAATAAAAAGCTATGTTATTCACCTTATTTCTAGCAACATTTCACTTATTTCCTATGAAATAATTACGTGTTAGGAATAAATCTTATTTCTTTAAAATTTTCAGCATTTATATTTTAAATCAAATAGAAATTCAAAACAGTAGCTATGGCTATCTAAAAATTACCAAATTTTATAACCAATAACATCTTAAATTCCAGGTTAATATATAAAAATTTCAACTTATACTTATTTACAGATAATTTCCTAGAATTTTTACAATTTTGATATTAAATGGCAGAAATATTTACATATCTCCAAAACTTTTAAAATTTATACAGAATGTTCTACACAATATTTAAAATTGTATATAAAATTTTTATGATTTTACCTATAGTTTTGTTATTATTCTCGATTTTCTTGATATTTTTCATCCCAAAATATATAACTTTATCATACAAATGAATTAATTCACAAAATTTATTATACACTTCCAATATAATGTTAGGATCATCATAAAAGTTTCTCTGATTTTTATCGTATTCAGATCTCCTGTTTGGCATTTTTCTCCTATTTTCTTGAATTAATCATATAAATTAAGATATCCCATAAAATTTTCCCAAATTTTCCAGATTGTTATTTTTAATATTTTCTGATAGATTTCTAAATTTTATTTCCATAATCACAGTCATTTAAATAATTAATCCAATTTATTTAATAAATCATGCAATAACACATATTTCAACCCCTTAAATCCCTTATTTTTGTTTAAATCCTTGGTTTTTATAAAACTTCCTGTTATAAACATCTTTCTTACTAATTTATGATTGAAAATCAAGTGTTCATGGATTATGTAACTAAGCTTTGATAGTTTATATATAAAGGGTTGGTTATATATGTATGTTAAATACATATATAACTTTATAAGCTTATTAATCATAAATTTGAGTATCTAACTTTAATTAGTAACACAAGAAAGATTTAAAGGATTGTTCTTAAGTTCTTGATGATCAAACTTGGTGTGGTTGTTCTTGAGCTTGATGGTTGAAGGAGGTTGATGTTATGATGGTATGTAGCTTATGATGATGGTGATGTTGAAACCGAGAGGGTAAGAGGTTTATGGTTGGTATGATATGGGAACCAAGAGAGTAGCAAGGGAGTGTTGACGGTTATGATGTTGTAACCGAGAGATGAAAGAAGAGAGTGATGGTTGTGTGGTGTTAGAAACCGAGAGAAGATAGAACTTGAAGAAGGTGGTGGCGGTAGTGTTGTGGTGTTCGGCCTAGAGATCAAGAAGGGAGGAAGCTCATTATTAGTCCATCAACTAGGCTTGTGTTGTGTACGCCTAGCCTTGATATGTGTTAAGTAATTGTGCATGATGAGTGTGTGTTGTCAAACTTAGATGGTGATTACTATGATGGTCGATGGTGGTGATGTAAATGGGTGATGGTGGTTGTGGTGTTTGGAAGGTGACCGAGAATTGGACACAAGGATACCAAGTTATGGTTACCTATTTCATAGCTTGGATGAGTTGTTGTGTATGTGTCAAGTATTTAGGTTGGTTGTGTGGCAAGGGTGATAAGTGTCACACACACACTAATCACTTTTTAATGATGTTTATTTGTTCTTAACTAGTGATTAAGTGTTGGTAAGTATTCTAGTAATCCATTGATTAACATTGGTTGGTGTATATATCTTAATAATAAAATGACTAACTTTAGTTTGGATTTGATTCTTGATGTAAGGTTGTTAGTTTGTTTGGAAAGGTTGATTAAGTTGTAATCTTAGTTTACTATACATTAAATGAAAGCATACTATGAAGTCAAATAACTAATCACGTAATCTTATAATTTGGTATCCTTAATATCTTACAAAAATCACAAAAGCATACATACATGCACACGTAAATGATCATGCAAAATTATGGGACATATACACATTTTTATATATGCTAACATATATAGATATAAAACTTTATCACATAACATCATCTTAGAAATTTTTAATTTAATATATGTATATATATATATATATATATATATATATAGAATTAACTTATATTAATTCTTAGTATTTAATTTTTCTAACCTTAATTTTCGGGTCGTCACATTCTCCCCCTGTAAAAAAAATTTCGTCCCGAAATTCATCTGTTGTAACTATCTGATGACATGGGAAGTTTGTCTTTATAACTGTCCTTTTCATTCAGTTTAACTTCAAATAAATATGAATATTTTCTTTTGATTTCATCTTCCCGTTCCCATGTAAATTCAGGTCCTCGTTTTGAATTCCATTTGACCTTCACTATTGGGATCTTACTTCTTTTTAATCTCTTTACTTCTATCCATGATCGCTACTGGTTCTTCCACAAAATGGAATTTGTCATCTATTTTGATTTCCTGTACTGGTATCTTTAAGGACTCATCAATCAGACATTTTTTCAAATTAGATACATGGAAAGTGTTATGTACTCCACTTAATTCCTGAGACAAGTCTATATATATATATATATATATATATATATATATATATATATATATATATATATATATATATATATATATATATATGTATGTATGTATAGTTTTAAAAAAATTTGGGTCCTTTGGGAGATTTGGGATTTAACACATAGCTAAGAGCATTAACATTAGGTCTCTTATATATATCCTTATAATTACGAAAATCATTATTTTTTTATTCTGATTTTCAATTAAAAAAACTTTTTTATGTTTTTATCATTTTATTTTTTTTATTATTTACTCACAATTATTTTTAAAAATATTATTAAAATTTTGAGGGTTAAACAACCACTATTATTAAATTATCATCTTTTGTTGACTTGGATTTGTTGTCGGAAGATCTTTTACTTTAGAGTGATTTGTTTGGGTGTGAACTGTTTGCAATTAATAGAATGCGATTCGATTTTGACTTGTTACTAGTTTCCAAACAACATGAACACTTACCGATTTGGATTACTAAATTCGAAAAGCTTCACCTTTTAATGTATCTTTTCAATAAGCTTCATCTGTGATAAAAATAAAATAAAATTTCAAATAAATCATAAAGTTTTCTTATCTAATATCTGTTTTCTTATTATAGTAGTTTCAAGTTTTGTATTTAAATAAAATAGATGATTGGATTTGCTAGTAACATGTCAGTTAATCCTTAAAAAAATATATGCTCCGTATAATTGAACCTCATTCAAGTAATTTAGATTTTAAGTGGATATACCCACTACAAATATTCATATTTTTTAATTTACAACGTGTTAGTCTTTATTTATGGATACACACTACAAATCCTCTAGATGTAATCATTCACATCTTATCATCCGTAATCTGGGGTACACGCTACGAATCAATACAATTTTATCGTTTCCATTATCTGTGTCTTCATCCGAGGCACTATATGAATTCTTGTGATTCAATCTATGGGAATTTGCTAACGAGCCCTGATCAATTGGTTTGATAGTTGACATCAAGTGGTTTTCTTAATGTTGAGGTCATAGATTCAAATTTCATTTGACGTAATATGTTTCTGGTGTGTCGGTGGTTTTACCACATTGGACCTTTGGGTGATGAATTTCCCTTGAAATGGTGCATGAGTTGGGTCACCTACGATGTTTGTGTTCACTGGATGTGGGTGGCCTTTCGATACCAATAGGTTTACTCGAGTGGCCAGATTTATAGTATTCGTTAATTGTTCAAAAAAAATTTAGAAAAAGTTAATATATTCTCTTAAATCATATATACCTGATATAAATTTAAAATATCATATATACCTTGAATACATTATCAAAAATTATATCTGGTCTAAAACCCCTCAAAAGATATATTTTTGGCAGGGCGTGAATGATCTTTCATCAATAGGTTTTACTGGGTGATTGAGCTTATAGTATTTGTTGATTTTTTAGAAAAATATTTGAGAGAATTTAATTATTTTATTACATAATATATACATAATGTAAACTTAAAATATTATATATACCTTGAATACACTTTCAAAATTTATATTTGGCCTAAACCCCCCTCAAAAGATACATTTTTGAGGCGGTTTAATATTAGCGCCATTAAAAATCTATTTTTTAGGCGGTCTACACTAAGCCCCCTCAAAAGATCGATAAGTATCAATAAAAAAAACCTTAAAAAATTTAAAACAACGAGCTGTTTCATCTTCAACCTTTAGATTTCTCCATTCAATCTTCATCTTTCTTTTTTCAAGTTCTATATTCCGATTCTAATCTACAGGCCACAACGCTAAACGAAATCCTGAGTCTCGACCAACCTGTAGCTGCCGGGCGTTCCTCTTCTAAACACCTTTAAGGTACCTAAATTTCAAATTTGTTATATTTAATGTTGATAGAGTTAGTTAAATTTTGTATGTTTTTATGTATTAGTTGTGTAGTTTTCGTTAAACTAAAATTATTATTTATTATTATGTGTGTTGCCTTCAAGCTCTAGATTTCTCTCTTCAAGATCTATCTTCCTCTTTTTAAACACTATATTCCTCTATAAACATGAGCAGGTTTATAGTAAAAATAGTATCTAATCTAAAAAGTCTAATAAGTATTTTGAGTTTGAAATGTATTTTTATATTATTTTAAAAAAAGTGTATTTTGATCATAATGTCAAATATGTTAGCTTATTGTGTCTTATACGTTTATTGTGTTAAATAGCAGTTTATTGTGTCATATAATTTCATCATTTGTTATATGTTTTCATCATTATTTGTTTACGTTTTAAATCATTTTATGTTATTTTTAGCATTGTTTCTATAGATTATCTAAACTTGTTATTTATCATTGTGTTTTACAATTAGAAGTACAATGATATACTTTAATCAATATATTTTTTAAAACTTATAGTGTTAAAGATAACACAATATGTTACTTTTATTATTGTTTTTATTTATATAAACTTATTATTTACAACTGTGTTTTACAATTATAAGTACACATTAAGTTATTACACCTATGTATTTTTTAAAACTCAAACTGTTCAAGATAATACAATGACAATCTAAAAACACAATGAGATATTATGTTATTTTGTCATTATTTTGAATGTATTAGATTAATTAGTTGTTAATTTATTATTGTGTTTTATATATCAGAGATACACAACAACATTATTCTAATATTTTTTTAAAATTCATAATTTTAGAAAAAACATACAAGTATTTAAAAAAACACAATAACTAACAAAAAAAAAACATAATGAACTGCACTAAATACACAATAACGTAATATGAGCTCAAAAACGTGAAAAACTTATTATCTTTTTTTTATTAATTGCTAAAATTTTGTTAAATTAAATTTATTATCTATTCTTATGTGTACATATGTGTATTTGTGATTGTGTGTATGTATTTATGTGTATGTATTTATGTGTGTATATATTATGTATAGATTTGCTATTATGTTTTGACTTCAAACGTGTAGTTCTAGTTATGATCGGGATTTAGATCCCTTTATTAGGCCTAGCTAGGTTATGTTGGGTAATCCCTGAGTATGTCCCAAAATCCCTAACGCCATTTAGGTGTATAAAATTGATAGGGGAATCGTCCCCTTTCTATTATATTGCTGGACAATCATTTTGGAAAAACCGAATTAAAAAATTCTTTTAAAAAAATAATGTTTTTCAACGGTTTTAGACATTATTTGAGGCTTGTTTTTTTAGCTGTGTTTTGTACATTAGATGTTTTAGTATTTTTAGGAGATTTTTAACGTTATTAGAAGCGATTTTCTGGTGAGCCACTTGGCATTGTGAGGAGATGCTATTTGCAACGGTTAGAAACTGCTACAAAAATCCAATTTGAACGTCGCAATAAAAGATAATTGTACTAGTGATAAGTAGCTAGAATATCATATTCATACACTTTATTAAAAATAATACAAGAAATTACTCATGACGTGACACATCTCATAATTAAATATGTTTAACCGAGCATAAAGTTTATGTAAGCATTCCCTCCTAGGTAAACTCAATAAATTCGACTGAAAGGACAACATTAGCTAGGGTGGTGATACGTGATCTTTAATATTTCGCTACGCTTGTAGGTTATTTGTGATGAACAAAGCGGATGCTATGTGATCTTTAAAATTCTGATATGCTTGTTGTGTTCCATGAATGTTTATGCTCTCCTGAAGTAACCACGCTTATGAGGAATTGGATCTCCACAAGTCGGTAGACTGAGAACATTGTCCACCATTGATGGCCAACAAAACAACTTCAAGTTTATAAATAATATTCTTTCACTTAAAATTAAAAACCATGTATCATTAGATGATTGCATATATCATTTGAAGTATATTAGATAATATTTTGTCATTTAACTTCAAGTTTGGTGAATTAAATTATTCTCTACCATTCAGCCTTGATTTGAGGTTTTTGGTAATTACTTTTGTTTCCATGTCTATGAATTTTGAGAGTATTTGACGGAAGAAACCAACGGTACGTAAAATTTCGGAGAAAGAAACCTAGGGTAATATATGACATTCATTAATATGTTGCTATGATTAGCGGGCAGTTTCATGTTTGAATTCGGTTTCTGAAGAAAGAAAGCACGGTAAATTAGTCATAAACTAAATAAACACTTTGATATTTTAAAATTTGACTGGACGTATATAATATTAGTTTTATTTAAAATGACGTGTGAAATTCTCCATTAATTTTGTACGAATCTACCTCAAGATAAATTAACAGTTTCAGAATTATTAATCATGATTGATTATTGCATTCTTTTATTTATAATGGTCCTAACTATGTCTAGTTTACAACTTAAAAATGTCTCATCATAACCAGAACATGGTTCCATTAACGGCCCTAACTTTATACAAAGCTAAGACCCAATAACATTAAGCTTGTGTTTATATAACCACATCAATCTAACCACAGTGTGACACCTAGTAATCTAGGAACTAGAATCCAAAGTCCTAGTTTTACTAAAAATAATGTACTCACCCTGCATGAAAGTAAGCTTATAAATTAGGTTGGTAATCACTTGTCTGCTTGAGTGACCATAGGATGAGTACGTGTTTGTCATGGCTCATGGTGCTAACAATGAATCTACTAGGGAAAGATATATAACCTAGAAGGGGATGATGGATTGGATGATTAGGGTGAGAGAAGGTTAACGGGGTGGCAACTGTTAGGTCTATTAAACACCCATTCGATCTCTAGTTGAGTTAGCATGATTAATGCGGGTGGGGTTTGTCAAACCCAATAGCACTAGTTAGAATTGTCTCGTTAGCTTCTTACTAACAGCTTGAGAATATAAAGACTTTTGTGATAATGTTTGCGCTACACTAAAGAGGTGATAAAACAACAATACTAAACCAATAAAAGTTGTTTTGCATGCTTCTCCCCCAAAAGAAAACCATGTAATAGTAGGGCCGTGAACACTCACATTAGAGTGCATATAAAATAAGTAATGCAAACAACATTAACTGTTGGTATGTTTGTAAAAAGCTTACCATGTTTGACTTGTTGACCAAAGTTAACTAGTTTGATCCAAGTGTCTGTTGGTGACTCATTTAAGTGAAATCAGGTTTAATCAAACTCACACAATCCAAATATTGTTACACATAAAGTTTCATGTTGGAATTCTATTTATGGAAAGTTTCTATTTTAGAAAATATGGTTTTCGTTACACATGTGTAATCTATTTTCAAAACCATACATCAGATCATTACAAGTATCATAGATCACGTACAATTCATCTAATACCCAATCATAACAAGTTAGTATCATCAAGAACATCATCATGCATAAAGTTTCCATATTTAAAAGCGTATGAACACAAATTGTACAATCTACAACACAACTTCCCAACATATGCTTATGAACATTCTAACACAATTTCAATCATCATACAAAGCTCTACACGTATAACATCCATCGTGCAAACCACCATTTCAATAAAGTTACCATAAATAGAAAGTACGATCATACGAAGCGCTTTTCATAATGTAACAATTCCTAATCCATTCTTATGTCCTATACATTACATATCAATCATCATTAATCATCAAACATGCTCAAAACTAAACCTATAAACTAACTTGCTAAAAACGTTACAATGAAATCCCCAAATTAAAGTTCATCTATAAGCATCAACTAGAATCATAGTATCGATGAATCAACTCAATGTCATCAAATATACAGAATTCGTATAAAAGCCCCAGATTAAAGTTTCTACTAATAGTAAGTCTTGATTTTCAATTGAAACTCAACTTTTTAACAATACTAAACCATACAAACACCTTAGAATCACATAGTAACACATAATCAACAACCAATTTGACTCAATTGCAAGTTTAAATTTGTTTTTGGACAGGCTAGGGTTTCGAGAACCATGATTACCAAAAAGGATGAAATCAACATCAAAACTTGCAATATGAAGTTGATAATTCCTAACACGTGTTTGGTGCAAGAGATGATCCAAAACGCCAATGATTGTGCAAAACAAGACCAGACTAAGGTATGGTAGTGTGTGTGGGTTGTGAATTTTAAGAGAGAAGGAGATGGGGTGCGCGGCCGTAGGTAATAGGGGTAGGGGTAATTACGTTAAGCTTTTATTTTTTTAAACTAACCCATTATTCTTTTTTAAAATTCAATTTAGTGGTACGCAACCCAATTTTTCTAAACTAAAATGCTAGAATGATCAAACTACATTAATCAAACTTTAAAGACATGAAATAATATTCATTTTATTATTTTAAATCAATCTTTATAACAATTAAACTATAAAAACCGTAAACACGCTAATCATTTAATTTTGTAATCACATAACATATAGTTTCATATCAATTATATTTATCTGAAATGCCATTTTGATAAATTATTAATGTTCGGGAATAAGAATTGTGTGCAATCTTGCAATTCTTCAAATAATTGTTACGTGAAAGTTCGTGCAATAACTGAAGCATATATTCAAAAATAATTAAATGCATGAATGTATGATTGAAAAAAATATTTGTGTTAGTTAGAAAAGGATTGATAATGCCGGGTGTCACTACTAATTCTAGCCACATGTGATACGCGTATATTAGCATGGATAGTATCGTAAAGGGACTCAAAAATTGTCTTTAAGCAATAAAAGTATGTGAAACTTTATTTGTTTACATAACCGAAGCACATGGCAAAGAGTGGAAGGTTTGCCTTTGACGTAAAACACGACAAAACAACACGTTCAATGCTTTTTTAGGGAAAAGAAATACCTTCTCTAATGTTTCAACATAAATCAACAAGTTTAAAGGACAAAAATCCAAAAAATTCAACATATTCATAAACTAGTTTTAATAAATCTGTGTATTATACATGTTAAATAAATATAATATTAAATATAATAAAATTTTAACAGTTATAAAATGAGAGATTAGTTACAACTGAAATTACGTATGAGTAAATACTATAAGTAATAAACAATGATATCAACTTTTTAAACTTTTTTTGTTTTTCAAAAGAATGAATTAAGCATATTGTTTCAAAACAAATCATTTTAAAAAAACATCATTTTAAAATTTTCTTACTATAACTCCCAACTTTGATTATTTTGGTTGATAAAAATTTTACTTTTTAAAAATATAAATTTAAAATATTTTTTATTTTTAAATAAATTTAATGTTTTAGAAAATTTTCTTTTTATAATTTTTATTTAGAAATAACGTTAACAAAAAGATTTATTGCTTAATATATTAACAAAATATTTTTAATCTAAAAAATTAATTAAAATTATTAGAAATTAAATAGTTATTTAATAAAAGATAGAAGCGGAAAAATTTTAATAAGAATAAATGTGATGATAACATGAGTCACCTCTAATTACCCTTTTATTAAAGTAAAAAAATAACAGTGAATTATCCAATATATCCGATATATGTAAAAAGAATATAAAAAAAACTTCAGTACAATTCTTTCTTTCTTTACACAAATCTAACACATCTGACAAACATAAAAAATACAACATAGTACAATTCTTTCTTTCTTTACACAAATCTAACACATCTTACAAACATAAGAAATACAACATATAACACGGTAAGTTAAATACAATATAACTTTCTATATTTAAATCCAATACATTATTATTTTGCATCAGTATTCAACACATGCATTGTATTTGTAAGAAAAAATAATATGTTTATTCCATGTTTGTAAGAAAATATAATATGTCACAAGCTTCATCATATTTATATCCAATCATGGGCAGATTTACCAACGGCCTCCTCAACTATCGTTTGCAAGTGAAAATTTTTCATCGTTGTATGTATCGGAATACAAATGAGAGAAAATTAAGATGCTTCAAATGTAAAAACCCAATATTTATAAAAGATTAGAACTTAAAAGTCTAAAACTTATTAAAATTAAAAAGCCCAACTAAAACTTAAAAGATTAAAATCTCAAGTCTCATTAAAATTAAAATGAAAAAGCCCAATTGTCATTTTCTTGAGACCAGGACTCGGGAGTCGACCACAGCACATGCCATAGCAACCATCAACACCACCACTACACCTCCTACCTCCTAACACCTTCGTTGCTCTGTAAGATTGCCAAGCGCGAAGTACCACCGCCATGTCGTTCGACCAATCCATCGCAGTGCCACTTACGGGTATTTCATATTCTTTTATTTTTTTGTAAGGCCTCATTTCCGGGAAACCTCACAGTTGGTCATTCATAGCACTTTTCATATTAAAACACATTCAGATTCATCACAAGAAAAACTTTGCGGCGGAATAATTTAATAAAAGCCATAGCATGCATTAACCATTACTTTTGCTAAGAAATGCATTGTTGTTGCTAGTTACAAAAAGAACATCTAGGTGCATTTCCAAAACAAAATTAACTTTTCAGCGTGTCATGGATGGCAGTCTTTATTTACCAGGTAGCTTCAACCTCGTGCCATTCCCAGCAACACCATTACCTGCCAACTGATATGCATATAAAAAGTTAGCGTTACTGAGTGAGTTTTAGTTTAATAATATAAAAAATATACTTTTGTAAACTACACTTGATGATCATTCATCATTATACATAATCAATCATTAAGAGATTCTTTATCTTTCTTTTTTTTATTATCTTTCACTTTCATTGTCTAGGTTTGCACAAAGCAACAGCCTATATTGTTGGTTGGCAACAAATGTCGAACCCCTGTCGGCAAACGTTTATTTTGGTACCTAACCCATTCGACAGTTGACCCACACTACTAGGCACGAAACCTGCTCATGAATACGGGTCCCATTGATTTGTTGGTCAATCCCCAGGATTAGACCCCAGATATGCATCCTGAATCAGCCACGCATCAGTTGAGCTAACGACAACAAGGTCGTGCACCTCATTCCATTGTGCTTGCAAGGCTTTCCATTAATTATAAGGGCCCGGGGGTAACATTCATTAAGTTCCACTGTTATCTTTTATTTCTTTGTGTCCACTTGGTTATGAATAATACTTTTAAAATATTCATCGCCTTATAATCATATAACATGAAACATAGTAATTATTATCCATAACAGCAGGCCATAAGAAAAGAATCAAACATTAGAAATATTAAACAAGCATAATCTTTCCTTATACATAAGTACTTAACACTTAAATTCTATTCCCAAAATTTCAGAATAATTCTAAGTCCCCAAAGAAATGCGGATGAATGTAAACCAATGCTGATGAACAAATGCGGATGAAAGTCTTCAGAAAATATTCTAGGTGTCTAAAAGTATGCGGGTGAACCTAATGCGGATGAATCAAGTCCAAATGCGGATGAACAAGTCCAAATGCGGATGAACAAGTCCCACAGCGGACAGCAAAAGTCCACAGCGGATGAGTAAAACACTAAGTGTGTTCATAGCGGATGGTTAAAGGGTTCACAGCGGATGGTTAAAGGGTTCACAACGGATGAACAATACCTACAGCGGACAGCCAAAGTCCACAGCGAATGAGTAAAACACTAAGATTGTTCATAGCGGATGGTTAAAGGGTTCACAGAGGATGAACAATACCCACAGCAGACAGCCAAAGTCCACAACGGACAGGCTAAATACCTAAGTGTCCATAGTGGACACATTAATAATGTCCAAGTGTCCACAGCGGACAGTGAGTGTCCACAGCGGACGACCTGGACAACCTTCCTAAGTGTCCACAGCGGACATCTAATTGCACCTGCGACCCAACTTACTTAATTTCCAGTCTCCATACATCATTTTAAGCATATTCTTAGCTTAGATCTATTCGGTCTAACACTTAGAACATCTTAAACATTCATACAATCCTCAAGAAAATCATAAAACATATCTATATCATCATAAGCAACCGTACCATACATAGAAAATCATAACTTGATTGAAAAACATCAGTTTAATATGCATACCAGCTCCAAATAAGTAGAGAATATTTAAAAGAGGGGATCTAGAACTCACTTCTAACTGCTTTCGAGTAAAACTCCTCCAAACCCGAGAGCAACCTGGAGTTCTAGCACCTTAACACACAACCAAACACATAGAAACACTTAAGGATCGGTCCAGAAGCTGAAAACCCAACTGAAACCAAGAAAAACGCCATAGAATCTTACTTTTCGAAGACTTTCTCTCTTTAAAACCGGGTGAAGCTTCTTCTTCTTACTTCAGCCGAGATTTCTTGCATGAGAGAGAGAAATATGGGTGGCCTTATCACCTTTTTGAACCCATTATGGGCAAGTTTGGCCCTTGCCCGCTTTTAACCCCTTGTTTTACAATAATTCTCTGTTTCTCCCTTGCTTTCTTTTCTTTTCTTCATGCTGAAATTTTCCGGGTGTTACATTTTTTTAGTTTCTTCATTTTTGATTTTTGATTTTAGTGTCTATGAAATTACATGAAATTGTGCAAATTGTATTTCTCTATCATCTGATGGACGAACATTGGACTTTAGGTTAGGATTTAGTTTATAACTTTAGTTTTTATTATGTATTTGATTATAGTTCACATTTTGTTTGTTATAAATTTTGGGTATTTAAAACTTTGGAGATGAAGCTGTAATTTAAACATGTTCTTATTGGCAAATTAAAAAATATTCTAAGAGAATGATAACATTGATGGAAATCCAAATATTGCTAATGATATGCACGAAAATGATTATATTGGTCCAAATATTCCTATTGGTCAAATATTCCTTCTGCTTTAATGCCTTCAATACCAAATACAATCGATCGAATGATCTTTCTTCAGATCCTTTTGATAGGTTGTCTATTGCTAGCTATCACTATAATCAAATAGATGACATAAGAAGACATTATCTTGTTAAAAAGGCTTTTCAACCACGAAGTCATAAATTTGCATTCAGAGACTATTCTAATAAGAAGAGACGCTTTGTTGTAGAATGGTTTGATAAATATCTGTGCTTAGCGTTCGGTGCTAAAGTAGACAAAGCATATTACTTATGCTGTTACTTGTTTAAAGAAATCATCGGTAAGCAAGGTGGAAGAAATACTTTCTTAACAGGACACTTTTGTAATTGGAGAAAAGCAGGTGTAATAAAAGATCTTGTAGCGTTATTCAACAGTTGTCATAATAAGGCAGTGCAAAACTATGATAATATCTTGAAACAAAAGTTATCCATTCATGTGGCATACAATAAGCTAAGTGAAGAAGAAAAGATTGCAAATTATTTAAGATTAAATAATTATGTTTGTAGTCATAGAGTCTTGTTAGAAATTTGTTTACGTGGTCATGATGAATAAAACAATCTCATTCTAGAAGTCTTTTTCTTTCGGTTATAAAGCTAATTAGTGACAATAACCTGGATATTAGTAAGCACACATTAGTGAATGCAAAAAAGAATAATAAATTGATAGTTCCATCAATACAAAAAGAGTATATTGAATGCTTTGTAGAATACGAAGAAATTAAAGATGATGTGTTTGGGTTGATAGTAGATGAATCTAGTGACACATCTTTAAAGGAACATATGGCTGTAGTTGTGAGATATATTGAAAAACCTAGAGTTGTTAAAGAGAGATGTTATTGGAAGATGATGGATTTGTAAAATTCTTTACCGTTTCATGGTTATGATGAATAAAACAATCTCATTCTAGAAGTCTTTTTCTTTCGGTTTTAAAGATAAGTAGTGATAATAACTTGGATATTGGTAAGCACACATCAATGAATGCAAAAAAGAATAATAAATTGACAGTTCCATCAATACAAAAGATATTATCGAATGCTTTGCAGAAGAAGTAACCAAATGATCTATCAAGAAATTAAAGATAATGTGTTTGGGCTGTTAGTAGATGAGTCTAGTGACACGTTTTTTAAAAAAAAAAACTAATGGCTGTAGTTGTGAGATATGTTGATAAACCCAGAGTTGTTAAAGAGAGTGTTATTGAAAGATGATGGATTTGTAAAATTGGATGGAATATATGACCTTTCTTGTCTGATGGTGGAAAGTAGAAGATATTTTTTTTTCCTTTGATTTATCGGATATTGAAGCTAGTATTGGTTTTACCGGTTGCAACCACAACTATTGAATAATGCTTTTCTAAATTAATGCTTATCAAGACAGATTTATGCAATCAAATGGGTGAGAATTATCCGAACAATGCTCTAATTTGTGCGATCGCAAAAGAAGTATTTGATAAAGTAACAGATGATAATATAATGGTTCAATTTCAAGCTTTCAAATGCCTAAGAGAAGAGTATCTAATAGGTATTTGTTTAACTTCATCTTTAATGTTTTTTTTTTTTTTTTTTTTTTTTTCATTTACATGATTGTATGGCAAAAAATATTGATACCCCTTTTAAATCCACCACTGTATCCGGCACTTGCCTAAAAAACATTTCTTACAAATACGCAACAACCACTACAACACGCTGGTAAATGCGCTAGTTTATTAATGTTTAAAATTTATACAATTATTTGTTTTAAATATCTCAAGCAGGTTTTGTATACTTATAATAAATTAATAACATGTTTCTCGCATGATCTCATCACACGCGTTTTATAATACTTAAGTCTGAAGATATTCAAAATATTTAAGTAGGTTATTTCATGTTCTCTAGTATAAAATAGAAGACAAGAACGGAAAGCACAAAACACAAACAAAATAAATCCATCAATGATTATAGCAATGTCGATCTAGAAGTGTATGTTAAATGTTTTAGTGTAATTTGATTAATTAACGACCAATTTGATCAAAACATCTATCAAAACAAGTCAGAAGGTGCGGAGTGCACATTTGTTTGAATTTATTATGATTTTTAAAATTGAAAACCTTGTTAGGGGCGAAGCCCCTAAGCAATGGGGGTTCCAAGGGAGCAACGCCCACTTGACGGGGTTCGGGGGCAGCGCCCCTGGGAGCGAGCTCTAATGGGCAGCAGCCCCTGGCGGGGTCCAAAGAGCAAAACCCCTGGCTGGGGTCGAGCTGCGGAAATTTTTATTTTGGTAAACATTGCTTTATAAAAAACATACAAAAATTTGATTTTATCGAAATTTCACACGTGAAACTTAAGGTAAAAAGTGTAATATTTTGATATGAAAACTGTCACCGGCAGTTTTCTCCCCTTCCCTGCAAATATTGATTTCGACAGAGATTGATCATACTGTCCTTTCTCCTGGTTCACGAATATCACACAACAAAACATACTAATTCTTGATCTCGTCTGAGTTATATCCGATTAATTTATTCGGGTGAACCATCAAATAATTTCAATCTGAAAGTGATCTTCATGACTTTCAGATTATCCAAGTTTGATTTCAAGTAACATATTAATTTACTTGAACAACATATGTACCATACGTCAATATGTTGATATAAAATAGATAATTTGTTATTATTGTACGACTTCATTAATTACACCGAAAGTTAAAGATTCAAGTTCTAACATAAGATTAGAGAAACTATTGATTCTTGACGCCCAGCAAACCACCCGAGCGATCGAACTGCTTACTGTAATGATACCTACTCCAACTCTCCAAGAACTTCAAGCATCTTGCTTCAAATAGGTGAAGTGAGCTAGTCTTGGTTTCATTTCTTGCATTCTAACCAAAATCAAAACTGTAACTAATCAAGTGTCAACTGAAAGCTAGCCGATTGAACAACAACCGAATCGTTGTTTGCCTTAATAATTCTTGACCCAAGTTTCACACACATGGATTAAACTTAAATCAAAGAACATATAACTCGACATTATAATCACCAAATGAAACCAGGAGGAATGGTAATCAAGTGATTCTCAGGCTTCAAAATTATGAAAATATAATTCATCATCCCTAAATTAATTCAATATATATATACTAGTTTTATTCCCCTCTCGTGTTGCTGCGGGGATTCTTTTTGTTGTCCGTTTGACGCAAGGAAATACACTTGCGTTTGGTAGTTACATCAAAACACAAACAATTACCGAATGAATATGAGACCATGGTTTGTGGTTTCAGTATGCTTTTTTCCCAATCATTAGTTAAAGAACTAAACTTCTTAATTGAGTGCATGTTCCAAAGATGTATTAGCATTCAAAAGAAGAATAACAAAGAAACGGTGCCTCAACGTCAAGCCGAGTCACATAAGCAACCTTTCTTACAATAGTCATTGTAACCTGTTAATCAAAGGTAATATTATATGCTAATATGATTTAATTAAGAAGCGCGGTTTGCTACTAAACTGGAGCTCTAGATGTGTCATTTAAATAAACAAATTTATGATGTCTAATTAAGAAAAGAAAAGGAAAATAGAAGTCTTCATGTTGTAAAACTATGAACAAATTCAGTAGGAAGTCCTTACAAATTGAGTATTACTCCCTCCAGCTCAAAAGTATATCTACAAGACTCTTGAACATGTTAAAACCTGCAAGTGTTGTGACCGCGCAAGTGTTGCGACCGCGCAAGGGTTGCGACCGCAATTTGATGGTCGCAAGTGTTGTGATCGTTCAGCCACTAGAACTTGTTTGGTCTCTAAAGTTGCGACCAATTTGCTACTGAATCTTGTTTGGTCATCAATTTTGCTACCGTTTTTATTTCACTCGTAAAATGGTTGCGAATTTTGCTACCGTTTGTTTCGGTCGCAAATTATGGTACCAATTGCCTAGTTTTCTAGTAGTATATGTTTTACTCAATAATCATCTAAAGAGTTTGACTGTCACATGCTTGTACATTTTCGGTTTTCACAGCTACCAACAATGGGATCAAAACAAAAGGCTTTAACTAGCTTCCATGGTTTATTAGAAAAAAAAAATGAAAGGTGATCATAAGCAAATGGGTCATGAATAGATGTCTTTACTACAATCACAAAAATTACAACAATAGTTTCCAACCATACACTTAAGGACTCAAAGTAAGATACTCGTTTTCCAAATAATAAGTTGACGGAATTAGGAATATTTAAGTAATTTTACAGCTATCTACACAATCAATTTTCACTACTTAATATTTCTCCAATGTTATCATATAGAGTCTAAATAATCACAATAAAGCGTAGCTTCTATCAGTCAGGGAAAATTAATGATTGTGACAAACAATAAACAAAACAACTAATAGACATATAAGCATATAAAAAGAATGATCCTAGAACACAAACACTTCTAGCCCTGCAAAAATCATCATGTGACAATACTTTATCTGTTTTTAAATTACCCATACCCAACCAAGGCACCAAAATGATGTACTTTTTTGGTGTAAACCAAAGATTACAAATTATAATAATAATTTAGATTCGTATTATTAAACAATCTCATTGTGACATTTGAAATAAGCACAGTTTAGCAACCTAGTTCAATCATAGAAAACAGATCAGTGGTTAATATGCGGAATAACGCCGGTTCCCAACCCAACCCCTTTCTCGCTCTACCAGTCTACCCTCTTTTTGAACCTAAAATTTGGATGGCAAGATAACATATGCACATCCAAAAGCTAATGGTGGAACAATATTATTGGTTTGTTTGTCACCCGTGGGTCATCCAAACTCATGCAAATAAACCATGTACGTTGTGCATAATAATGTGGTAATTTACTATTCATTTACTGTGTTCTTTAATTATATATATAATTAATTATATAGATAATTCTTTTTTATTTTGGTTTTATTTTATTTGAGCTTTAGTATTATATATTTGTAGGTTTGCTGGATTGGATTGTGCAGGCTGCAGCTGTTATATTGGATTGGGCTTGGTAGTTGTTGGGCTTAGGAAAGTTGTTGGAGTCAGGTTAGAATGTCAAAGGAAACACCGTGTTCCGTCACACTTGCGGGTCATGGTTCGGTTGGATAGTCTGCAAGATAGTCTTGTATTCTATTTGGGCTTATTAAGTAAGAGAGAAAAGCTAAGAACTCATTCTCTCGATTTTTCTCATTCACCCGCTCTCTTTTTCTCTCTGAATCATAACGATCTGTAGTCTTATTGATTCATCATGTGGATGATCGTCTTTAATTCTTGGTCTTGTTATGTTGAATAGTTAGGTCATTAGTTTGATGGTCAGAGTTGTTATTTTCTGTTGATATTCCTTCTGTTTGATTTGTTAGGATGTGTTGTTCTTCGGTTGGATTATTATTGATTACTATTCATATTTGTGACAAAAATATTTCTGCTCGAATGGAGTGATAAAATTAATAACCAATATTGATAATAATAAGATATATAAATAAGAAATGATAATAATCCGAGAAGGAGTTGAGGGAAATAGAATTACAGAAATTGGATGAGAAGGCCCACACATTTCATAAGCAACGATACATGAAACACGTTATGAATTCGGGCCTCCTCAGGTAAGTCTAACTTATAAGCAACGGAGCCGATGCGAGCAAGAACTTGGTAAGGCCCAAAGTAACGACGGCCCAACTTGTGGTGATGTTGTAAACGTAGCGAGCTCTGACGAAATGGTTGAATCTTGACATAAACCCAATCACCGAGTTGAAAGACGACTTCGCGTCGGTGTCTATCGGCATACTCTTTCATACGTTGTTGGCTTCAGTTAACGGCGTCCGACCATTGAAATGAATATTTTTTTTAGGAGGTCCGTTAACCGTCTGGCAATGATAACAAAATTCTTTGTAAACCGGCGATAATAGCCAGCGAGGCCCAAAAAACCGCGTAAGTCTCTAACTGTAGTGGGAATGGGCCATTGTTTAATACACTCGATTTTAGCTGGATCCACTGGCACCCCTTGTCACGAAATTTCATGACCCAAATAACCCACCATGGTCTGTCCAAATAGACATTTAGATAATTTAGCAACTAGTTTGTTGGCCAACAATGTTTGAAAAACAGTACGAAGATGTTACAAATGTTCTTCCCAAGTGGAGCTATATATCAATATATCATCAAAAACACTAAGACATACTTAAAGAGATACGGTCGAAACACCTCGTTCATCAATCGCTGAAATGTGGATGGAGCATTTGTTAGCCCAAAAGGCATTACCAAAAATTCAAAGTGCCCGTCATGAGTTCGAAGTGCTGTTTTAGCAATAGCTTCTTCTTGTAAACGGATTTGGTGATATCCTGCAAGCAAATCTAGCTTTGAAAAAAACCGAGCTCTGCGTAACTCATCGAATAATTCGTCAGTTGTCGGAATAGGGAATCAGTCTCTAACTGTGATGGCATTAAGTGCCCTATAATCCACACAAAACCTCCAAGTGCCATCTTTCTTTCGGCAAGTAAGACCGGTGAGGAAAAGGAGCTGGTACTCGGTCTAATGATTCCTTGTTGTAACATTTCTTGAACAAGGCGGACGATTTCCTGTTTCTGAAAATGTGGATATCGATAGGGTCGTACTGCTATGGGGGATTTGTTTGGCAAGATTTTGATGGCATGATCCTGAGCACGAACAGGTGGTAGGGAATGTGGCGGTTGGAAGATTTCGGCAAACTCTATCAGCAAGTGTTGGATATCGGGCGGCTAAGGTTCTACAGTTGTGAAGTCCGGGCTTAGCACTTTTACGTGATAAAATTCTGCAATGGCATCCGCTTGAGCCAACTGACGTAGGCCATTGAATTGGATTTGTTGGTTCGTGATGTTGGTATCCCCTTGCCATGTGATGCGTTTATCCTCTAACATAAATTCGAAAGTTGAGGCTGTATAGTTTGTGACCACTGGGCAAAGAGTTGCTAACTATGAAATTCCCAAAACCATGTCCCAACCTTGTAATGGGAGGACATAAAAATCTACATATATCGTAGGCTTCTAAACTACTAGTGCTACTTGTTTAGCCATGCCCGAGCAAGGTAGACGCTCGCCGCTGCCTACCAAAACCGAAAAAGGTGTGACCGACTCAGTTGGTAAATTGAGAAACGTGGCCATCTTAGTTCAAACGAAGCAGTGTGTACTACCGCCATCAATTAATACCTGAACCGGTTTTTCTTTTACTGTCCCGGTAAAACGTAATTAGTTTTATACCCGTCCAGTGGCCGGGTATGAAAACGTCATAATAACACCACAATTTTGAAGTGCATTTTAAAGAGATATTTTTTGTTTAAAACCAAAGTACAAGTACAAGTAGTTAACATAATTAAACAGTATACATAGTTAAAATTTCAAAAAAAAGAGTAAGGATATATAATTCATTTAGCTCATCAGTACAAATTATATATTTTGAATAAAATAAAATTAATTGCCTTCCCATAAATTTTATTACGAATAAACCTACGTAATAAATGATGAGATAAGCCGTTGAGTAGTAAAATTAAGATTAGGTATTAAAATTGAAAATATGTAATTATGAATATTAAAATTAAAATTAAAGATGTACATAGTGGGTGTTTTAGAAATCTATTTTTAATCAACTTTTGACTTAATATTATTAACTTTTAAAAAATTAATAAGTTAATAAGTTTTTTTCTTGAACGGCTAATTAAAAGGTTAAAGCGAGTTATTTTTTAAAAGATATTTTTTCAACAAAGTAAACAATCTCAAGCGTCCCGTATAAGTAATATTTAGTATTAAAATTAAAAATAAGTAATTATAGGTGTTAAAATTACACGGGCCAGAGTTATTTAACCCCCGTATATAACTGGGTCTAGTCAACCTTTTACTTTGAATCAAGTAAGCCCCCATGCCAGATAACAGAACGAAACTCACACTCTTAAGTCTTACCTAGGGTTTCATACCCGTTTCATCGCCGGCTAAATCACGATTGATTACCGGCTTTTCTTTCAGATGTTGTTATTTATGTTGTGTGATCCGTAGAGTGATCATCGATTTATCATGGCTGATCAGTGTTCACTGAAGTTGTTTAGTGGTTTAGTGCGTACGTTCGATCGATTCTTCATTTTAGGGTTTCATGCCATCTTTCATTTTCTGTTATGCTTTGTGTTTGTGTTATTTATCGGCTAAGGATTACACTTTGCATTTTGCAACGACATTTGCTTGATTCATGGTGGACAAGTAAGTTACTCTCTTTCAGTATTTGTCTATTCATGGTGATAATGGTTTAGTGTGTTTATTATCCTCAAGGCACGACACATTTATCATATTTTTTACCTTTTCTTGTTGTATACTTTCAATGTAACGTGTTTTAGGGTTTCATCATTTTAAGGATTTCAGTGTCTTTTCCTGTTATGTCATTTATGTTTTAACAATGGTGATGGATTTATGTTTGTAGGTTAAAAAGTTATTGAAATGCTCGTCCTGTTTTCTCTGAACCATTAATCCGAATAGGGTGCTTCATTTTGAATGTTCATAAGTGTATGTCATCCATTGCTTTTGTTTTAGTTTTTATTGAAATGAAAAGGTCTGTTTGTATTGTATGCAGCTCAGCTCCTTGATTGCAATATAATATTTAAGTAGCCTACTATTTTGATTATTGATCTATGGTATTCTGTATGATTTTTCTTACACTATTCTTTCAGATTACTTTTTGCAAGTATTTAAAGATGGAATTATGTTTTTGTTTGAATTTACATAACATTTAAAGTTAAAAACAATTTTAATTTATTTTTTCTTTAATCTGAAACTTATGGCAAACATGAAAGAAATTGATGAAAATTACCTGAAAATTAAATTTTAAAGTTGATGATTCTTAATAATGGATTTATTGTTGCAGGCTTGCAGAAAGGTAGTAAGTTACTATAGGTAACATAGTTTAAGCTTGTGAATATAATAATGTGTGTTGTATAAGTTTTTTTTTATCATTATCATGTCTTATATTTTTTAAGATCACACCAGCAAAGGACTGTAAATTTGTATTATTTTGAGAATAACTTTAATTTTAAGTTTAACATGCTTCTTTCCTCCATGTTAATCAAAGAATTTTATTTGTTTTGTTTATCTTTTTTGGTTAAGCCACAACTATTAAAACTCATGTCACCACATGTTGTATGTTTTTTGGTGGAACCATGGAGCTGGGGCCGGGGGGCGCATATAGGACGAGGTTGATGTTGTAAAGACGAAAAGGTTAGTCCCTCTAATTACTTATATCATATTAATAGGTCGTGCTAACAATGGACAAAGTAAAAATCGACTTTCATTACTAAACTTTTGTGCTAACATAGCTGCCCATAAAGCAAGTGACCATACAAACGTACATTTTTTTACCAAAACATAAGAGGTATAAGCAAACACAGTAACCCTTTGGTGTGACACATCTCTATTACGTCCATGCATTGTAACTCATGCAACCTTAAAGTTTTTTGTTGTGTGATAAAGATCATACATCATTATATATCTTCACCAGAATCATCCTTATCATCATGTGATACAGTCACACAAGGAATGTTGTTGTGTTTGCTTAAAGTAACTACTGAGTTTGACATATATTCTAGCTCATCTTCCTGCTCACCAGATTCCTGGTTGTTTTTTATCTATATTATCAACATCAACTTCGTCCTAATTCTAGTTTGTGAGAGATCTCCACCTTTAGGCTTGTTTTTCATTGTTTTAAAGCTAAGGAAGGGTAAGGTAAGTGTTAGGTTTAGATAAGGCAGCCTTAGATGAATAATATATAAAATAGTGTCTTGAAGATAAGACTTGTATGGACTAAAATCTGACACATAAGAAAGAATCCCAACGCTGTTGTCATCTTTAGATTTGGTTACCTTCTAAACAGCATCACCTTGTTTTAACCATAGTTGATACAACTAAAAACCATTTTGTTCTACATTTAAAAAATAATACACAACATATTTATTTAGCATTCATGTTTATATATGTTGCATTTGCTTTATCTCCATGTTGCCTTGGTCACTTCTAACCTTTTGCATGTCTCTATCATGTTTTAGATTCATCATAGAATGGTGGAAGCTATTATTCAAATAATGCTGAACCATTCCCAGGTTAGTATGCTAGGTATGTATGATACTTATGTTACAGTATAATTTAATAACTATGTGATCACCTTCACATGTTTTGTGGTTTTATGGCCATTTCCTTGAAAAAAAAAGTTATTCAAAATAAATTACATTTTATCAACATTTAGATTAGCCGAGTAAAATGAAAGTGTACTCATACCTTAGAAGGATTAGATATTGTTCTTGTAACATCCTTCTTCATTACCATGAGAATTGTTTGTAGGTCTAATGTGATTGATTAGGAACAGCAGGAGAGACGGATGCGACATGTGTAGCCTTTATATTGCCTTATACCTGTCGCTACCATTAGATTTTGTGAGAAATGTGTGCAATCCGTGTGTTGTGATTCTGTGGCTCACCCATGTTCAAGGTAAGCATTCAAACTACTTTTATTGTCACATAAATCACACATGCAATGTTATCATGTTTTTTACCACTTTCTCAACCTCCTTTTGTGTAGACATCTTTTCATTCTAGAATAAAATTAACCACCATTATCACTTAAACATGGATTGAATGGTAGTACACAAATTGAAACACAAGAACAAAACATATGAGTTGTATTACCAGATCTCCTGAATCTTGTTTGTTGATCTGCTGGCTAACATCATCTTTCTGAAATGAGCATAATATGGAAGTTTAATTACAAATAATAGATAGTTGTAATACACTGTATGCATAAAATATACCTTGAATGCTTGACATCTTTGTTTGTTAACACTCCTTTATATGTTTGTATGCAGGATTTATAGATGGTGGGAATGTTGGTACCGGAGGCAGTGGAGAAATGCAATAGACAGAGCCCTTATATTGACCTCTATCATGTGCTTTATCCCTAAAAAATAGGCAAAGTGGGCAATCCGTGTGACTTTTTCAACAATGCTCCGGCAGGTGGTTATCCCCTAAAAACAAGGAACATGGGCAATCCATGTGACTACTTTAACAATGCTGTGAAAACCGCTAGTAACCTCCCTCAACTGCAGAAAACCACCTTGTAACCGCCAAAACCACCGAGTTTACACGGTAAGGATTTAATTTCAGCATCATCCAATGTTAAATCCTGGCGGAAGCGTGAAATGCTTGGGTGTGACTTTTGGCTCACAACACATTGATTACAAAAACATACATTTACAATTGATAACTAAAGAAAACATTCACTTAGATAATTATATATATTGGGTTACATTTTCAGTTTCATACAAAATTTGTCTCTACGAGACTTTTATATAAAAACTAATAACCCTACATCAAAAGATTTGTCTTAATCACTTCTTATAATCTCCCAACTAGTAATGGACGTGAACGTCCATGTAAATGCTAAGATCCATCAAATCCATGGTTATCCATACACATAGCTTTCCTACGTACTCATACCATCCATTGTACAGGGTGAAAGTATACATGAGATTATAAAACATACTGATTTCCTGAAAAGGCATACTTAAAACAGTCAACACAAAGTTTGTGAGAACATAGGAATAATCACTTAACAAGATTTTCTTACTGATGCAATATAAACAAGTCCATAACCAAACCTACTTATATGCCAAGTGATTCATAACTGTCACACATATAAATCACAAGATCAAATAACATAACATCGTGACTCTTATTCGACAGTCTTAATCGGGTCCAGTCGATGCAGGAAACATGTTCTTAAGTAGCGCTACCTATATTCTCTGACGGTTTCTTATACGAATTAATGGTTGTGACTTATGGTAATAAATGACAGTAACTTATCAAAATCTTTATTCATATTAGCATCAACAGTAAAATACACAGTATGGTTTTTCCTCCAAAACTTATAAATAAAAAGGGGTTATGTTACTCACATTTGTTTCTACAAACTGATCAGTTATTTCCTATAAAACAATCATTTGTTAGAACAATTTCTTATTCTAATAATTATTATTTTTATATTCAGAAATACCCTTATTTATACTTTAATTTTGAAATAGTAGTTAAAAGTCTCCAAAAATTATAAAATTTTACAAACAATAGTGTCTTTATACCAAGATTATCATATAAAATTTTTAGTTTATATATCCTTATCAGTAGTTTTCTGAAATTTTTACAATATTTCAAATTGATGGCAGAAATAGCTATTTATCTTCAAAAATTCTGAAAATTATACAGAATGTTCTACACTATATCTAACATTTTATGTAAAATGTTCATGATTTTATCTATTGTTTTGCTATTATTTTCGATTTTTATTTTTCAATTGTTTTAAGATATAAAACTTTATTATACTGATGAATTAGTTCGTGAATTTTATTCTGTAACTTAACTATATTACTGAGATGATTATATAAATTTTTCAGATTTTTATTAAGTCCCGATCTTAAATTTTATATTTTCTTTATTATTTCTATTTAAATCCTTTGTTTTAATAAAACCATCAAAACTTTTTGTTTTATAAACTTAGTTACTGAGTTTTGTTGGAAATCAATGAATTTTTGTAGAATTTGTATTAGATTTTGATAGTGAACATCACGAGGGTTTATATGTATGTTAAACACGTACAAAATTTTTGTAAGTTTTTAATCACAGGAGTTTAAGAATCTAACCTTGATTGTAAAGAGTGGATAAGGAAATCTTCAAGCCTCCAAGCTTGTGATGGATGTTTTTGAACTTGATTGATACCACAAAGATGTCAAGTAGATGATGGTTTCAAGGTGGTATTATGGTGATGTTGATAGTGGTTTTGGGTGATATGAGAACCGAGAGAAAGAGGGTGAGTGATGGTGTTTTTGTGCAGAGAGAAATTAAGGGTAGGTTATAGTGGTGGTGCTCGAAGGTGTTGAAAAGGTTGGTTCGGCCGAAGGTTCAAGAGTGGTGTAAGTAGTTGTAATGATTACTTAATCTTAGCCTTGGTAAGGTGTTATGTAGGCTTAATGTGTGTCAAGTTATGAGGGTGTGTGTCAAACTACCGGAAGTGTTTAGTGTCAAAAGGGATAGGTGTCATCTCCCCATGCTAATGTGTTTATAAGTTTGTTAATTGTAATTAGTTAGTGATTAGGTTAAATAAGTATTCTAGTAATCCATTGATTTTGGATTAGTTTGTGTAAATATCTTAGTAATCAAGTGACTAACGTTAGTATTATTAACATTCATAACATACACTAATGTAGCTTAATTTTTTTTTTTCAGGATTATAGATAAATAGAAATTTTTGATAAGTGTTTGCGCGGATAAGGACTTTCCACAGCGGATGAACAAGAGTCTGCAGCGGATGAAGGCTTTCCACAGGGGATGAACAAGAGTCTTCTGCGGATGAAGACTTTCCACAGAGGATGAACAAGAGTCTGCAGCGGATGAAGACTTTCCATAAGGGATGAACAAGAGTCTGCAGCGGATGAAAAAACTTCCAAGTGTCTATAGCAGATGAACAAGTATACACAGTGGATGACTAGTTCATAGCTGATGAACTGTCCACAGCGGATGAACACTCCATAGCGGACAACATACAAAGCAAACACACACGAGTGTTCACAGCGGACATCATCTAAGTCACAGCGGACATCTTATCAACCATTCACAGCGGACGACTGCTTATGCACAGCGGACGGTTTATCATCCACAGCGGACAGCTTATAAACTTAGGATTATTTATGAAATTTTCATTTACATAAGGGTATTTTTATAATTGTACATAGCCATCTGTATAGGCTATAAATAGCATAATACCCTAACCCTTGTAAGCTTTTGATCTTGTTTCATTACTTAATAGTAATATGTTTGTGTATCAAATATCTTATGATGCGCTTACATGATTTGGTAACTTACATGTATGTCTTTAATAACTTATAAAGTTCATATTCTCAATTCTCTATATACATACTCACGTAAGTATTTATACATACTTGCATGTTTTAGAAGCATATACACATGCTTACACATGCTAAAACATATATATAAAACTCTTATAACTATAATCAAATAAAGTCATCTTAGCAATTCTCAATTTAATACGTATATATATAATACTAACTTATAATAATTCCTAGAATTTTAATTTGCCTAACCTTAGTTTTAGGTTCGTCACATCCAACGACTCAGATTGTTTCTACTAGCGGTTACACTCACCGCTAGTACTATAATATATAATGTGGTAGCGGGTGTGCCACCGGCCAATGCATTATAAGAGATGCTAGAATGTGTTTTTACTTCCTCCAGTTTAATGTTCTCGGCCAAAACCGCATCAGGGATGGGCTCGACCTCGTCATCCGGCCAAGGCCCATCATCAAAGAACAATAATTATGGAGTTGATTTGTACTGATGGTTTGGAGAATATTTTTCATCACACCTGTAACACAACCAGAGAGCTTTCTATTTAGTCAATTTTGCAGGGTTTAGGCATTTAAAGCCAATAGGTTGATTTGTTCCTTTTTGATTAGGTGTAACGGTTGTGTTGGTACCTGTTATTGAAGTCGGCTGAGTTTTTGGAGTTGTAAGGATGGGTTTTGAATTCTGATTGAATGAGACCCGACCTAAGCCTTTTTCTAACTGGATCCGGTTTTCATGTGATTGGGCATAATGCATTGCTTCGTCTAGCGTATTGGGTTTGTGAATCACCAAAGATTGTTTAATGTCTAGGCGAAGACCCGAGATAAAGCAACTAACCAAGAATGTCGGTGGAAGGGCCATGGATCTGGTTGAAATTTCCTCAAAACGGTGCCGGTATTCAGCTACCGTAGATGTTTGTTGTAACTTAGCTAACACCCCTTCTAGTTCTTCGAGTTCCTAAAGTCTGAAACGCTGTATAATTGCGTCTGTAAAAGGAGTTCATCCCGTAAAATGGGAATGGCGGAAAAACCAATTGTTGGTCCTCTCGATCGATATAACAGTACAATTGATTAATAAACACAAACAAATCCCACTGAAAACATAAATATCAATGATATTTGTGTAAAATATAGATCAAACACAATAAAATATTAATAAACAATGATGAACACCTTAAGAACACTCAATAAACCCTTGTTAGATCTGAATTAATTGCTAAAGATATTACAAATGTGAAAAGACCCTCAATCAATGGCTCATTCAAGCTTAACAACACTCTAATAACTCTAGCTATATATAGTCTAATGACAATGAGACTTAATGACATTCAGCCCCCTAGACTATGATTAAAACATGACAATTATGAAATTACAATTAAGACACAAACTAGACAAATAAAGATTAAATATATATGTTGTTGACAACAAAATATGTATTAACTCTAAGACCCGTGTTCTTTGTATCTTCAACGACTCACTACTAATCTTCGTTCCGAACGTGTCGTCTTGACTTTTGCGTTGACTTTGACTTTAATGTTGACTTTTGTTGACTTTAACTGCGTTGATAATATTAGACTATTTTTCAGAACCATCAATACTCCCCCTTAGTCTATTATTATCAACGTCTTTCATCGTGATCAACACCGATAAGTCAACTATATAATGATCTTCAATCTCCCCCTAGATTGATGATATGGTATTGAAGATTTTTCATCTTTCAGGCTCCCCCTTTTTGTATGCTCCCCCTCTTCGTGTGCATTCTATGTGAATGATCAGGAATCCTTGAGTGCTTCAGAAGATGTAGGAGGAGGAATCCTAGCTCGGTATCTTCTGCAAACTTGAGGAACAGGTTCTCTGGTATGGTACTTTGCTCAGCTGATGATCGGCCATCATTTGAAGAAAAAATCTATAACACAATCACAACCACAATCTCGCAACTTCCTGTCAGATCATTTCAGTTAACAAATAAACCCAAGTTTATCTGTGTGTGCAATTTCCCGTGAAATGCATTTGAAAATAATAATATTTTAATAGCATAATATGGAAGACTTGAAAAATGATTTGAAATGAATATTTTATTTTATTTTGTTTTATCATATTACACCAAGAACTAATTTGATCAAGAGATCACATCCTTAAGATATACGAAAGCACAAAGATGTATTTAAACATCGACAAGTTAGTGAGATCACACTGATACAGAATCTGGTCACAATTTTAAGTTTTTGAAAGCCAAAACAGTTCAAAAATGATTGTTGGTATATTTGTCCAATTTAAACCCATGCCTTATCCTTTTCAACAAGTGATCTGCAACTGATTTTATCATGTTTTAGATTTAATAAGAGAAGCTCAGATGATTTGGTTCCCATAGGCATCAGGCGAAAAACTTATCCCATCATCAGGGCTTATTGAGTAATATGATTAACTCTGCTTGATTTTCTTTTAAGTTTTTAACAATGATCTTAATTTAAGAATCACTGTGCATTTATTTGGGGAACAGATGATGAGAGCTCCAGGTCTATACTTACGTATAACAGAGGAGATGAACATCTAAGCGTGCTGATGAGAGCTTCAGGTCTATACTCACGTATAACAGAGAAGATCATCACTCCAGGTCAATGCTTCCGCATAGTAGAGGAGATAAGCACGAAAAGGATTCTGAAGAGCTTACAAGAAGCATCAATTCAGAAGCAAGGGTGAGGGAATTTGGGAATCGAAGTAATCAAGGCAGAAGTCTGATACTCTCAACCTATTTTTGACGAGACTTATAACTTTGTGCAGGCCGAAATGTCAGGAGAATAATCCTTATCATCGAGTTCTAAAGCTTTAGTTAGGCTACAGAATCACTGTTTACTTCGTTTTCAGGCTGAGCCTACCAAGCATATCATATAATGAAACTATCTTTTTTAGATTTTAGAATATTAAGTGATACAGACATTTACATCAGTTACTATCATTTCTCGCAAAGTACAAGTCATGCAAATAAGCATACCAAGAAGACATACTATCATTTCTCAGTCATCCCTGTTAGGGATAGATCTCTTGTATAGGTTTAGATGATATATATATCACTCTTGTAATCATAATTGTAATTATTGTTCTTAATGATATAAAATGAATATATTTAATTATAATTGTGTTTATGAACTAAATAACATTTATTTTGCACTTCATTTAATATATTCATCTATGATATAATATATTTCAGAATATATGTGTGAATGTGAAGGAAACATTAAACTGTGTCAATTTGGAAAATTGACCCAAGTGTTGGAACAACTGCGGATGAATAAAGTGTTCTTCCGTAGATGTTCTCAGGAACATAACTGAAGAATGTATATCCGTAGATCGCCTACGAAAGAACAACAAATGCTGAACAAATCCAAAATCAAGTGGAGCTATTGAAGGAGAGTGTGCTGCTGAAGAACAAGTACAAGAACTCATGCGGAAGCACAACCATTAAAGAACAAGTACAGTACAACAGTTGCTGCGGAAGACAGACTACCTGCGGAAGAGTAAATTCCTGCGAAAGACCAATTAACTCGGAATTCAACATCAAGTTAACAAGTCAACATGGCAGAACATCAACAACATTAATGACGATTGAAGACGTTTTATTCAAGCGGATATTCCACGTCACATCAACAAATTTTATCATCGGTAGAATCATTGTAAATCTCGAATTCCTAAGCCGATAAACATGGCAAAGATTTGGATAATGATAATTAGCTTAATTATAGCAACAAAATAGCTAGCAATATAACAGCATTAGATCTCTATAAATAGATACGAGATCATCAACATATGTAATCAATAAATCATATACATAACAATAGTTTAGAATCATTTGAATCATTATTGATCATTATCTGAATCGTTGTATTCAAGATCAGCAACATCAATAGCAACAAGAAAGCATTCAATCAACGTTCTTGAGTTCTCTCGGTTTGATTATTCTTATTTTATTCGTTTGATTGATTGATTTTATTATTAATAGATTAAACATCAAGTATAGATAATTTCGCGATCAATACTTGTCCAAATCAATTCTGATAATTCCTGAACGATCTTAGGATTCTCAATCCCAAATCAAGTTCTTAGTTCCCGTGAAATTTTTTTATTCTCCCCAGAAATTTCTTTTAACTGTCATGAAACAAAAAAAAAATTCCCTTTTTTTTAAGTATATAATAAATAGAATTGAAAAAAGAATTTTACTAAAGAAAGTCTTCCAAATTATACTAGCAAAAACATGAGAAATGAAGTAATAAGAAAAATGCAGTGATTGTGAATGGTAGATAAGTATCCAAAAAGCGGATGAGATACCATAACCTGTTTGTTCTGCCTCAAATTTGAATTAGGAACAATCCCAGTCAGTAAACCGGATTACTGATAGGCCTCCTGAATTGTTCCTGCAATCATAAACAGATTAGTTAGCGAGGGGGACCCAGGCCATCATGGTCCTGGGAGTTCCTTTTTCATCAGTGTATGTAACCTGTTTAAGCACATACTCTTTTGAAAAATCATTTATTTCTTTATCCTTTTCTTTTTGTTTTACTTTCCAAATTTGTTTCTATTCAATTACTTTTGATTTGAAAGAATTAAATTTGTAAATCATTTTCTGTTTAAGACCCGAAGGAAGAGATTTTAATTTTGAAACATTGGTCTTTTTCATCTTTGAATCATGTGAAACCGGCTTCACATGAGAAGATTTGGATAGATTGTTCTTTATCCAACCATTCAAAGATATGTGCTTTTTACCTTTTGAACCCGAGAAGCAACCTGTGTTATCTTTACCTCCCGAACCTTACCTTTGAACCTGAGGGCACTTCTTTAGCACATGACCTTCTTTTCCACATCTAAAGCAAGCCTTGAAAGGGTTTTGGTTCTTTGTAGTCCCGTGGTTAATAAGAGAGGGTGGAGCCTGCTTTGAGGTTGTTGCAGCTTGTTGACAACCTTGAAGCTTCTTCTTTTGGATATCAGAAAATTGAACCTTTTAAGGCTTTGTCAATGTGGATTTCGAACTGGGCTGTGATTTGATTTGTGATGTTCCGGGAGCTGAGATCTAAACATTATTTTTAGAACCTTTTTATATGACTGGTGACTTGTTAGACTTGGAAGCAGATTTGTAAAGAACATGATGGATAGCAGATGAAGATGGTGAGTGCTTCTGCTGAGTTTTGGAGGAACTGCTGATTTGTTTAGCAGTTGGAGATGAGATCCGTATAGGTCTTGATTCAACTGTTGGAAGCTTTTGACACTTGATAACTTCAGGTAACTTGATGATCTCTGGTTCATCATTAGAACTTATCCAGTCCTGTATACACAAGTCAGCTTCCAATGGATCTTGATTGATGACTCTTGTTGTGTCGGTTTGTGTTGTTGAGTTCTGATTGCTTGACGATTCCACAGCTGTTCCTTCTTTGACAAACTTGACAGGAACAAAAGAAGGGATGTTACCTGTTTTGAATTTGTTAAAGAAGTTACATGAAACAACTGATACTGGTTTTGAAGCATTAGAGTTGGAATTATTATTTTGCAGATCAGATCCTTGCTTGATGAGCCCCAAACCTGCAGGAAAATCATATTCATCTCGAACCTCTTTGTGATTAACGCTGCTTAAACCTGCATGTAAACTATTTGTATCTGCAGCTTCAATTAAACATTAGATGGATGAGGTTGAGGCATAGGAGAGTAACAGTAAGTGCTAGGACGAGGATAAACATATGAAGTTTCACCACATCCCACACCCGTTTTGATTCTAGCTCCCCTTTGCTTAGAGAATAGTTCTTCGTGTTTCATCCCTGATATCGTCCATTTATCAAGTTTAGTTTTAAGCTTGCTAGCGTCAAATTCTGCTAATGTGACTCGTTCCCTCAAAACATTAATCTCGACATTCTTTTCTAAAAGATTTCTTTTTAAAAGATCATTTTCTTTTAAAGCTTCTCTTAGTTTAATAAAATATTTGGACTCATTGATTTTAAGTTCTTTGTTTATTCATTTTAATTCCTTTTCATTTTCTAACAATAATCTGTTAGCTTTATAAACCCCGAATAAACGAATTTTGCAGGGAGGAGAACACATGTCTTGAACTATCTCATAGGGGAGTCCCATAACTATCTTTTCAGCAGCTAGGGCTTTTTCACATTGACATACGGGAGTGTTCTTTTTGTATTATTCCTCCTCAGTAGCTCTCTTCTTGGCTTCTTCAGCTTCACCTTCCTCTTGTTTTCCTTTATCCTGAACTTTACTCTACAATCACCAACATCACCAAAACTCTCACCTTGAGTATCACACCTGAGTTCTTTGAAAGGATCAAAATCCTTAATTGAATCCTCATCACTGTTTACCACCTCAACCATTAATACATGGTTGATTTTTTCTTTAGTTTTTTGATCTCAACACTTGAAGATACACCACCATACATAAATTGACTGTACTCTTTTCTTTTCATATCCAAGTCAAATAACTTCAACTTGTTGATAACTTCCATGAGTTTATAGTCAGCAAAATTCCTTTTCTGCTTTAACAATCTAACTTGTGGACTCCACTGTGGAGGAAGAGAGTCCAGAAGTTTTGTGACTTGTTCATGGTTCCCCAGTTGGTCATCATACTTCTTAAGGTTGCTTGCCACCATCAGAAATCGATCAATAAAATCAGATATCTTTTCATCTTTCATGGCAACAAAGAATCAAACCGACTTTGTGCCATTTTGGCATTGTCTGATTCGAAATCGGCAGAAAATGACATTTTCAGTTAAAAATATTAAAATTCACTTTAACAACCAAAACTAAAATTATTTTTCCAAAAATTTGTGAATGATATTCTCCCCCCGAAAAAATACTTTTAATGTCAACTAAATGGTTTCTAAGCAACTGGGGTCAAGCTGAACTTTCGTTGAACTTTCAATAATTTCGCTGGCAAATTCGCTAGCCGTTTCTCTCCTAATTTCGCTGGTAATTTCAGCAGCAGTTTCGCCCAGCAATGGCGCACAGATGCTAGTTTCGCTGGATAGTTTCACCCGAAACTAGTTGAACTTTCGTTCAGAGAACAATTTGGCAGCAACTTCGCTGGGATTGGCACACAAACACTATGAACTTTCGCTGGAACGAAGAAACCAGATCCAAAAACCAAGAGCAGCTTAGTTTCGCTGAAGGAGCCCTAGTTTGGCCAGGCGAAACTATATAGTTTCGCTGATTGAAGCTGTAACTTCGCTGGACGAGCTGTAAATTCGCCCAACGTATCTGAACAGCCTTTTTCAGCACGAAATCAGCTCAAACTCATCCAAATCTCAATGAATTTAAGATCTGATGATTCCTATATCTTCCCACACTAAAATCGAGCAATCCTCAATCAATTTCCATATCCAAAACACCCAAATCAGTAAGCAAAATCAATGGAACAGTAACTAGTATTCGAAAAGTCCCAAAAACCAACTAATCAAGAGCACAATGGCTTTGATACCATATTGTTGGTCCTCTCGATCGATATAACAGTGCAATTGATTAATAAACACAAACAAATCTCACCGAAAACACAAATATCAATGATATTTGTGTAAAATATAGATCAAACATAATAAAATATTGATGAACAATGATGAACACCTTAAGAACACTCAATAAACCCTTGTTAGATCTGAATTGATTACTAAAGATATTACAAATGTGAAAAGACCCTCAATCAATGGCTCATTCAAGCTTAACAACACTCTAATAACTCTAGCTATATATAGTCTAATGACAATTAGACTTAATGACATTTAACCCCCTAAACTATGATTAAAACATGACAATTATGAAATTACAATTAAGACACAAACTAGACAAATAAAGATTAAATATATATTTTGTTGACAACAAAATATATATTAACTCTAAGACCCGTGTTCTTTGTATCTTCAACGACTCACTACTAATCTTCGTTCCGAACATGTCGTCTTGACTTTTGCGTTGACTTTGACTTTAATGTTGACTTTTTTGACTTTGACTGCGTTGATAATATTAGACTATTTTTCAGACCCAACACCAATCATACCAAATCGATGCCGCATCATCAAGAGAAAAGGACGCAATCGTCACCCGGTATTTGTCCTTGATTTCATAAAAATCAAATTAGTGGTTGGCCTGTGCGACCCATCTTTCCGGATGCCGACCCATCGTTCCGGATACAGACCAAAAAAGTAGGGAAGATTAATCTGCGCGGGTTTCTGTCGGCCTAGTACTGCTGACGATTCCACACCAGCATCTTTGTGTTTATGTTTCTGGTCACGGTCATTGTTCTCAATACGCAGTAGGACCAGATTAATTGTCTTTTTCATTTTCAAGGAATGAAAAATTAAATAGATGAAACATCATCGCGTATTGAGGCTTGTTCTTGATCGGATTTTTGCTGTGCCTCCTGCAGGATCTTGAGGTTTTCATCCATCACTTTGAATCATGTGCCATCAGCCATGATGCTAATGGACAATGAAAGCACCAATGGAGTGATTAAATTAATAACCAATATTGATAACAATAAGATATATAAATAAGTAATGATAATAATCCGAGAAGGAGTTGAGGAAAATTGAATTACAGAAATTGAATGAGAATGAGACTATCACAATTGTGAGATAAGTTTCTTTGATGATCCTCTAGAGTCTAGACAATCTTAGACCGCTTTAAATAGATTATAATTAATAATCTAATTAAGGACATAATCTCTAAATATAATTGGTATTTTTGACTCCCTCTTATTCTTTCTTGGACTAGAAGCAACATTCTTTTTTTGTTGATCGATTGAGCTGTCAACCACGGTTTCCTTCAGCTCATGTGACACGCTTTCATTTGGGCCGACTTGCTTCACAACATCGAACAATCCAAATTTTGCGGAAGAAGTCTAAAATGTTTGTCTTAGGTTTTATGACAAGTCATTTTTACTGTCTATAAATTAGCTCCTAGGATGAATTTTAAGGATTCGTATGTTTATCTACCAGCAATATTCTCGGAAAAATAGCCCAAACATAATATAAACGTTTTTTAAATCCTTAACATACAAGTTCCATTGGTTATATTAGTCAATGGATTATATTAGTATGGCGATCTTACATATAATGTTTACGATAAGAATAATTTTACCATAAAAGCTATACTATATGAACCATTAACATCTTTTATATATTTGTAATGTTGTTTGGTTGGAGTACACACTTGATTAACATGTCCATGCTACATGAGTGATGTGGATTTCATTCCAGTTGCAAAAGAAGGAAAATCTTGTTGGCTTGATTTCCCACCAAAGATGGTTAGCTCCATGACATAAAATCGACACTCATAATAAAAACTTTCTAGTGGAACTCATATGAGAAAGGATCCACCATTGGTATTAACCGATAAAGAAGTTAATCATTGACTATTTATGAAGGAACTTCGTACGGTTTGAACACTTGTAACTGGTCACAATGACGACACTAGAGATTTTTTCTTATGGTGTCAGTATTTACGTTCTTTGATTCAAACAACTTAGACGTGATAGTTTTTGGGTCAAAGATCGGGCCGGGTTCAAAATAAAAGACATCGTCACTAGGAAAAAAAATCAATGACATTCAAATATAGATCCATTACATCTTTGATGGTAATTTTGCAAAGAATTGCAATATAACAAATACAAGCATTATTCATATATTTATCACCAATCTGATTACGTAAATCCATTTTAACATGCTTCATTAAATAAAAACATCTCTTAATACTCGTGGTTGCAAGCCGTAGAACTAGTGTTTACTTCAATAAAGAATTGACTAAAGTATATTCAATATGTTTCTTTACGATCAATAAAACTAATTAATAATATAATTAGGTAAGTTGAAAGTGAGAATTGTCTAGGATTTTGGGTTTTTAATTCTAGTATTTTACAATTTACACAATTAAGACAAGAGTTTTTATTTAGATCATTATGTATCTTTTTAATTACTATTTTTACTTACAAAGAAAAAAAAACTGTATACTTCTTTTAAAACCAATGTGCAATGAGGAAATATTTTTTTTCTTCAAAAAACAATTATGTCAATCGTAAAAAAGATTAGTGTCATTTGAAATTTGCGTATTACACGTTCTTTTTGAAAACGAAAAAAATGGTGTCAGGCCCATCCTCCCAAGGTAGTTTCGCCCGGTAACTAAAACGAGATATGAAGAAACAATTTGCACAGGTTTCATACCAAAAGACAATGTTAATCCGTCACGAATACCAAGTTCTATTCGTGTGGATTAGATTGTGTAGAAGTAGTAATTTAAGGCCACATTAGTTTTCATATCTATCATTTTAGCCCTCAATTTTTGTGAACTGCAAATAAAAAGTTGTATTCGGTAACCGGTTTGGTTACCCTTAACGGTTAAGAGAGCAAGAGTGGTGTGTGTAACGAGAGAAAAGTGATTTTGGTAGTGCTAATATGGACGGACCCCCTGTGAACGATTGTTGTTCGATCTGTCATGGCATCTTCAATATTCCTCATCAAGCCAATTGCTCTCACTGGTTTTGCGGTACCCTTTTCTTTTGATTTCCTTCGTTCTCTCGATTTCCCACTTTTAATTAGCAAAATCATGATTGTATTCGGTTGATTTGATAGCATTTGGAAGAAACCAACGATGTAATTGTTGTTTGAATCGTCAATTGATGTTCTTGTATGCACCTACTTGTGATTATTGGGGGAAAGTTCTTATCTTGGTCTCCGAATGTAAAGTATTCTTCTTTTTGATTCGTAAATTAGGGTTTTGACATCAAGATTAGGGATTTTTTTGACTGTGTAGGTGAACTTGATGATTTGTGGCATTTTGTTTTCTAGTAATTGGACTAGAATACATATTGAGGGGGTATATACTTGCTGTAAGTTCTTTGTTTATCAAAATGGTATGTTCATTGAATCAGAGTATCTTTTGCTGTTACCTAAATAGAGCAATGATCATGATGTATGTAATATTCATTACTTTTTTAAGGTTTTGCTCTCTTCAATCTCTAACAATAGTAAATGGATGTCGGAGACACGTTCTAGGCTCCCTGTTTGCTAATTTCTTTCTGATTTGATCCATTTGAGATAAAACACAATATACACGACAATGAACCATTGTAAGTAGATGGGGCAAATTTTCCACTACCTGAATTTGTAAGAATCTATTTGAAGTTATGGATATAATCACTTTAGTAATTAATATATATATCTTTCTTTTTTCTTATATTAGGCAGTTGCATTTTACAAGTTTGGAATCATGGGTCACCAATACGACCATGTAAATGTCCTCTTTGTCGTCGCCAGATTACTTTGTTGGTTCCTAGTCAGGCTTCCTCTCAGCAAGTTAATAGTCCGGAAGCTTCTGAGATTTTAAAAAAGATTGAAGCCTATAATCGTCTTTTTGGTTCGGAGTCAACTGGTCTTAGCCAGGTATTCATTTGATGCCAATTCAATATTATTTGATGCTAATTCAATTTTAAAGTGTGGATAATGATATATGATTTTCTTTTGTGATGTAGTGCATAGAACCCGTAGATGTATGGGGAGAGTCAATTGGGTTGCTTTTATCTTTAAAATTGGTTAAGTTTTACTGTCTCTTCAGAATCATTGATAACTAGATTAAATGTCCAAGAATTCTCAAAACAAAACAGGATTATTTTGGGTGTGTAAAATTGCAAACTGTTTATAACTATTTTGACTTTTTCAAAGTAATAATTTGAATTCAAATGAGACATGAAGGAAGGATAAGGTAGAAAAATGTAGCAGCCAAGGAATTTCATCAATCGATATAACATATTGAAACGACAATGCCTTCTTCTCAGATTTTGTACTTGATTCTGTTTGACATAACTTGATAGTGAAGTTTGCAGAGTTGACTAACATTATAACTGGCTTTACAGAGTTGACTAATTATACCTGACATACTGGCTGTTTATTTGAGTTAATAGCTGTTTGTATGAAGTCTGAAAGTTAAGCGATAGTGTCTGAACGCTAAACATTAAGACTGTTTGGAATGTTTGAATGCAACCCTTGAATGTTAATTGTATTTCTTTCTTTTCATCTTATGTTAGCATTCCTCCTATTTAGCTTGTGATTTGGTTGCTCTTGGTTATAGAAATCAAAAACTAATGAAGACTAAGGTGGTTCTATATTTGTTAGCTAATATAAAGCTTATGCCAATCACTTAACTTGTAGTCGATCTTTTTTAAATATTTTATTTTGATGTTCCATATAATAGTGCTCATAAATTTTTTTTTGTTAATGCTTTTAAAACAAGTATTCATTTGGACTAGGAGGTAAGTATCATCATCATACGAAATGTTTAGGAAATATAAGATGATAAAAGTTGAAAACTTTAAGCCGTTTTTGTTTTTGCAGAGAGTGCAAGACCTTCCGTTTCTCCTCAGAAGATTGTTTCGAGAACTCATGGATCCTCAAAGATCTCTCCCATTTGTCATTAAAGCACGCCTATATCTAGCAGTGAGTTGATAATATTCAATTCCATTTTGATGCATATATGATTGCTTGCTACCATAAGTCTATGCTAATTGTTTTTCCTTTTGCTCCTTCTTTGGTGATGTTGTGTATATGCTAATTGTTTGTCACTTTGTCATCTGCTCCTGATTTTGTTTTAGATTGACTCTCTGATCTTTTTTGTATTCTGCACCTTGTTCCATGATAGTTATTTTTCAAATATTTATATGGTTTTATTCTAATATTAGGATTGATTGGAAGGTCTTTTCAACTCTTATCTTTAACCAACTGTTGATTGTTGCTCACTTGCTCGTGGTGGGAGTACTGTTTTTACTACAGATGAAATTTAGAACAAAGAACAAAGAAACCTAAGAGAGAGAGAGAGAGAGAGAGAGAGAGAGAGAGAGAGAGAGAGAGATGGCTTTGAGTGTAATGTGAAAAGAGAATAGAAGGTGTGGGTGGTTGTGTGACACTGATGTAGTGTTTGTTTTTCAATTTTCATTTTTTTTTTGGTAACCATGAGAACCAGTTATTGGAAAACTCACAGGCCAACTCACAAAACTTATGAATACTCTGCTAACCAATAGGATTACGTAAATCATAGCTTGCGCTGGGCAGGTGACCTTTAAGAGGTTACGACAAGTAAGCAGTGGAAGCAAGATTCGAACCTGAAACCTCTATTAGAGGAAAATCTATGTCTTTACCACTGCACCATGCTATGAAGGTTAGGTGTAGTGTTGTAGGAGCTTCTTTGGTGCTCAAGTGAAAAGAGAGACTAAAAAGAATATTGAGATTACGTTTTTCTGATTTTTTTATATGATATTTAGTTTCCTTGAGCTTCTATGGTTGCACATAAAGACACAAAATAGGACAATTAATGCTTTTTATATTATTAAACTGTTAATATATTTTTATTATCTTATCATTAGGGATTAACAGGATAGAAAATGTTATATAGAATTTGTATGCAAGTATATGATGAATATTAGACTCCTCATGATGCGAGGCTAGCGCCTTCGCCTTGCACCTTGGTTTCTAGGACTAACTGTCTCATGCCTTTTAAAACCAAGTTTACCATATGTGAGTGCTTGCAATACTTGTATCTTATCCGTGTTGAAGGGACACAAAGAGGCTATTACAAAGAAGAGGTTGGGTTCGACCCATTTAGATGGTACAAACATCATTCATGTGTTGGTCAGTTGGTGCATCCCTAAACTTGATTGAAAAGGACAAAACAACTCATTAAATTACATAGGTGGTCATTGGTTTAATCGTATGAAAAATAATCTGGTTTGTGAAAGATCAAAGATGTACTCTTATTGCTCAAGTTGTTGCCTTTTCACACAGTTAATATCAACCGCTGTTTATGTACTTAGCCCTGTGGACATTATTCCCGAAGGTATGTAAATGTATCTAGTCATGCTGCAATTGGCATAATTTATGTTATACAAAATGTTGACTAAAATGTATGTTTAACGATATGTTGGTTATTATGACAGCATTGTTTGGAATACTTGGGCTGTTGGATGATGTCATTATTGCCCTCACGTTCTTCCTTCATGTTGGCACCTTGTATCGAACTACACTTTTGCGCCGTTATGGAGGATCTTCAAATTGACAACCTTGAACCTTAAATGGACGTTGGTTGAACTTTGTTTACACCTGCAGTATCTAATATTGTTACCGTATAGAGATTATGATATTCGTATGCTGTTGGACATGGTTATTCTCTCAGTTTTATGTTTTAACCTGCGGTTTGAACTTTTGTATAGGAATTCATGTGTGGTGCAATGTATGTTTCATCTTTTTTCATCCTTTGTGAAGATTAGATTTGGAGTTTAAAGGTTGAGTTTACCTCCTTGACCACTCTTTTAATTCCAATCGGGCAACGAAAAACAAAGCCGTGAGATTTTTTATGGGTTAACTAAACAATATGTATTAGTATGAAGGATTAGACGCTACAATTTAAGCTAAAAGAACTGCATTTTATTTAGATCGCCGGGCATAGAATATTAGTGATCTACGAATAAGTCAAGAGTTTAATTTTACAAGCCAAGCTTGACCTAGGTTATTTGGTACCATTGATGATTAAAAGTTCATAAATGCCAACAATGTCCAAACAATATGTCCGATGCCACCGATCACATTATCATAGGATACTCACTCCAAGTTTTTGACTTATTCACCACAACTTATCATGTTACTGTTTATTGAAAAACTAAGTTTTACCATATATTAATTATATAATGAATCCTACAAGAACTAATAAGTGGACATTGAACTAATTAAAAACATATATACTTATATCAATTTTCTACATTTATTTTGTAATATATATACTTATGTATTATAGGCTTTTGGTATCGTTACTAAAAAAACACACGTTTTAGTACCAGGTTGATGAGCACAACCTGGTTCTAAAACGTGTCATTTTGAAGTTATAGACCACCAAACACTGATTTCAAAAGTATGTTTCCCAAACAGGTGAAATGAATAAAAGTACGTATATTTTGATATAGTTTTCCCAGTTAAACATGACAAGAGGGGCCGACACGCGACAGATGCTCCTATCGATGTTCTCGACGACGTGATGAATGCGACTTCTTTTGTGCTTCTTGTAGTTGTCTTCGTGTGAGCACTATAATTCTTGTTCTTGTGACAACTGGTACACCAACATCCACATGTCTATATAACACATCCCAATGGAACACAACATACACTAATTAACACACTGAAATGGATGCAGCGCCCATAATTGATGGCAAGAAGCCACATGTTGTGTTCATACCATTTCCTGCACAAAGTCACATAAAGTGCATGCTCAAGTTAGCCAGGCTCCTGCACCACAAAGGCCTTGACATAACCTTTATCAACACCGAGTGGAACCACAAGCGCCTTTTCAAGTACGGTGGCTCTAGCGGCCTCGATGGGCTCCCTGGTTTTCAATTCAAAACAGTTCCAGACGGGCTCCCTGCAAGTTCAGATGATGAAACTGAACCAACTCAAACTTTAGAGGAAATTAGTATGTTCCTCTTAACGAACTTCTTGAATTCTTTCCTTGATGTTGTAGCCGGTCTTGAAACTCCGCCTACTTGTATAATCAGTGATGGTTGCATGACTTTCGCGAACACCATTGATGCTGCGGAGAAGCTCAATATCCCCATCTTTCTGTACTGGACCATGGCTGCGTGTGGTTTCATGGCATTTTACCAGGCTAAAGTTCTGTTTGAAAAAGGACTTCTCCCCCTTAAAGGTTAGATTTTCTAGTTTAACAATTGGTACTTTCAACCTATTTGACCTGTTTCTCATTTAGCTATATGTTTTAGCTGTGCACAATTTTGTTAATCAATCTTGTATTGTTATGCAGATGAAAGTGACTTGACAAATGGTTACACCAATACATTGCTGGATATCCCAGGGATGGAAAAAGTCCGTTTAAGGGATCTACCTGAACATATGTTAGCCACAAAACCTGATGATCCCGCATTTCTTTGGCACGTGGATTCAGCTAGGAGGGCTGATAAAGTTTCACATGTGATCATCCATACTTTCGACGAATTAGAAGCCACACTCATCAAAGAGATTAAAACCATCTTTCCACATACTTACACCGTCGGGCCTCAGCAGTTACTTCTGAACCAGATCACCGATAAAGAAACCAAAAAGCCGAATTTCAATGGCTACAGTTTATGGAAGGAGGAACCCGAGTGCATCCAGTGGCTGCACTCGAAGGAACCAAACTCTGTGGTGTATGTCAACTTTGGAAGTCTAGCAATGATGTCATTACAAGACTTGGTGGAACTTGGTTGGGGACTTGTTAACAGCAACCATAGCTTTCTATGGATCATACGCGTTGATTTTGTTGATGGGAAGTCTGCGGTTTTGCCTCAAGAACTCAAGGAGATGATCAAAGGGAGAGGCTTTATTGCAAACTGGTGTTTACAAGAAGAGGTGTTGAACCACCCTGCAGTTGGTGGGTTCTTGACTCATGGTGGGTGGGGTTCGGTGATTGAAAGCTTGACAGCCGGGGTGCCGATGGTATGCAGGCCATTTTCGTTTGATCAGCACGTTAACTGTAGACAAATGTGTAAGGAGTGGGAGGTTGGTATTGAGATTGAGGGTGATGTGAATAGGGATGAAGTCGAGAAGCTTGTGAGGGAGTTGATGGATGGAATGGAGGGTGAGAGAGTAAGGAAGAAGGCTATGGAGTTCAAGAAACATGCGGAAATCGCAACACTACCTAATGGTTCATCATCTTCAGATGTTGAAGAACTTGCTAATGAGATTACCAAGTTATCATGCAACTAGAATCCCATTTTTGTGTAATATTCAGCAAATTTTGATATTGATTATGTTTGTTTTCATTTTAGTTAGCATATGGTTTTATAATCTCTAAAATCTCTATATACTGTCATATTGTGGAACATAGGAAATACTATCCTGATAACACATTGTGTTGGAAATGATCAATGAGCATGCAAATGATTCCATGTGGTGGTGTGTTAAGAAAATACGTATGAGACTTTTTTACTTGTAAGAGTCTTCAGTCGTGACATTTTTTTGGCAGCAATGTGTCTTCAGCATCAACTAATCCAGGGCCGATTTGCAGATTTCAGATCCCCTGTGAGACATTTCTAATTTGTTAAACTTAAATATATTAATTCAGTTAATCAGGCCTCCTATAGAATATGTTATTTGGTTTTAAAATGTTTATTGATTATTTGAGCCCCGTGTATATTTGGAAATAAGTTTATAGTTTTTTTACATGTTAATCGACGGCTAGTACCTAAATGACAAATAGTGATAATGATAATGATAATGATAAGGTGACAGTGACAGTGACAGTGATAAGGACAATGACAATGATAATGACAATGACAATGACAATGGTTTTCCCATAACAAAATAAATATATATTATCGTTTCCCTAGTTTTTTATTGCTCGACCTGCTAAGAATAACCTAGATCGTTCATTTTCAATATCTTGAAGGTGTGGATAGGTTTCTTTAAGTAGTGCCCATCGACCTCCAACTTTAGGTTTGAAACCTCTATATCCAGTTCGTCCTACACAAGCTTTGTATACATTCGCCTTTGCACGAAATTTTGCTTTATTGCTTTTTGCCTTCACACAAATCAACAAGTTATTAGTAATATTTGTAAACATAAACACGACGACGACGATAATAATAATAAAAATAACGACGGTGATCATGATCATCATCATCATGATCATAATAACAATAAAAATAACAACGACGACGATAAATAAATAAATAAATAATTGGGCCCCAAAATTTTGAGCCATAAGCGGTTACTCACCCAACACACCCTTAAGGCCGGCTGCCCGGCTTTGAACTAATGACTTTTAATAGCAACGGACTTTTAGTTGTATGTTCCGATCAGTTGCTAAAACCATTGCAAACTAAGATAAGTAGCAATGATCGTTTAGAAGGTAGTTTTGTATTGTGAGTTCGGTAAAACAATTGTTATATTGTTTGCAATCACTTTCTAAATTCAAGTTGGTGCTGCTTTTGCTGTTGATTCTAGTGTAATTCATATCTAAAGTTGCAGACTAATTAAGACCTAAATGATTCCTAGTTAAGTTATAATTCAGGTTAGAAAAGGTAGAGTACACTCCTTGTATAATCACAGACTTAAAGAATTCAAGCTTGCAAAACCGACGAAGAATTATTCAAATTTGGGAGTTTACATTGAAAATCTTTGGCAAAAGCTAAGCTTATCTGAATCAGGTTTTAGCAAATTATGCTAAGTTTCAGAGGGTAGCTTAAATAATTACCAAATGGTCCAACACCAAACAAAGGCTGATAACACTAACCTTAATTATGAAACAAACCTAACACTGATGATTGAGATTTGATTTGATTAACAAAATTCCACAATAAAACATTTCTTCTTGAACATTGTTCGTATAAGGATAATAAATGACAGGTAGGCTATGGGGTATACTCTCACACTTTATTACTCTATGTAAGCGTTATATCATCCATTTCTTTCACTTACCTATACTCACTAAACCAAGAAATGATCCCACTCTCTTTCAGCCTCAATTTAGTCTGTAAAAAAAATAAACAAAACGACTGGTTCTAAGTAGAGGGACCCAACATCGACCTTTAAAGCTTGTTAAAGCCGTCCCGAACCTGCTTTTAACGCCCCTTAATGCCCAAGGACGTGGGACGTGAGAATATACTGGGTGACCTTATGGCAATCATAATTATTATTTTTATCAAAAAAAATTATAATATATTCAATAGTCAAATTAAGATGCAAGTTATGAATAGATAGAATAGTTGCAATGCTTCACAAAAGATATGTAAATTATTTCCTAAACCTTTATTCTATCTGGGTAATATATGAAATTCTAACATAACATAATATAAGTATATATGAAAGTATAGAGTATGTAAAAGGACATCTCATGGTGGAGAGTGGGAAGTTTAAAAGAGAGTAGTGAGGATTAATCCCTTTTACATAGAGTGGTGAGGAGATATAAAAGAGTTAGACAAACTTTTATCTGACCAACTAGACTGTGGAAAACATCAGAGAAAGAACTCAAACATCAAACGAACCCAATTAGACTAGAAGTGAAATTACCAATAACCAGTGAACAAAGAAGTCACAACAATCTGGATCAACTGATAGTTTGGCTCAGTTGTCAAACCAAAATTTCATCAATTATGGTTACAATTTTAGCAATCAAGATTTTTCCCCGGATTTTACAATCTTTAATCATTTTCTTTTTAGCTAAAACATGTAAATCTTTGATTGTCATGATTGAAGTGTGTTTTTATAGTTTTATTTTCAGTATTTATTAAAAAGTTTGTCATTTTATATGGGCAAATACCATAAAAAACCAATATACTTTCAGTTTTTTCTAACAAAAATCTTTGTACAATTTTTTACATGTAAAAACTAGTATACTTTCTGTTTTGGTCTCATAAAAATCTCTCAATAATTTTTACATATAAAAAATTAACATACTTTCCATTTTTCACATAGAAATCCCTTAACACTTATTTATACATTAATGTCACTTATTTTTAAATTCAAGCAAATTCTAATAAGAAATTAAAACATCTTTCGTACCAATTTTTTTTCACATTTTTTTCCTTACGTGGCACAATATGCGAGCTTGAGCTTGTCTCGTTCAACTTACGTGTGCTCGAGCTCGAGCTTCGTTCATTACAAACTCTATTTTAAAACTATTTCGAGCTTTAGCTTTAGAAATATAGTTCACTAGTCGAGCTTGAGTTCGAGCTCCCATAACTTAGAGGATCCAAACTCGAGATCCCATAACTTAAACAAGCCATGAAAGGGAAAAAATGCACGCAAACAAAACAATCAGTACAAAAGTTGTTTTAATTTCTTTTTAGAATTTGCTTTAATTTAGAAAGTGAAATGACTTCAATATGTAAATAATTATTAAGGGATATTTTATATGAAAAAGAAAAAAAAATATGTTGTTTTTTTAGATGCAAAAAATACAGAGGGACTTTTATAAGAAAAACAGAGAATATGTTGATTTTTTACGTACAAAAAATTATTCAGTAAATTTTATAAGAAAAAAACTGCTAGTATATTAGTTTTTCATGTTATTTATCAGTTTAAAATTTTGACAAAATTGTTAGTATTCCATAACTGAGGCCACCTTAAATTTAGGATTCCCTATACCCAATTCCCCATATCCTCTGCTGTAACTTCTACTTTCTTACTACTTTATTCAATTAGCTTTTCCTTTGCTTTAGAAAAAGTATAGAATAAAATTATAGGTTAGATACCGATTCATTTGTAACTAAGCTTTTGGACTTATTCCAAAATTTATACCATATATACAACATCAATATACTTGAATATTACGTCTCGACAATGGCTACATAATTAAACAACAATGTTCCGGCAGATTCTTGATGCCATTCTCCTTTTACTAAAAAAAAATAGTTTTTTTTAAACATGAAATGACAGTTACCATTAATATTTTCACTAAAGATAAACCGGACAAAATCTAATGCACTAGGTTCTCATGTTCACGAAGTCCTATGACGGTTCACTTTAAGCCTATACACGTTCTTAAAACGTGTTTCTGTAAAAGATTATTTCAAATAATCAAAAACATGACGTTCAGGTTACGTAACACTTACCTATCATTTACTATTATTCCAGACTCTATTTTTCTCAAAAGATGTGAATTAATTAAAAATCTAGCGATTATTACGAGCAATAAGGATATGGTATTTAAATTGACATTCCCCTTTCTACGATAGAATAAGTTCCACCTATGTGACACATTTCAACCCACACACATATGGAAGAAACATCAAAAGTTGACCTCAACAAGCCTCATGTTGTGTTCATACCCTTACCAGCCCAAAGCCACATTAAGTGTATGCTCAAGCTAGCCAGGCTTCTGCACCACAAGGGTCTCCATGTAACCTTTATCAACACCGTGTCGAACCACAGGCGGCTTGTGAAGTCCGGTGGGACTCGCTGGCTCGATGACACTCCTGGTTTTCAATTCAAAACAGTTCCTGATGGACTCGCGTCTACATCAGATAGTGATGATCATGAACCGATGCGAATCATGGAACAAGTGTCAAGTTACCTGGCAGTCAATTTTCTGGATTCGTTTCTTGACGTTGTAACCAGGCTCGATACACCGGTCACTTGCATTGTTTCTGATGGGTTCATGACTTTCGCGAAAACGCCTTATGCGGCTGAGAAACTTGGAGTTCCGATCATCCTTTTCTGGACATTTGCTGCTTGTGGTTTCATGGGGTTTTACCAGGCAAAAGCTTTAATGGAAAAAGGACTTGTCCCAATCAAAGGTAATATCTTTTAGCAGGGGTGTTCATGGATCGGTTTTAGGTAAGTTGAACCAAAAATCAAAAATTTGGTTTTTGAGCTTTTAAATCCGTTTGGTTTCTGGTTTTTAATATGGGTTCAGTTCGGTTACAGTTTTTTTAGTTTTGTATTGGGCTTTGAAAAACTGAGCTGAAGAAAAAAAAGGCCAAAATTAATTAAATTTGGAGTGACAATTTGGAACAAAAACGTTTAATTACCTAGAGCCCAAACAAATGAAATCCGGTTCGCTTTTACTATTCGAATCGGTTTTTTAAAGATTTGCCATTTAAGCCGTAAATTTTTGGATGGAAAAAAAATAGCTTAGAATAATGAATTTGAGCAAGAAACTTTGAGACTAATTTTTTGAGATAACTTTGACCAAGTTTTAATATTATTTTAATTAGGTCACTCATAATTTATTTGTTTCAATCAATCACTCATAGATTTTTTATCTAAATCAGATCACTTATAAATTTTTTTTATCTCAATCAGGTCACTAAAGTTTTAAAATCATTCTAAATAGGTCATTAATAAATTGTAAAAATAATTTAAAAAAAATTGAAATACTTCAAAAATTGACAATATTTATAAAGAACCGAATTATTTAAAAAAACTACAAATTATTTAAAAATTTTGAAAAAATATGAGTGAGCTTATTGGGACACTTCTAAAAATTTAAAGACCTGATTGGAACAAATAAAAATATCAATGGCCTAATTGAAACAAATAAAAATATGAGTGACTTAATTGGAACACTTTTAAAACTTGCTTACTATGAAGTTTTCCTAAATTTTTTTATTAATGTATGATTAATTGATTAAATCATTAATTAATTACTTTGGGCTACAAAAAAATCCTTTCGGTTTTTTCCCTGGCATTCGGTTTGGTTTTTCCAGCATGGATATATGTATAACCGAAATCAAACCGCAATTATCTGTTATTAGAAATAAAATAAAACGAACCATTGGTTTTTTGTTTACGTTTGGTTATTACGGTTCAGTTATGTAACTAATATATTTATAACCGAAATCAAACCGCAATCATCTGTTATTAGAAATAAAATAAAACGAACCATTGGTTTTTTGTTTACGTTTGGTTATTACGGTTCAGTTATGTCAGTTACGTCATGTAATTCGGTTTCATGCTCACCCTATCTTTTACTAACCCATTACCAAAAGGTTTACCAAGTAACAACTCTAGACTTCGAGTTGATCGATATTGTCTTATTTTGCAGATGAAAGTTGTTTAACAGACGAATACCTTAATACCTTGGTCGATATTCCAGGATTGAAAGGCATACGATTAAGGGATCTACCAGAACACGTCTTAGGCGTAAAACCAAATGCTTACGCATTCAATTTCATGATTGAAACCGCATGGAGGCTGATAAAGCTTCACATATGATTCTTCATACTTTTGATGAATTAGAAAGTAGTCTCATCAAAGAGCTTAGATCTGTGTTTCCCAAAGTCTACACTATCGGGCCTCTACAGCTGCTACTGAATCAGATCAAAGAAAAAGAATCGAATAACTCAAATTTCAGTGGTTATAGTTTATGGAAGGAGGAACCCGAGTGCATGCAGTGGCTCGAGTCAAAGGAAGCAAACTCTGTGGTGTATGTCAACTTTGGAAGTTTAGCAGTGATGTCTTTACAGGACTTGGTGGAATTCGGTTGGGGACTTGTTAACAGCAACCACTATTTTCTATGGATTATACGCGCGGATTTGATTGATGGGAAGCCCGCGGTTCTGCCTCAAGAACTCGAGGAGGTGATAAAAAAGAAAGGGTTTATTGCAAGATGGTGTTCACAGGAAGAAGTCTTGAACCACCCTTCGGTTGGTGGATTCTTAACTCATGGTGGGTGGGGTTCAGTTATTGAGAGCTTGTCTGCTGGGGTGCCAATGATATGTGCCCGTTTACAGGTGATCAACGGACTAATTGCGCGCAAATGTGTAGGGAATGGGCAGTTGGGATGGAGATTGGGAGAAATGTGAAAGAGATGAAGTTGAGAAGCTTGTAACGAATTTGATGGAGGGTGCGAGAGTGCGAGAGAAGGCTATCGAGTGGAAGAAGATGGCGGAAATTGCAACAGGGCCTAACGGCTCGTCGTCATTGAATATTAAGGAACTTGTTACTGAAATCCGTATGCTTTCAAGAAAATAAACTTATGTTATAATAGTGAAACTTAGGATTTTTCATCTCAAAACACAAGAAGGTTTCTTAGTTTTCATGTTCGGCAATGACGACTTTGACGAAATGCCCAAATTTTTGGATTATCTACAAAGTTGTTGTTATCATACCTTACATTTTTAAAAGTCTGCGTTAATCTCATCTGAATTCCAACAGTAATCAATAAGTGACGGTATCGTATTTTGTCGATGATTACCAATGAATTTCCAAATTTCGTTTGCAATTGAAGTTAATCGGTCATGTAGTGTGTTAGTGGGTTGTTTTTGTTACAAATATAAAATTATATTACGTCGTAATGTGTCATTTTGTTGATAAACACATGTCATTGCTCACTTGTTAAGCCAACCCGCTCGTACGGTTAACGTAGAGTTGATCAAGGATGCAAGAGTCTCCATGGCTAGACGTGACACCCATTACCATGTATAGACTAGATAATATTTTTATGGTAAACAAAACCGTGTGACAAGACCAACGCATTATTATGAGCATATGTAGCTCGTGCACAAGGAGGCCCACGCACTACCACATGTAGTTTCAAACACTATTTCATCAAAGGATTTTGAGCTAGAAAGAAAAACATAAACCCATAATATCTTCTCTACTAATCGGTAATCCAGTTTGGTGCATACAAGGACTTCAAGACCACCTTTAGCGGATCTTAATTCCGAAAACACAAGTTACAATATTTATATGGGACTGAAACGAGCCCGCATCCACATCCTTGGACTACCAATTCCCCGTTGTGCCCATGTCAGAATATGCCCCGGCAAAGTATTTAAATTTCGAGACCACAATTTCCAACAAACAAGCTAACAACGATCTAACATTTTAACTCATTTCACAAACAACGCATCAACAACGATTTTTTGTATTAAATTACATGGAGGTTGCCATTTCGGGATTTGAAACCAGATATAGTTTACGTGGTGTTGTATGTTGGATTGAAGTAGCAAACTTGTTTGGCTTTTTTTTAGAATTTTTTTTGTATTAAGGGTTTGTCTTTACCAACAGATTTCCAACTTATATTTTGTCAGCGAAGCATAGCACTGACAAACACCTAAAATGCTTGATGTATGTCAAAGGTATAATTTTCAAGGTTACCGATGGAAAGTCCGCCAAATACCGATCTGGTTGTCGAGACTCGATCAAAAACAATTTAATATATCCTTCTTAGATACATTTATTGCGTAAAGGTAAGTAAGGTCGTCTCCACAGGGAATTTGTGAAAAGTGTTTAACAAATAAAACTCTATTAATTTAAGACATGAATTTTGAAAATAAAAATCGAAACTTTGAATGATTTCTAGAATACTAATGCAAAATGTAACGAACCTTGAAACAAATTTGCTAATTAATGGAAAGATAATCACTTCCAGGTTTTCAATTCTGCAAGATCAACAATCGACATGCTTAACCTAGGGTTTGTAAGAACGTAACTTTAAGATTTTAACTTATGATTAAAGTGATAACCAAAGAACAATCTTATAAGACTTGTTCGTACATATGATTAACAGTTTACTCATATCAAGTTGTCTACCTTTTTTAATGAGCTCACGATGTAAGGAAACCAAAAACTGATAATCAAACACACAACTTTATTTTCAAGTAAACATTTTAAATTATCAAAACATAAAACTTCATTGAATCACTCATTACAAAAACCTAATCAAAACATACCAAATAGCTCACATGACAAGAATCGTACTCCCGAAAGCAATCAAAAAAACCTAGCCACACATCATCTTTATTAAATCCTCAATCTTGCTTCCAATGATGATCAATGATGATGTGGAGGATGTAAGGAAGCTTCAAAGCACCAAAAACCTCCTTCAATTTGCTAGATTTTGTATAGGGGAGGTTCCTTTTCAAATTAGGTTTGATTTGGTTTAAATAAACTTGAAAATACCCAAATTACGGAGTTTGTTCCGCAATCGGCGTATGATACGTCGGCCCTAGGCGTATCATACGCCTCCCTCAGCTTTCCTACGCTCAACTTTTTGTATTGTTTTCCAAATACGCCCACTGATACGCCCATACGCTGCCCGATATATTATACAGACATACCTGGCGTATTATAAGCCCATACCCGGCGTATGATACGCCGGTACACTTCTAATTATGCCTTTTTTGTAACTTTTGATATTTGCCACTTCAGTCCTTATAGTTTTGTGTTTTGCTTCATTTGCTTCCAATTAAACTTGTTTAGGCTTCAAACATCCATGAACAAAACACAACCAAAGTAAACTTATTTCACAATAACAACAATGTAAAATCACGCATTTAGATCAATTAAACACTGAGTTATTACCACGCGATCAATACGCTTGTGGACAATTTAACGAAAATCTATTTGGAAAAGCCTAGTCATGAAAATTAATTATATACTAATTTGCAACTTTTTTTTTGAATTGTTAGTTGTAAATTTAGCATGCTTGGTTGTACTCGACTCGTTTTTTTAATCCTTATTCTTTTTACTTTAACCCCAAATTTTACATCTTTTATAATTTAACCCAATAGTTTTTTACTTTTAAATTTGATTCCTATACTTTTCATCTTTTATATATTTTTGTTTACGTTTTGTTTCAAATTTTGCGATTTAAAACGCCGTAACGTACGTATGTTTTTCAACATTTCTATTTTTCTTTTCGTTTGGTTTATTTCTTTCATTTTTAATTTTTTATATACGAGGTTTTACAATACTAGTGATCGTTAGTTGTGGTGTGACATTGGTACCCCACTTGGTTTTTTTAATCTTTACTATTTTTACTTTTAACCCCATACTATTATATCTTTTACAATATAACTCCAATATTTTTTCGCTTTCAACTTTGGTCCTTGTACTTTTCATCTTTTACAAATGATTTGTTTTACTTTTTGGTCTAAATTTTGCGAATTAATACGCGGCAACGTGCGTGTGTAGTTTAATATTTTTACACCTATTATTACCCGTTTAATGCCCCGTCACAACATGTGGGTCCTAAATCGACTTAGTTATTATTTTCTGTGTTTTACGTTTTATGTGTCTGTTTAATGTTTTTAAGTCTACTTTTCTTTGCGTTCAGATTTATTTTTTTCATTCATTATTTCTTTTTTATACTAGATTTTTTGGTGTTGATGGACCGCTGATCGTGATGTGACATTGATACTACTTGACCTGGTTTTATGCTTCCGCCGTAATGCAAGGGACTTAATACTAGACATTAACTAAATTTTACAGACGGGTCACCATCAAAGATAACCAAAAAAAGAAAAAAATTAAATTGAAATAATATAAATTTGTTTGTTTAGTAGTAAGATATTTGATATAATTAACCTGTAAAAAAGTAACTCAATAATTTGTCAAAACAAAGCTGAATTTAATTGAAATAATATTATAAAGTGAACTAATTAATATTGTTCAAAATAAAATTTATTTATTTAAAAGGTTTATCACTTGTTCATACTTATGTACCTAAGACATTTAAAAAATATATATAGAAAAAAATGCCATTAATGGCCATTTGTTACTTTTAGACATGTCCACGCTTTTGTTGACCCTTGCTTATGTGACTAAAGAGAGCCCATAAGTTGGTAGAAGGTAAGCTTTGACGGATCCTTCGATTCTTCAATAGCCGTGAGAACATGATCCCACTTTTTGGGCACGCTTCGTAGCACTTTCTCCGCAACTTGTTGGTCAGACACATCCTCTCCATATGCCCGCTTCTGATTCACTATGCGCATAACCTTTGACATAAAATTGGCTATTGCTTCATCGTCCTTCAGTTGAAGAGTCTCACACTCTCTTCTCAAACCTTGCAACTTTACGGTTTTAACTTTTGAATCCCTTGATACTCCGTCTCCAAGATACTCCTTGCATTCTTGGCAGTTTATGCAGCATCAATACGAGAAAATATACTATCATGCACAACCTGTTGGAAGAGAGCTAAGGTTCGTGCATCTTTCTTTTGATTTTCCTATAATCTGGCATCATCTTCACCATCTTCTACAAATCCTATGGAGACCAAGTTCAGAGTTCTTGTGATCATAGCACGGTCTTAACTCTAATGCCCTAGAACTCGTATCCCTATGCCTTGAACACAGGAAGGATAAGCTGATAATTGTTCGTGGACGCCATAACTCTCTTTAATATTGTAATCACACTCTTTGATCCTCAAGATGGCTCTGATACCACAATGTTGTTTATGATATCAAGAATACCAAAATGATCGATGATTTTATTCAATGAGGATACTACTATATATAGCAGTAAATTACAATGTAACCATGCAACAAAAAAACCCTAACTACCCTACTCAATAGTGGGTAAACTCCTACCGACTAGGAAACTTATTCAAACAAGTGGCGGACCCGCAAGATATATATATATATATATATATATATATATATATATATATATATATATATATATATATATATATATATATATATATATATATATGGTTGCTGCTAAACGGTTACTTGAATTCGGGAGATCTTGGCCGTACAAAACCACCAACTTTTGATCCTGATCGTGTTAATTGAGTGGTTGAAGAATGTTGTGGCGGTTTGGTGATTGTTCACGGATTTAGCACTCCACGATCCATCTTAATCAGAGGTGAAGGTGCACCGGTGGTTACCACCCAAGCTCCCCCCATAAATTCTTGCACAATGTAGGGTTTAGAAATTAAGAATCACAAATCATCATAGTTTGTTTTCGTCTCTTGAATTCATGTTTATCTTCATCTCGATCCATCATTTTATCCTACTTTTGAAGAACATCAATCTACACATTTATGTACAGGGGTTGAGGTGTGTGGTCGGGCGGTCGGCAGGCAATGATAGGAGAAGATGGCCCTTTGGTGTAATATGATATTCAAACGTAGCAAATTGTGGTGTAAATTTGGTAATTTGAGCAAGAGGTATTTAGTTATTTTAACTGATTTTTGTTCAATTTTGGCGACACATATGGTTATGATTACAGGTACAGTTTCATCTGATATATAACTATTGTCTTCTTCTTCAACAAACAGGTAATTGTCCGATTCACCCCCAATTATGATTCTAGCTATTTTAATTTTGGGTTATTTATTATACTCTTGTCATCGTTATTACTAGAAAGTTCTGATCTTTTATATTACCATCACGTACTGTATGTTAGTTTTGATTCTAACAATGGATTCTTTGGTAAAAGCCATCGCAATTGCTGTGCAGTCTGCAAAAGAACCAACTAATGCAATTTGTTTTTATGTTTGTGGATAACATATATCATCGTTGCTAAATTGGGCTGTTTGTTATTATGAATATGATTTTCTTTTGAGTTTAGTATACCTCTCATCTTATGTATTTATATTATAGCAGCACATGTCATTTTACATCAACTAAAGACAATCAATAGGATGAATTGGTTCTACCTATTCTTCCAGGGTTCACATCACAAATTATGTGGTTTTAACCACGTGTTTAATTATTATGATTAGTTATTACATATAAATGAATGTCTTACATTACATAATTAGGTGTGCTGAAAAAGGTTGATATGATGGATAAAGGAACTAATGCTTTGGATGTGAGGTATCACTGTGAATTTTTTTAAAGTTTACTATTTAGGTATTCGTTATTTCACTTCATCAATTCTGATGTTGATACTATTTTAAAAAGGTCCTTGAAGGCAGAGGTTATAGTCTACAACATCATTGTGTTGGGATTATGAATAGATCACAAGTTGATATTAAAAAACTACTAATATGATATATGCAAGATGAAAAGACAAATGAGAATTTTACAAGTCCTAACTTTTCCTCTTTTATTTAGCTTCTCTTAGATCAACGTCGTGGTGATGGGAAGGCAATGTACATTAATGTTGAAGGTGCATTTAGGCCATAAAGACTCTTGCAAATAGAAGATAGGTGGTGGACAGTGTCATCGAGATCAATGTGTTTTTTTAATCTTTTATTGTAATTTTTTTTCTTATCATGTATACATTTGCAGGGATTGAATGACAATGATGTAGTGGACAATGTAGCATGAGCTTACAACATAGATAATTAGTCAAGTTTGTTGCTTGAAGCGGCTTCCATGATGGTTGAAACCAAGTTTTCTTCATTTATTTACTTTCTTGAGGCACTTCTTTGAGCCCTCGTATGATTCTGTCTGTATTTTTATTCGACATAATAAGGTGTGTGACAGGCATTCTGTTTGAGCATATATTATGTTGAATAACCAAACCGTAGAGAATAATGTTTTATAGATATTTTATTAAGTGGCTACCATATATGAATGATTTATTATAAGATAATATTGTAATATAGTGGCTAAATTTAGTTCTAGTTTGAAGATTTTCACTTACGATAATGGACAGTTCAAGTGCCCTTATAGAACTGATTTCCCCATGAATCACAATTAGAAATGAATGCACAGAACGATAATTGTACGATTCACCCCCAATAAATATTGGTGCCGGGCCCAAGTGTGGAGGAGCAAGCTATTTCTTTTTTGGAGGCCCAATATCGCTTATCCAAAGGGGCTTCATTAAAATAGCCATAACTTTGGCTAGAAGTGTCTGTTCTGGACCTGCGACCAGTCGAAATGACCATTGGACCGAGGAGCACTTTTTCACAAATGTCATAGTTGGTTTAGGTCATCGTTTAGGCCAAAAAATGCTTATTTATAAGTTATTTTACTTTTTATCTTATTTGTAGATTTTGTTGTACTTTATTTTTGGCCCTATTTTGGCCCGTTTATGTTTTATGGCCCATTCAACTTTTGGTTTGCTTTTTATATGCATATAAGCAATGGGAGAAGTTTAGCTTTGAAGTTTATAAAAATACTTTTTTCTCTATCACAGTGTGTATTAGTATGTGAAACCCTGACTGTCGGCATTCTTTGTGAATCAACGATATTTAGAAGAGTTGTTCCTGGTATTCTCGATGAATCAACAGGTTTAATTATTATCTTTTGCTTCCGCCTACATCTAAAGTAGCAGCTATTAAAAATTGGCCAACTCCTACTACCATTACTGAAGTTTGTAGTTTTCATGGACTTGCTTCTTTTTATAGACGGTTCATTCCATATTTCAGTTCTATTATGGCTCCAATGACAGATTGCATGAAGGGGAAAACTTTTGTATGAACAGAAGAGGCATAGTTGTCTTTTCAAGTTATAAAAGACAAGCTCACTACAACACCTATTCTGGTATTGCTTGATTTTTCTCAAGTATTTAAACTTCATACCGATGCCTCAAAGGTTAGGATTGATTGGGTGCTTAGTCAAGGAGGCCGACCTGTTGCTTATTTTAGTGAGAAATTGACAGGTCCAAAGTTGAGGTATAGTACTTATGATCTGGAGTTTTATGCAGTAGTCCAAGTTGCAAAGCATTGGCATCACTATATGTTTTATAAGGAGTTTGTTTTGTTCACTGATCATGATTCTTTAAGGCATATACGTACGCAAGACAAGGTGTCATATAAGCATGTGCGTTGGTTAGCATTTCTTGAAAAGTTTACTTTGGTGGTTAAACACAAAACTGGAGTTTTAGAACTAGTTACTGATTGATCGTAGGGTGTTTATTCGATACTTATAATGGTTAATTGCTTTATTTTATACAAATATTACAGTTAAACATGTGTACTTTGAGTGTGTTAATGTTTGCAGGTGGTAGAAGACAAAAGTATATATTTTAGGAGTTTTAAGAAAGTATTAGAGCAAGTGGAAGGATCGGATGTGCAATTACATAAAAGATGGAGTCAAATCAAGTCAATCAGGCACCACCGTATCATACTCTGACCATCGTATCGACCACCTTATCCGCCGCCGTATCATACGCTGACCATCGTATCAGCCGCCGTATCCTGAACAAAATCCAGTGAACGAGCTCCGTACAACTTCACACCCAGAGTATGATACGCCGGGGTGGGCGTATGAGGCCGGGGTGGGCGTATGATACGTCGGTCACCCTAACAACCTCCGGATTTTTTGAATTTTCTTTCCTATTTGAACCTGATCATTAGGGTTTCGAAAGGGACTTCTCCCCTACGAATTTTAGAGGTTTTCAAGGCATTTTTGAGAGCTATTTTCACCACGGTTTTACCTGAATCAAGCATTAACAACGTCCAATCAACCATTGAAGATTCAAGCATGTCGATGAGCGGCTAATTCATTCGTAATCACTTTCGGGAGGAGAGTTCTTGTAAGTGAAGCACTAGCTAGGTTTAGTTTGAATTGATGTTTTGGGTTATGTTCTTTTGACACAAGAATATAATTGTACATTTGTTTAAAGTTAAAAGACTTGTTTATGTTTAAGTATTTGTGTGCTTTCGTTCGCATTTGGTTTCCTTGCATCGTGAGCAGTTTGTCATGTAAGTGAATTCTTTGCATAAATGAGTTGGTAATTATATGAACGAGCGAATCTTAAAAGTTTGTTTCATAATTATCACTTTAATCAAACAATTTTGCAAAATCATGTCTATGTGATTCCCAATCAATTCTTATGAAATCAAGTGTGAATCTTTGAACTTGAATCTTGAAAGTGGTTGCCTTTTTCTCATAAATTTCAAAACCCATTATCAAGTTTGTTGCTTTCTTAATTATTTTCATTCAATTTACCTTTCAGCTTAAATAAAACCCAAAAATATTTATTTTTTAGTATTTTCGTTTCGTGTTTCAAGTTCTTAGGTATAAAGCTTTACACTTTCCACCAATTCCCTGTGGAGACTACCTTCCTTACCCATACTAGTTATAGGTAGTTAAGTCTTTGATATTAACTTGTTTTTGGTCCAACCACGACAACACGATCACTGATGCCTTAAGCAGGAGGGCTAATCTGCTTGTGTCTATGAGGATTGATAGATGTCATTCGTAAGCAGTTAGCAATTGATCCATATTTTTCAGTTATTATGCAGGATGTGCAGACTGGGCAGAAATCAGATTTTTTTCTACAAGATAATTTTCTGTTCAAGGGAAATCAACTATGTATTCCTGTAAGGCCCCGATCCCGAGACTCTTACAGTTGGTCAATCATCGCATAAATAATATAAAACACCTCATTTTGTAGCAGAAATATAGCTTTTCATTAATAAATAAAAACATGTCAAATTATCATATCATTCGATTACAACCCAAAAATTTTATTTATACATTAACATTTTTTCAAAATATGGATGCCAGACTCGAATCATCCCCAGTAGCTTATGCATCCATGACAGCACCTCCTCAGCATCATCAATTACCTACCAACTGATATACATATAAAAAAGTCAGAGACGCCGAGTGAGTTCTATTTTATATAATAAAATACTTTACTTTTGATAAAAACCTTTCCTTTATTTTCGTTCGTGATCACACATCATACGTACATCTTGATAATAATCATTTATTATCTTTCATCATCGTTCATAATCGTTCGTTTCGTACTTTCTTTCATTATTATCTTTCACTTTTATCTAGATCCTGCCATATGCTATGCCCCATCATTTGTGCACGAAGCAACTACAGGCTTGGGGTCAGGCGACAAGGATCCCGTTTCGTACGTTTCTATCAATCACGAAGACTGATCTTTTTGTGTGCACACAGCACATTGTCGAGGTGGCAACCCATAATGAGTTGTGAACCCATTTTAATATGCTTGCAAGACTTTAATTCATTCATTAGGTTCCACTTTTTATTATCTTTATCTTTTACTTTTATTACAATAATACTTTACGTACATAAGCACACATCACACCACGTAAAGTCACATCATAATACGTAATATGGAACATCAACAACAGCCCACAAGCATACATAACATAAACAAGCATAAACCACCATAAAACATCAGGACTTAACACTAAATTCTATTTCCCAAAATTTCAGAATAAGTCTAAGTGTCTACAGCGCATGAACAGGTGTACAACGGACAACTTAATAACTATCTTTGTAGCTCCAGAATGTTTCAGTTTATGCTCCTACCTATTATCTGGATTTTCCTAAGTGTCAACAGCGGACAGCCAAAGTTCACAGCGCATGACTAAAACATTCTAAGTATCCATAGCGGATGAACAAAGTCCACAGCGGATGAACAAATCCATAGCGGACAACCATAAAATTTCTTAAGTGTCCACAGCGGACATGTAAAGTCCACAGCGGACAACATAAATGTTCTAAGTATTCACAGCGCATACCTAAAATCTCCAAGTGTCCACAGCGGACATGCAAAGTCTACAGTGGACATGCAAGTCCACAGCGGACGGTATAAAATCCTTCTGAGTGTCCACAGCGGACAGTCTAATGTCCACAGCGGACAACATGCAATTTTGTCTAAGTGTCCAAAGCGGACGTGCAAAGTCCACAGCGGACAGCATGCAAAATTTTTCTAAGTGTCAAGAGCGGACACTATAACTATCCTAAGTGTCCACAGCGGACACTATAATTAACACCTGCAATGCATCTTAAGTACTTTCCAGTCCCCAAACATCATTCTAACATATACATAGCATAGATCTATCATGATACACACTTAAACATAACAAACAATCATACAACAACATGGAAATCCTTTTAAAACAAACATCAACGTACACAGTTGTACTTCATAGAAAATTCATAGTTTGGTGCAGAAAACAATAGTTTAATATGGATACCAGCCTCAAACAAGCAGAAACATATAAAAGAAGGGATCTAGAACTCACCTCTAACAGCTTTTGAGTGAAAACTCCTCAAACCCGAGAGCAACCTAGAGTTCTAGCACCTAACACATAAAAACAAGCAACCAAACACAAAGAAACACCTAAAGATCGATCCAGAAGTTCAAACCCAACTAAAAACTGAGAAGCAAACAATAGAAAATCTTACCTTCTTGAAGAACTTCTACTTTCTCTCTCTAAAAACCGGTTAGGAGCTTTTTCATTCTTTTCAGCCGAAAGTGTACATGAAAGAGAGAGAGAGAGAGAGTACGGGTAGCTTTAACACCCTCTTTGAACCCATTATGGGCAAGTTTGCACCTTGCACATTTTTAACCCCTTGTTTTAAAATAATACTCTTTTTCTCCCTTACTTTCTTTTCTTTTCTTCTTTCTGAAATTTTCCGGGCGTTACAAGTCCACCCCCCTTATATTGGTTTCGTCCCCGAAACCTGTCACTCCTCGAACAGATGTGGGTAACGTTGTCTTATTTCTTCCTCAGTCTCCCATGTTGACTTGGATCCCTTCCTTTGTCTCCACTGTACTCGCACAAGTGGAACCACTTTATTCCTTAGCCTCTTCTCTTTTCTGTCAATGATGACCACTGGCTGCTCCACATAATTGAGCCGTTCATCCACCTCGATGTCCTCGAGTGGCACGATCATATCCTCATCGGCTAATCACTTCCTCAAATGAGATACATGGATCGTTGGATGAATTCCACTTAACTCATCGGGTAGCTCTAACTTGTAAACCACCTCTCCTACTCGAGCAATGATTCAGAAAGGCCCTATATACCTCGGGCTTAGCTTTCCTCGCTTTCTGAACCGGATGATCCCTTTCCAAGGCGAGACCTTCAACATAACTCTATAACCCACCTTTAATTCGATCGATCTATGTCTCTTGTCGGCATACGACTTCTGTCTATCCTTTTCCAACTGATATGTAACCCCATCCCCATCGCATCATGGAATCTCTTCCAAAACTTAGATGTAAACCAAGTGTCACGGTCAGACATGATAGACACCGGTACACCATGACGAGTCATAATCTCTTTGATGAATAGATCCGCCAACCTCTCAGACGAATACGTCTCGCGGATCGGTAGAAAGTGAGCACTCTTCGTCAGGCGATCAACTATCACCCATATGGCATCGCATCCCCTTGCCGTACGTGGCAACTTCGTAATGAAGTCCATGGTGATGTGCTCCTATTTCCACTCTGGTATATCTAAGGATTGGATCTTCCCGTATGGCTTCTGATGCTCCGCCTTCACTTGCAAGCAAGTAAGACACTTACTCACATACTCCGCTACATTACGCTTCATTCCAGGCCACCGATAATCTTTCTTCATATCATGATACATCTTTGTAGCACCGGGATGAATTGAGTATCGAGTTTTATGAGCTTCATCCATGATCTGCCCTCGTAGGTCTCCATAACGAGGAATCCACATCCGCCCAAAGCGGGTTCTAACGCCAAGAGTGTTTCCACCCAACCCCGCGACTTGGCCATTCATCCGCTTGGAGTTAATAAGATTTTCTTTCAGGGCTTCATCTAGAAATTCTCAAACCTGCTTCATCGCATCAGAGGTCATAATCAACTGATAAGTCTTCACCCGAATTGGCTCGGGTCTTTCTTTTCGGCTAAGGGCATCCGCCACCACGTTGGCCTTGCCCAGATGGTAGTGGATCTTGCAATCATAGTTTTTGATAAGCTCTAACCATCTCCTTTGCTTCATGTTCAAATCCTTCTGCTCGAAGAAGTACTTCAAGCTTTTGTGGTTAGTAAAGATAGTGCACTTCGTCCCGTACAAGTAGTGCCTCCAAATCTTCAATGCAAAGACCACAGCCGCCAACTCCAAGTCATGAGTAGGGTAGTTAGCCTCATGGATCTTCAACTGTCGGGATGCATAGGCTATAACCCTCCCCCGTTGCATCAACACATAACCCAATCCCAAATAAGAAGCATCCGAATAGACCACCAAGTCTTCGTTCCCTTTCGGTAACATCAAGACAGGAGCTTGAGTCAATCTCGTCTTTAACTCTTCAAAAGCATTCTCCTGCTCTTGACCCCATTCGAACTTCACCTTCTTACGGGTCAACTTAGTCAATGGTAAAGCTATCTTGGAGAAGTCTTGAATGAACCTTCTGTAGTAGCCCGCCAAACCCAAGAAACTACAAATCTCAGATGGCATCTTTGGAGACTTCCATTGCATCACCGCCTTAACTTTCGCCGGGTCCACCATGATCCTTTCAGGATTAACTACATATCCCAAAAACTAAACTTCGCGTAACCAGAACGCACACTTGGAGAACTTGGCGTACAGCTTCTCCCTCCTAAGCCTATCCAGAACTTCCCGAAGGTGACCGGCATGCTCTTCTTTGCTCTTCGAATAAATCAGGATATCATCGAGAAACACAATCACTGATTTGTCTAGCATAGGCTGACACACCCGGTTCATCAGATCCATAAAAGCAGCTGGCGCATTGGTTAAACCAAAAGACATCACAAGAAACTCATAGTGTCCATAACACGTACAAAAAGCTGTCTTAGGAATATCCTGCTCCTTCACCTTCAGTTGGTGGTAACCAGATCGGAGATCTATCCTCGAGAACCAACTGACACCTTGGAGCTGATCAAACAAGTCATCAATCCTCGGTAATGGATACCGGTTCTTCATAGTCAACTTGTTCAGCTCACAGTAGTCGATGCACATCCTCATGCTTCCGTCCTTATTCTTCACAAACAAGACCGGAGCACCCCACGGAGAGATACTCGATCGAATGAACCCCTTATCTAACAACTCTTGTAGCTGAGTCATCAATTCCTTCATCTTGGAGGGAGCTAGACGATACGACGCCTTAGCAACAGGTTGGACACCAGGTATCAGATCGATCTGGAACTCGATCTCGCAGTCAGGTGGCACACCTGATAGGTCCTCCGGGGAACAGGTCTGGGAAATCACGCACGACCGGTACGTCCGTCAATCGTGGTATTGACGTATTCACATCCTTCTCGTAGGCTAGATAGGCACTATATCCACACCTTATACACTTCTCCGCCACAACCATCGAAATCACTTTCGGGACCGTACTAACTCTATCACCATAAATCGTCACCGAATCGGGTGCGGTCAATCGAATCATCTTCTTGTGACACACCACGTTTGCCTCATAGGCTGCCAGCCAATCCATCCTTAGGACTACATCAATCTGCCTAAGGGCATCACAAATAACCTAGCAGAGAACATATGGCCTTTCAACTCTATGTCACAGTCTTCTACCATATCAGAAATCCTGATCGACTTACCTAAGGAAGTTTCTACATCGGAGGGTTCATAAATCTTCCTACTCCTAGCGGGCAACTTATCACAGAAGGCAGCAGAAATAAAACTCCTACTAGCACCGGAATCAAAAAGCACAGAGGCATAAGTCTAGTTTACTAGGAATGTACCTGGCACGACGTCAGGGTCCATCCTAGCCTCCTCTCGGGTCATAGTGAATGCCCTGGCTTCAGCCCCCTACCCTTCCTTCTCCTTCTCGATCCCCTTCCTTGCCCCGGAGTTCTCAGCCATTGGCTTCTTGTAGTCTCTGCTCAAATGCCCTGCTCCACCGTAGTTATAACATTTCACTCCTCTACAGTCTCTCGCCCTATGGCCCTCCTTCCTACATTTAAAGCAGAGATTCGATCCCCACCTACATTCTCCTGTGTGACCCTTCCCGCACTTCTCGCACACCTTCACTCCTAGCTCAGTTGCAGCCACCTTGCGACCCTCTACCTTTGTCTTTTTGCCCTTGGGAGGGAAACCGCCACTACCAAAATGTTTTCCACTCCAGTTCTCCCTTCTCCTCTCATCTTCCCTTACGGCCCTAATGACCCTAGTCACCACAGACAACAAAATCGTGTGCATGACTTGGTGAACCCCTTCAACTATAGCCTTCTTCACTAAGGCCTTCAAATTAGCGCTCTCATCCCCACCTTCATGGTGATGAAGCTCGGGCTCTTCAGGAGCCGTTTCAGCAGTCCTAGCCCTGTTCCTCGTGACACGCAGTCCAACACCACGTCCACCACGACCTCCACCACGAGAAGCCTTCAAAGATCTACCACCAGCCATCTAAGCACTAGAAGATTCATACACCAACACAGTCATTCAAGATAATAGCAGATTATGTCAAGTATAGTAAGTTCCTAATTACAGTGGCCAGTTGTGATTAGCCACTTACTTTACTCTTCATTCTCTAAGCATTTTCTATCCTGACTACATCAGTATCCGAATCTACTAAGAGCACGTAATTCACATAGCACACGCACATAATTCCTTTTTTTCATTATCTTACATAAAACGTTTACATAAAATATTTAACTGCAGGCATGTAGCTACTAGGACTCGCATCCTTTATCTTTCTTGTCCCATTCTCAGTTTAAGTTTAGGTTTTGAAAATAATTTACCCAATTCTTTTAAACTTGGCTCTGATACCAACTTGTAAGGCCCCGATCCCGAGACGCTTACAGTTGGTCAATCATCGCATAAATAATATGAGACACCTTAATTTTACAGCGAAAATATAACTTTTCATTAATAAATAAAAACATGTCCAATTATCATATCATTTCGATTACAACCCAAAAACTTTATTAATACATTAACATTTTCAAAATATGGATGCCAGACTCGAATCATCCCCAGTAGCTTATGCATCCATGCCTGCACCTCCTCAGCATCATCGATTACCTGCCAACTGATATGCATATAAAAAGTCAGCGACGCTAAGTGAGTTCTAGTTTATATAATAAAATACTTTACTTTTGATAAAAACATTTTCTTTACTTTTGTTCGTGATCACACATCCTACGTACATCTTGATAATAATCATTTATTATCTTTCGTCATCGTTCATAATCGTTCGTTTCGTACTTTCTTTCATTATTATCTTTCACTTTTATCTAGATCCTGTCGTATGCTATGTCCCATCATTTGTGCACGAAGCAACTACAGACTTGGGGTTAGGCGGCAAGGATCCCGTTTCGTAAGTTTCTATCAATCACGAAGACTGACCTTTTTGTGTGCACACAGCACACTGTCGAGGTGGCAACCCATAATGAGTTGCCCCTTTTAATATGTTTGCAAGACTTTAATTCATTCATTACATTCCACTTTTCATTATATTTATCTTTCACTTTCATTACAATAATACTTTACGTACATAAGCACACATCACACCATGTAAAGTCACATCATAATACGTAATATGGCACATCAACAACAGCCCACAAGCATACATAACATAAACAAGCATAAACCACCAAAAAACATCAGGACTTAACACTAAATTCTAATTCCCAAAATTTCAGAATAAGTCTAAGTGTCTATAGCGCATGAACAAGTGTACAGCGGACAACTTAAAATTTCTAAAGTGTCCACAGCGGATAGCCAAAGTCCACAGCGCATGACTAAAACATTCTAAGTATCCACAGCGGATGAACAAAACCACGGCGGACAATCATAAAATTTCTTAAGTGTCCACAGCGGACATGTAAAGTCCACAGCGGACAGCATAAATGTTCTAAGTATTCACAGCGCATACCTAAAATCTCCAAGTGTCCACAGAGGACATGCAAAGTCCACAACAAACATGCAAGTCCATAGCGGACGGTATAAAATCCTTCTGAGTGTCCACAGTGGACAGTCTAATGTCCACAGCGGACAGCTTACAATTTTCTCTAAGTGTCCAAAGCGGACGTGCAAAGTCCACAGCGGACAGCATGCATAATTTTTCTAAGTGTCAAGAGCGGACACTATAACTATCCTAAGTGTCCATAGCGGACACTATAATTAACACCTGCAATGCATCTTACGTACTTTCCAGTCCCCAAACATCATTCTAACATGTACTTAGCATAGATCTATCATGATACACACTTAAACATAACAAACAATCATACAACAGCATGGAAATCCTTCTAAAACACACATCAACCGTACACAGCCGTACTTCATGGAAAATTCATAGTTTGGTGCAGAAAACAACAGTTTAATATGCATACCAGCCCCAAACAAGCAGAAACATATAAAAGACGGGATCTAGAACTCATCTCTAACAGCTTTCGAGTAAAAACTCCTCAAACCCAAGAGCAACCTGGAGTTCTAGCACCTAACACACAAAAACAAGCAACCAAACACAAAGAAACACCTAAAGATCGGTCTAGAAGTTCAAACCCAACTGAAAACCGAGAAGAAAACACTAGAAAATCTTACCTTCTTGAAGAACTTCTACTGTCTCTCTCTAAAAACCGGTTAGGAGCTCTTTTTTTCTTTTCAGCCGAAAGTGTGCATGAAAGAGAGAGGGTATGGGCGGCCTTAACACCCTCTTTTGAACCCATTATGGGCAAGTTTGCCCCTTGCACTCTTTTAACCCATTGCTTTAAAATAATACTCTTTTTCTCCCTTACTTTCTTTTTGAAATTTTCCGGGCGTTACAATTCCCGATTCCAGTCTATGTTTACAAATTATTAAGGAGTTACATGGTGAAGGGCATGTTGGTCATGATCGTACTTTATAGTTGGTGCAAGCTTCTTATTTCTGGCCTACTATGAGGAAAGAAGTGGATCGTTATGCTAAGAGGTGTCTTATTTGTCAAGTTTCAAAGGGCACAGCTAGTAACGTGGGTTTTTATATGCCTTTGCCTGTTCCTTTGCAGCCATGGGTTGATATTAGCATGGATTTTGTGTTAGGGTTGCCTCGTACACAAAGGGGTAATGATTCTATATTTGTTATTGTTGACCGGTTTTCTAAGATGGTTCATTTTATTCCCTGCAAAAAGACAACCGATGCTGTTAATGTAGCACAACTTTTCTTTTGTGATGTGTATCGCTTACATGGCTTGCCTTCTTCTATTGTTTCTGATCGGGATACCCGGTTTCTGAGTCACTTTTGCCACAGTCTATGGAGGACGATGAATACCCAACTCATTTCAGTAGTGCTTATCATCCACAAATGGATGGTCAAACTGAAGTTGTTAACCGTTCACTTGGTAATTTGCTGAGATGTATGGTCGGGAACCATGTGAAAGCATGGGATCAGAAACTACGCCAAGGTGAGTTTGCTCACAATCATGCTATTAATCAAAGCACTGGGTTTAGTCCATTTCAGGTAGTCTACTCTTCTCAACCTCAAGGACCACCTGATTTAATGTCACTCCCTGTTTCTGGTTTTATTCCCAAGAAGGTCCATGATTTTATGGAGGGTTACATGAAGTTTATAAAGTTGTTCGTGATAATATGACCCAAGCCAATGCCAAGTACAAGAAAGCTGCTGATAAAAAACGAAGGCATGTTGATTTTGAAGAAGGTGACTTTGTTTAGGCTGTGTTATATAAAGATCGTTTTTCAGTTGGAGATTACAACAAGTTGTCTGCCAAAAAGATTGTGTCTGTTGAAATTGTGCAGAAGATAAACCCCAATGCATATCGACTAAAGTTGCCTAGCCACATTCGGTGTTCAGATGTGTTTAATGTGAAGCATTGGCTGCCTTATCATGGTGATTCTTCTGATGATGAGCACGTTGGGAATTCGATGACGAACTTTGAGGGAATGGTGAGGGCCCAAGTTTGGAGAAGCAAGATATATCATTTTTGGAGGCCCAAGATCGCTTGTCCAAAGGAGCTTCACTAAAATGGCAATAACTTTGGCTAGAAGTCTCCGTTTTGGACCTGCGACCAGTCGAAATGACCGTTGGACCGAGGAGCACGTTTTCACAAATGTCATAGGTAGTTTGGGTCATCATTTCAGCCCAGAAATGGCTTACTTTGTGAGTTATTTTACTTTTTGTCTTATTTTTAGATTTTGTTGGATTTTATTTTTGGCCCAGATTTTAGTCCCTTTATGTATTATGGCCAATTCGACTTTTGATTTGCTTTTTATATGCATGTAAGCAATGGAAGAAGTTTAGCTTAGAAGTTTATAAAAAATACTTTTCTCTATCACAGTGTGTGTTAGTGTGTGATCAGCATTATTTGTGAATCAACGATATGTAAAAGAGTTGCTCCTTGTATTCTCGGTGAATCAACAGGTTCAATTATTATCTTTTGCTTCCGCCTACATCAACTATTCTGGCTATTTTTGGTTTCATGATCTAATTTTATCTTAGCATCATTAACAAGAAACTAGCACATAATTAGAATGCAAGGGATAGGTTTCTTAAAGAAAATGATTATGTTTTGGGTTTTAATGACTTGACATTGAAGATAATTAATAAATCAAGAGGGTTAATATGTGGAATAGGTGCCTATGCCAAGAAGCCGAAACTACAATCCTTTAAAAGCACCATCTTAAAGTGTCTCTCCTAAGACAGGCGTTGGGTTATCGTTTAAAAGGGGGTTTGGGTAAAAATGAGATCGAGTCGAAACAAATCGGATTGATACTCATAAACATTTCCATTCAAAAGTTAAACAAGTTAGTACTTTAATCTTAAACAACTATTGTTATCGTTTAAAATGCGAAGAAAGATGGTTTCATTTAATAGTAAACATTAAACTACCCGACCACCGGACGGGTGTAAAACTAGTTTTTATGGGCTTCGGAAACTTTTGAGGGTCGGTTGATTATAGCTATATGAACTTTTTTTTATTTGATTCAAATAGGTTGGGTCAGGTCTTGGCATACGATAAAAATTATAAAATTCATATTAAAAGTCAAAATACATAATAAAAGTATTTAAATCGTAGAAATCCATAACGAATATATAATATTCCTACAATCGCTCTCTACAGGTTTTTATTATTTAAAATCAAGTCACTACATCGTATAGTGAAAAACATTTTCGGAAAAGTATTTGTCAATATAATAAATATAACTATTGTTCAAAATGTTACGCTACGAGAGCTAACTTTAACAAATGTTACAAATCCGAATGAATTGTTAATTTTGGAAGAATCTGGGCTGTCGAACTAGAAGATTTTGATTAAATAAAGATGCAATTTAGTGATTGGTAGTGGTTGCAAAATCAGAGAATTGCAAGTCCGTTTAGTCAGAAATCTAAAATGGCAGAAGATTGGCATGCGTTAGTTTTCTTTTTTAAGCTGTTGTGACGGACGATGCAAAATTGAAAATCTAATATTTCTTTTCAATATTTTAATAGTTTAAAATTTCAATTAATTGAATAAGCTGTAAATTAGGCTAACATAGTAAGTGGGCTTAATTAACTAATATATATATTTGTTAATCATTTTATAGGAGTTTTTTTTTCAAACTAGTGTAGTTTTAAAACTTATTTATCAAAATGATATATTTTAACAAATATTTATTAAAATGGTGTAGTTTTGAAAACTTAATAATTTCTTACTCTTAATTTCATTGGCTACATAAAAAGTTATTTTTAAATCTTTTGACAAATAAATTTTCCGACTAGATTAATTTAGGAAAAAAACTCAAATTAGCAGTTGAAGTGAACTGATTTAAGGATATTGATTTGTTTGTATGCGCCAAGGAGCCGATTAGATACATTGACACATGGTTTCCCTCCGTTGTCATTTTCAATTTTCAAACACTATTGTTCCCAAATCTTAATTTTACTAAAATGTTGTAATGTATTTACATCAAATAACTTTGTGTAGTAAAATTTGGCGAGAGTATAAATGAATGCTAACTAACATAAGGAGTTAAGCTGAAAGCAAGTAAGGTGCTAAATTACTAAAAATTAATTTTCTTTTAAAGAGCAACACGGCAAAAAACCCGGAAAGAACACCGACGTACTAGTCGAACACGGTAGAGATGGGCAAATCGGGTTTGGGTCGACCCGGGCCCGGGTACAAACCGGGTTTGGGCCCAACCGGGTTTTTTGTACCCGGGTATTGGTGAACCCGGGTACGAACCCGGGTCGGGTTCAGCGGGATACAAACCCTACCCGGTATACCCGGGTAGAGTCGGGTCGGGTTCGGTTCGGGTATGAAACCCGGGTTCAACCGGGTTTTTTTCTTTTTTTTTTTCTTTTTTTCTTTTCTTGTGTGTGTGTCGAACACCGGGTCGTATGTTTTCTTTTTCTTATATTTTCTTTTTTTTTTCTTTTCCTAACCGGGTTCACTTGAATGACAAAAATTTAAACAACTTAATATATAAATATATACAAATCTTGGGCAGAAAAGGTTACACTTATAATATACAAATATTAAATACTTTTTATATAAAACATTTGAATAACAAAGAAATTTAAAAAGAACATGAAAGACATATAATATTAAAACAATTTAAAAATACATAAATGAATCAATAAAAAATAACAATATCGTCTAATTTTATCTACTACGAGATGCTTGATCAAATGCTAATTCTTCATCGGATATGCCAGAAGATACTCCGTCTTCTACCTCTTTATCATGTACTTTAGCTTCGAGTGTAATCTCGTCTTCGAGGCTTGTTTGGTCTTGTATACGATCCGTTGCGTCTAAGTGATCCTTTAAACAAATGCACATCTCCACTGCTTCCGGAGTTAGTCTTGTTCTCCGTAATGATATTACCCTGCCACTAAGAGAAAAAGCAGATTCCGAAGCTACCGTAGAAGCTTGGACGCTTAGTAAATCACGGGCCATAGCAGAAAGAATCGAAAATTGAGATTCTTTTCCTTTCCACCAAGCCAAAATATCGAATGCACGATTATCTTCGGTAGTCATAGTGGAAATAAAATCCGTTCCACTATATCTACCGAGCTCACTTGTTGGGGTGTTACCCCTTTGTCGTTTAGCCGTCACATCCCGGACAACATTCAACATAGTCAAAACTGGGTGTTTAACCGATGTACTAGCACTTGAGGTTGATTCGCTTGACATGGTTATGTTTACGTTAGGCCCATATCTATTTAAATAAAAATTATAAATTGTTTTCAAACTATGATTAAAATTTCTTTTGCATCGTTTGAAAAATTAGGGTTTTCGTCATGCATATCCAAATTGTCATTTATCTCATCTATCAAACATTCAACCCCCGCAACATTTAGAAACGGATTTAAAGCGGCGGCACACGTAAAAACGGATGGTAAGTCCTTAAAATATTTTGTACCTGCTTTCTTGAATTACTCTCTCTTCACACGTTCTCATGATCCTCTTTTGTACCTGCCGTGTGAAAAAAAAACAACAAAAACAAAAATGGTTGGGCTAAAAATTGCTCAGTAATAGAAATAACAATAACTGCTATAGATACACTTTAAAAACAAATTAATAGAGATACAACGGTTTAACAATACAATTTAAGTACAAACAAGAAAACAAGTAATATCATAAGGGAATACCCATTGATCTAGTAACGGTAACAATATTCAAGAAACATTGAACAATGTATGCATCTTTCAGCACGTTTAACAATGAACGATGCATGTGTGCATCTTTCAGTACGTGTAGATGAGACTTTTAGCACATATATGTGTGTTTTTCAGCACGCATAAGTGCGTTCTTTAGCACGTGTAAACAATATGCTCGGGTATTGACATCAAGTTAAAAAAACCATAATCAAGTCATATGTAGTTTTGAATAGGCACGCTAGGTCACGTTTAAGCTTCTAAAGTAATTAATCATATATGAACATGCGACAATAAGTTCAAAGATAAATAAATTGTATCGCATGCATAATAATGTCAACGGTTCGACTCAATTCTAATAACAATCATATTATATGACTAAAAACCAAATAACGACTCAAGTAGCAATTACGAGTGGACTTCAAAGTTGAGGTCGAGACAAAAGATATTTACATTATAAGAGTAAAGGGTCACCGAAGACACTCGAGCAGCAAGTTTCGTCAGTCGAAAACATTGTGTCGATAGAGTTGATCATCAAGAAGAATTGACAATTGCGAATTGAAAAGGCTATATGTCGTTTTATCGAGTTATGAGACAAGGGAGGGAAGGCCAAATGGAAACAAAAAAGTTTGGCGTTACCTTGGGTCAAAAAGAGACTGTAAGTCGTCTTGTTGCACAACGTCTTCAGTGTCTCTTCACGGCGGTGTATCGGTATTTCGTAAGAGCCCAACAGGTTGTTCCATGAATGGTGCCGTTGTGATTTTTTAGCGGTTAAAACTCTCTAGCAATTGGTTCGAATGACAAAATCACATCAATAAAGTCCAATAAGAGGTTTTAGACGATGGTCTTCATCTTTTATAACCGAATGCCATTGAGTCGGGGGGTGGTTAAATCTCTTCATATTCTATCGGGTTGTTACAAGGGCAGGATAAAAAGCAAAAAGTTTGAATTTGAATAACAGATAAGGAAGATGAGCAGATAGTATATGAATGTGTATCCATGCTCTCATGGATGATCATATCATCATCAACTGTCATCTTCATTACTCCAGTCTTCACGTTCATTCCCATCCTTCTTCCCCCTAAGAATTGAACGAACCAAGTACACCTATACATTTCCAGTCCTATTCTTACTGACTTTCTCCTCTTCCGAAGGTCACTTCACTCTTTATAGCAAGGAGCCAATGCGCTGACCTAAAAGCAGAAGCTACCTTGATTTTTCTTCTTTCTTGGCTTCACTCTAGAGTCCATGGGGACGTCAAAGACGGATACGTATTTTCTCCTCTAGATCCTGAAGATGAAACTTAGTTTCAAGACTTTATATGGGGCTAATCGCAATGGATCGTGTTAGCCCAAAGGTGGATTCTGCTTGAGCTGATGGCAGAAGAAGTAATCGGGAAGGAAGAGTCCAAGCTATTCATACTAGCTTTAGCTTTGAGAAATAGAAGATACCTTTCCACCAAGTCAGTCATTATGATTAAAGCCATGTTTCTCAGAGTGTGCCCTCTTCAGTATATATGGTAGGAGTTCCACAAGTCATTCTTTACAGAACTGTATCTTCCTCTCATAGTGCGTCTAGAACACCTATCCTTTATGAGCTGTTAAGCTTGTCTAAAGTCAACTAGGAAGGCTTTCTGCATTATGGGTCGGTTGTGGTCACATACAAGAATGTGGGTTCATGGTTTGTTTATTTATTTACTGTTTTATTATATTTTAATAGAATTGAATGAGTCAAGTAGTGGGTCGAAAATATGGGAGTAGTTTTTTTTTTCGTTTGCAGCAAATTTTATATATGTATTCTGCATTTTTTTTGAAGTGAAGTAAGAAGTTCTTTTGATTCCACAAAACAACCTTTGTGTGTGTGATTTTTAATTGATCTCAGTTGAGTGGTTGATCATCTCTTGATTCCAACAACTGGTATCAGAGCGTTCAAGGTGAGTTTTATGCCAAAGTACCCCAAGTTCAATCCAATGACGACACTAGCAACTACCTCTGCAGCCCAGAAAGAAACCAGTTCTGTTTCACTCCAGATTCCAACGTTGACAGCAACAAACTACACTACTTGGGCTATCAAGATGGAGGCGGTGATGGACGCTCAAGCTTTATGGGAATCTGTTGAACCAGAGGCTGGAGTGACAGTAGATGAGAAGAAAAACAAAACAACTCGTGCTTTTATTTTTCAAGCGATTCCTGAAGATATCTTGATGCAGGTGGCAAAAAAGAAGAAAGCAAAGGAGATATGGGAGTCGCTGAAAGTAAGGTACTTGGGGGCGGACCGAGTACAGAAGGCCTGATTTCACACGCTTAAAAGTGACTTTGAAGCGTTGAAGATGAAGGAGGGAGATTCAATCGACGAATTCGCAGGAAAATTATCCGGCATGGTCTCAAGGTACAACAGCCTTGGTGCGACCATTGAAGATGGTGTTCTAGTCCGAAAGCTACTGGACTCGATTCCTGACAAGTTTCTACAGTTGGTCGCCTCAATCGAACAGTACTCGGACGTGGATACGATGCCATTCGATGAAGCAATAGGGCGATTAAAAGCGTATGAAGATCGATTGAAACTACGCCAAAACAACTCAAATAGTGACAACAGCTTACTGTTCACAAAGGGAGAAGGCAACTCAACTAAAAGGGGTTCGGGCAGGGCTGTTTTTACTAGTTCTCGAGGAAGGGGGTCACACTCATATGACCGGGGTGGTCGAAGTAGTTTAAAGGGGCGTGGAAACAACCGAGGCAGAGGTAACCGGGGTGGTTATCATGACTTGAACAACAATGACAGGAAGGGTAGAGATAAAAGACACATAAAGTGCTTTAAATGTGATCAATTTGGCCATTATGCTTCCGAGTGCAAAGACACAAAAGAAGAAAAGAATGAAGTGAACCTGAATCAAGTTGATGAAGAACCTACACCACTTTTAAGTGTAAGCGGAGAGGAAGAGAATACAATGGTGCTGCTGAATGAGAACAAGGTATTTCCTAACCAGATTGAAGAAAGAAACATGGTTAGTAGTGACATTTGGTACCTGGACAATGGGGCTAGTAATCATATGACTGGCCACATTGAACTCTTCGCAGAATTGGATGATAATGTGACAGGTCAGGTACGTTTTGTGATGGTTCTACAGTCCAAATTAGAGAGAAAGGCACAGTGTTGTTTCAATGCAAAAACGGTGATCAGTTGGTGATTCCTCACGTGTATTATATTCCGGTTTTAACCAGCAACATCTTAAGTCTAGGACAAATGACAGAATATGGTTTTGATGTACGGATGCAAGATGACAACTTAAAGATGTTGGATGTAGATGGACGGTTGGTTATGAGGGTACAACGATCGACAAACCGGTTATACAAGATAGCTCTAAAGACTTTTCAACCGGTGTGCTTGAACACAAGACTCGACAATGAAGCATGGTTGTGGCATATGAGATTGGGCCGTATAAACTTTAGGGCTATTGAATTCATGGTTCAAAAAGGACTGGTCCGTGGAGTTCCCAACATAAAACAACCTACACAAGTATGTGAAGGTTGTTTGGTGCCGAAACAAGCAAGGAAACCATTCCCGAAGGAGGCAAAGTGGCATGCAAAACATCCTTTAGAGCTGATTCATGCCGATATTTGTGGTCCCATTTCACCATAAACAATTGGTGGTAATCGGTATTTTTTATTGTTTGTTGATGATTTTTGTAGGTACATGTGGGTGTACATCATAAAATCGAAAGATGAAGCCTTTGAATCCTTCAAACATTTCAGAATGCAAGTTGAAAAGGAAAGCCCCTATAAGATTATGACACTGAGAACTGATTGTGGAGGAGAGTTGGTCTCAAATCAATTTACTACTTACTGCAACCAGGAGGGAATTAAGCGAAACATGACAGCTCCTTACACCCCTCAACAAAACGGGGTCATAGAGCGCCGTAATCGAACCATTATGGGAGTAACCCGATCATTATTGAAGACAATGAATGTACCAAATCTTCTATGGGGTGAAGCAGTCCGTCATGCAGTGTATTTGCTCAATAGAGTCCCAATGAAAGGAGTACATAGGATGACACCATATGAAGGTTGGACAGGGAAAAAACCCACACTCGAGCATGTGAAAGTCTTTGGATGTGTGGGTCACGTGAAGAGAGTAGCAGGTCATCTCTCAAAGCTTGCTGAAAGAAGTGAGATGATGGTGTATCTTGGAGTGGAACCTGGACACAAAGCTTTCCGATTGTTTGATCCTAATACTAATAAATTGCAGGTCGCAAGTGATGTAGTATTTGAAGAAAAAAGAAAGTGGACGTGGGATGAGGCCCAAAGGGAGCAGCCCGTGTCTACTACAAATTGGCCCAACATGCACTCTAGTACCACTCTTAATCATCAGGTGCAAGTATCTTCTAATGGAATCACTACTACAGAGGTTGGAGACCAGGAACCACCATCACCGTTGCTTACTTCACCAACTCAAGTATATCAAGAGCTTACATGGATCTCTAACTGGACAGATTGATCAAAGCAGTTCATCTGAGTCGTTTACTGAGGTCTCAGACAGTACAAGTAGTAACAGGGGGTGAGTAATTTCTGTTTCGATCACACACCAAAGCAGGGCTTCCGACTACTATCGGATGTATATGATGAAACAGAACCGATTGAAGAAGAACCATTCTTGATGTTTACAGATGAGGAACCCAGGTCGTACAAAGAAGCAGTGGGGAAACATGGTTGGGAAGAAGCCATGAAGAAGGAACTTGAGTCAATTGAAAAGAATGCTACATGGAGTCTGACTAAACTACCGATCGGGCACAAACCCATTGGGTTGAAGTGGCTATTCAAATTAAAAAAGGAGGCAACAGGTAACATTACGAAACACAAGGCTCGTTTGGTTGCAAAGGGGTATGTGCAGCGAAAGGGAGTAGATTTCGATGAAGCTTTCGCACCGGTGGCCCGCATGGAAACAATCAGAGTATTGTTAGCATTGGCAGTAAAGATGGGATGGGGTGTTCATCACCTCGATGTGAAATCTGCATTCCTAAATGGCGATTTACGTGAGGAAGTCTATGTTTCACAACCTGATGGTTTTGTAGTTGCAGGTAAGGAACAGTGGGTTTATCGATTGCACAAAGCGCTGTACGGCTTAAGGCAAGCGCCTAGGGCGTGGAACACACGTCTTGACAAGGCTCTTAAAGACATGGGGTTTCAAATATGCATACATGAACAAGCTGTTTATAAGTTGAAAAATGAGTCAAAGTATTTAATCGTTGGTGTATATGTTGACAACTTAATAGTCACAGGCGCAAGTGAAGAACAGATCCTTGAGTTCAAAGGGAAGATGACAAAGGTGTTTGAAATGAGTGATTTGGGTAAGTTAAATTACTATCTTGGGATAGAGGTGGAACGAGGAGAGAACTACATAAAGCTAAGTCAATCTGGGTATGCAAAAAAGATTTTGAAAGTTGCTGGAATGAGTGATAGTAATTCCTCCAAATGGCCTATGGAACCAAGGGCAGGTTTAACAAAGGATGAAAATGGTGAGACTGTGAATGCTACTGATACAGAAGCTTGGTAGGGAGTCTGCGATACCTACTCCATACCAGGCCAGACCTTGGGTTCTCTATTGGTGTAATTAGCAGGTACATGGAGACACCTAAAGTGAGCCATTATAAAGCGCTAAAGCAGATTGTAAGATATTGGAAGGGCACAATCAATTACGGGCTGAAGTACACAGGAGGTGGAAATGGAAACTTAATTGGGTTTAGTGACAGCAGTCACGGTACAGATCTTGATGATCGAAGGGGATCAACGAGAACTGTGTTCTATTTTTCTGGAAACCCGATCACATGGGTGTCTCAGAAACAGCAAACAGTGGCCCTCTCCTCTTGTGAGGCCGAGGTTATGGCAGCGACATCGGCGGCGTGTCAAGCTTTATGGCTGAGAAACCTGCTCAAAGACCTCACTGGATTGGATGCACAATGTGTTAAACTATACGTGGACAATGAGTCGGCTATAGCACTTATGAAGAATCTGGTTTTCCACGGTCGTAGTAAGCACATCGATACGAAGTTTCATTTCATAAGGGAGTGTGTAGAGAGGGGGCAGATTTGTGTTGAGCACGTTAGCAAGGAACTACAAAAGGCTGATATACTAACGAAACGAAGGCATTACCACGAGTGAAGTTTAAGGAGATGAGTAACCTGTTGGGCGTTGAAGACCTTGGTAATACAAGCCAAGCTTAAGGGAGTGAATGTGAGCTTTTAAGCTTGTCTAAAGTCAACTACGAAGGCTTTCTGCATTATGGGTCGGTTGTGGTCACATGCAAGAACGTGGGTTCATGGTTTGTTTATTTATTTACTGTTTTATTATATTTTAATAGAGTTGAATGAGTCAAGTAGTGGGGCGAAAAAGTAGTAGTAGTTTTTTTTTTTTTTTCGTTTGCAGCAAGTTTTATATATGTATTCTGCATTCTTTTTGAAGTGAAGTAAGAAGTTCTTTTGATTCCACAAAACAACCTTTGTGTGTGTGATTTTTAATTTATCTTAGTTGAGTGGTTGATCGTCTCTTGATTTCAACATCCTTTTTCATAGAGTTAGAGCTAGCTTGCATTGAAAACGACTGGCCCTCCAAATGAATAGAATCCACGGCCCCCCCACCATATGATGCTAACACGGATCCTCTTCGTGTGGAGACAAAAAAAGGCGCCGCCGCATCGTCGTCATCGTGAATTGCCGTTTTCCTCCCTGTGGTTTAGTCACATTTGCTATTTTCACTAAAAAAAAATTTTCTCGCCAAGTTTTTGAAAAGTTGTCATTTCCATCAAAAACGTTAACTTCGTTAAGTTAAAAGTTAAACATATTAATTACCAAAATTAGCCTTTAAAATACAAGACAAGAACCCCCCCCCCCCAAATTACATAACCCTAATCGAGTGAAATTAAATCGTAATACAGGGGAGAGACCGACTAAAGGCGATGGTCTCCATTATACAACCCCTTCGCAATGGGTTCCAAACCGCCACCAGCTCCATCCTCTTCTCCACTGATGAAGTCGACAGTCTTTGACTCAGTCGATGATGAAAGGTTCGAAAATAAAAAGATGAAAGGTCCGATGTTTAACATTTCAAATTAACTGAGTGAAATCTTAGGCAATACATAAACATAAATTAAGATTTTTTATATGTAAAATTACATGATTACCCCTTTTATAAATAGATGTTTAGTATTTTAAATTAACGGAGTTCATGTTTTCGGAATGAAAATGACAATTTTTTAAAACTTTTGGAGAGCTAAACGCGAAAAAAATCTTTTTTTAATGAAAATAACAAATGTAATCTAACTACATAATACAACACTTCACTATTATTATGATGTTAAAATTCAGGTATTTCAAGTATTTTTATCACCTTTTGTGGAATTAAACTTTAGCGTTTAAAGAGGGCTAATCTCTGTTTTTTTCCTTCTGTTTTGCATGACATGTGTTCTAGTTTTATTATGCGGCAGATATATTCTTCTCTCAGTCAATATCATAAAATAAAATAACAATTTTTAATTCTTTTCTAAATTTAAAATACATAGATACATCCACCATTGAAAGTAGACATTCATATCCACACAAAATTTGTGATCTACTAATTAAGTATACAAAGTTAACACAGGCCAAACGAACCGCAACAAAGTATATTAGTGGTCGCCGAATAGATTAAAAAATCATGGTAAATATCATATTTGTATTTGTTTTCATGCTATATATGTCGCATCAAACGACTATTCGAAGATCTTTTAAACGGTCGTTTCAAGGTTAATTATGGCTTGCCGGCATAACTCCTCAACTTCAAAAATCCGTTTTGAGGTTTTCATCCAACTGTCATTTGAAATTTGGGGTGACATTTTTTGACTTTGTAAGTGCCGTTGGATTAGTAGGGGCCCTTATTTTAATTGTATCTAATATTTGATATTGATATATTGTAACTTTCATAGTTCATATTATTTCTACATTATCGTCTTGTTGAATCCGAAACTGTGTAAACACAACAAAAATGGATCAAAAGAAGCCTCATGTATTGTTCATACCATTTCCAGCACAAAGCCACATCAAGTGTATGCTCAAGCTAGCCAGGCTCCTGAACCACAAGGGCTTCGACGTAACCTTCATCAACACTCAGACGAACCATAAGCGGCTCATAAAGTCCGGTGGGACTTGCTGGCTAAATGACACTCCTAACTTTCAGTTTAAAACGGTTCCTGATGGTTCTTGTACGGAAGATGATGTCGAACAAACTCAAACCACAACTGAAGTCTGGTCCTACATGGGTTCCAATTTCTATGATTCGTTTCTTGAGGTCATGTCGGGTCTTGAGACTCCGGTCACTTGTATTGTTTGTGACGGTTTCATGACTTACACGAATACTATGATCGCTGCTGAGGAGCTTAAGATCCCGATCATCCTGTTCTGGACCATGGCTGCCTGTGGGTTCATGGGGTTTTACCAGGTGAAAGTTCTCATGGAGAAGGGACTTGTCCCGCTAAAAGGTTCGGTTTTTTCTGGTCTGTCAAATAAAGATGAGCATGGGTCGGTTCGGTTTGGTTTATTTATAAGCAGAAGCTGAACTGAACCTATTTGTGATATTTGGTTTGGTTATAAACGATTTAGTTAAGTTTAGTTATTTGAAAAGATGGTTTGGTTAATTAAAATAACCAGCGGTTAAGCGTAGGCTTAGGAGTAGGCATGATCATTGGTCAAGGACCGCTCTGACCAAACCAACCCGAGACCGATACCAAAACAGAATAAGATGAAAAACGAAAACCAAGAACAAGATTGGTTCTGTGTTTTGGGTCGGTCTCAGGCCTGTACGCGTCGATTCATCGATTTTCTTGGGTCAGCCATGAGACGACCACCCCTATTTGAACATGGGTGGATTCACGCTAATTTCGATCAATACATTCAATTTTATCTCGGGTTAGATAAATATTAGCAGTTTTTTAATTTATAAAGAAGAATAAGCAACAACTAACATGTTATTTAGGAAAAATTATAACAAAACTTTTCCAAACATGGCTCACGTAATTCAGTTATCATACTCATTTATAAATTCATAACTGAACCATCGGTTTCTCAGTTACTTCAGTTGTAGTATGTTTGGTTATTCGATTTTTCTACGAAATCCAAAACTCAAGGGCCATGGCCAATACTAACTTCTTTAAGTTAATTGATCTTGCTTTACCTTCGCAGATGAAAAAGCTTTAACAAATGAGTATCTTGACATCGAAGTAGATTGGATTCCTGGAATGGAAGGAACCCGTTTGAAAGATCTACCCGAGTTTAATCGTTACTCGAAACCGGATGATCATGCGGCGTTAAAGTACCTCCTAGAAACCGCTCAGGCAGCTGATAATGTTTCACATATTATCATCCATACGTTCGAGGAACTAGAAGCTAGACTCGTCAAAGAGATCAAATCCATCTTTCATAACATCTACGCCATCGGGCCTCTGCAGTTACATTTGAATCAGATTACAGAAAAGGAAACCGAGAACTTGGATTCAAGTTGCTATAGTTTATGGAAGGAAGAACCCGAGTGCATCCAGTGGCTACAATCGAAAGCCCCAAATTCTGTAGTGTATGTCAACTTTGGAAGTATAGCAGTTATGTCTTTACAATATTTGGTAGAATTTGGTTGGGGGCTTGTGAACAGTAATATTTACTTTCTATGGATTATACGGGCCGATTTAGTGGATGGGGAGCCCGCGGTTTTGCCTCAAGAACTCAAGGAGGCGATGAGCGAGAAAGGATTTGTAGCAAGCTGGTGTTCACAGGAAGAAGTGTTGAACCACCCCTCGGTTGGTGGGTTCTTGACTCATGGTGGGTGGGGCTCGATCATTGAGAGCTTGTCGGCTGGGGTGCCTATGATATGTTGGCCGGTTTCTGGGGACCAACAGATGAACTGTAGGCAAATGTGCAAGGAATGGGGGGTCGGGATGGAGATCGCGAAGAAAGTAAAGAGGGATGAAGTGGAGATGCTTGTGAGGGAGTTAATGGAGGGAGTAGAGGGTGAAAGGATGAGAAAGAAGGCTACGGAATGGAAGAAAACCGCGGAAACCGCGGTTGATTGTGACGGATCGTCTTGGTTGGATTTAGAGAAACTTGCTAATCTAATAAAAAACTTATGAATAAAGAATCTCATTCTTGATGAGATAGTTGTATGTTTTCTTCTTTAGTGATGTTGGTTGGTTTTAGTAGAGGGTTCTTGATTGTATTGTAGTTGGTTGGTAAGGTTTATAGTTGTGGTTCGAATAATAAGTTTGGTAAGTTGGTTAATTTTGCATTTTAAAGGTGGGGGGTGGTGTAATATGCAAAATTTTATGTTGATCAAGCATTTTTTTTAGTAATACATAAGATATTCTCACTGGTACAATTTCAGTTTGAAAGTTGTAGATGTTAAACTTGTGTCACTTTTATTACCCTCAAGACACTCGATTAACGTCCAGTTTAGTGGCTCTTTAGGGGTTTATCGTGCCATTTTTATAACCCTCGCTACATTCTACGCATTAATTGAATGGCAATTTCGACATCCATTTTCGTAATAATGCATATAAATATCATCAATATAAAACACGTGCAGATATGATTTTTACATGTTAAGGTTTTATCTTTGGATTCCATTTATATAATTAAACTAAATACTATTACAAACATACTTTTTATTTTATAATAAACATGTACCCGCAAAATCATGAAAAAGTTGGTAACAAAAACCAACTTCACAGAATAGTAACTCAACCAATCAAAATTTCCACTACAAAATTTAGATTTATTTCGGTTTAAACCACAAAAGTATAGCAATGGAGGTTGTTTGTTGTCTAAGGGTGAGAGCCCCTTCATGCCTAGAATTAAACATAAGTTGGCTTTCACTTATTAACGAGTAGATATATGAATAGGTTATGTTAAATATTATAATTGCTTTAAAAATATGTTTGTTAGTAAAATATTTCTTAAGAGGAGCTCATATGTTAGAAGATTTAGGGTGGTTCCAGCGGTGTTAACTAACACACCTTACATTAACTCGTTGGTATCCGAGTTTAACTTCATTATAAACTTCTCTAAGGTAGAGTTGACCCTTTACAATCTTCTCAGTAATAAGAACTACACTTCTATCTTATACAAGTTCCCATCTTGATTCTTTGACCTTGTATTTAGGTTTAATTTGGCTTATCCTCCTAGAATAGCATGTTAGTTCTACATATTACTACATGCTAGATATGGTAACCTTGTATTTAGGTTAATTGATTTTAATCACACCAGTTTCACTTGAAGTAACATTGTGAACAAATTGTAGCATGTTCTCACTTCAAGGTTTCGAGCAGAGAAAAAATGCAGCTTCCCAACCACAATCAACAAAACTACAGTTATGAACCGCGGTTGAGTGATTCATCGAATATGTCTTGCCGACAGATTTGGTCAAGTGTCTCCCAAACCATAAGTGTAATGCTTGGAATCATATTAATAATGAAATGATATGTTTTTTCTGATCATATTTGACACACTAATTATCTATAAGAAGTCAAAAAAAATGTGGAAAAATGCAGAAATGCTGTTCGAGTCAACAAAATCTGACCCATTGCAACCCGTACCAAAATGTATCTTTGACCCATACCCATGTGGACCCATTACCAGACCTGTGTACTCCGCCATCTAAGTCCATTTTACTTGACTATACATGCTAATTTACAGCAACTTTACTCTTATTGACAACATGCCGAAAAACCATTAATAAAGCCATAAACTTATAACTGGAAATATGAAAATTAAACAGCAAACTTACATTCAGTCCCGATGATGATATGCTGCTAGAATCCTTCAAATCAGCCAAGAAAACATGTCATATGAAACAGCGGGAATCCATACTTCTGGAGAAAGAACATGCATTTAAACAAACAAAAGTAACTATGAAACTAAGAAATAGATTATTTTTTGCAACTCAATAACCATACAAAATACACAACTCTATGCCAACTGTCAAAAAGGCTTAAACGAAAAACAAACTGATATTGAAAAAAGATTAAAAAACACAACGCGTTTAACTCAGATTGCCATTGTACACTTTTTCTGAGAGTGCCCCAACATATGGCAACGACCACATTGCACAATTCGTTTTGGTCGTTTCAAACTCTCGATTCTAAGAACCTTCTTTTTGGGCCGACCCGGTGGCCTGCGTGTTTTAGGTGGCCGAATTACCATTTCGCCCTTTGCACCTTCATTAACATCCTTCCAAAGGCTTTTGTCAGGAACTGGATATATCATTTGTGAGTATATTTCCCGATAACTTTCTACTTTAAAACAATGATCAGCAAAGACATGTGCGTTTTTCCCACTGGATATAAGGGCGGCTGCAGCATGTGCACATGGAAGACCATATAATTGCCACCTTCTACAAGAACATACTCTACTTCTTATGTCAACAATATTTGTTCTTTCGGTTGAAACAACCTCAAATTCAACTTCATTTGCACGTAACACCTGATAGCAACAAGCATCAGCAACAGCTTCTAAAATCTTTGTCTCGGCTGATGGGACAACAATCGCATTCCACATCATCCCCAAACTTTGTCGGTGTTCAAACCATGATGCCAGTTGCTGACGAATGTGTTCCATTAATTGGACAATAGGAAGTTCATGGCCTTCTAAAGCCCAATTATATAAAAGCTCAGTAACCCCTAATGTGAAATGACCATAGCGAACACCCTTGAAGTAAGCTACAGCCCAAAGCTGAGGTGGAAATTCTTGAATCCATAGAATTACATCTTGTGAAACTTCCAACATTTCTGATATCTTGGTTTCAAACTCAACTGGTGTAAGAGCATACACGGCACTCCAAAAAATGTTCACTAACTTTGAGTTTTTGAAAGTATCCCGAAAGTTTTCACTCACATACCGCAAACAAAAGCCATGAAAAGCACTTGGAAAATGTGTTTCAACAGCCTCCACCATGCCTCGTTGTCTTTCGGATAATATTGTAAGCCTAGGCATGTTATCAGTGTTTACACCAAGAAGTTTTCTTAATTCTGACATAAACCACATCCAATTCTCATCACTTTCAACATCAACTACTGCAAAAGCTAAAGGAAACAAACCATCATCAGCATCAACAGCTGAAGCACAAATAAGAGTACCTAAGTATTTCCCTTTTAAGTGAGCTCTATCAATTTCCAAAAGTGGTCTACAAGCATTCAAGAAACCAACAATAGACGCACGATAAGATATAAAAAGGCGTTGAAAACAATTATCTTGACCAGTGGAGTAAACCGAAGCTATACTTCCCGGATTATTTTTCTTAATCTGTTCACAATATGCTGGCAAAAGCCGGTACCCTTCTTCAAATGTACCATGTAACGCAGCCATACTCCGTTCTTTACCACGCCATGCTTGCATATAAGAAACTGCAACACCATGTTGATCACGAATGTCTTGTAAAATTTCTTTTGGTTTATACTGTGGATTATCCCTAATTCTTGATTCAACAGATCTTGCAACCCAACCAACAGAAGCTTGCTGATGATGAAGGTTTCTAACACCTTCACATGTGTGTTCTCCATGAAGTGTTCTAATCGAAAAAGTGGGGACATTTGGGCATTTCGCAACATGAACACGCCACGGGCAACCTTCTTTTGAACACTTAGCAATAAACCTACTACGATCCGATTTCACTATACGAAGATCAAAATGCAAAGCTATAGCAATATCTTTCAAAGCTCTTCTACAAGTTTCAACATCTGGGAACTCTTGCCCTATAACCAAAGCATGATTCGTCAAATCAATTGAATCCACCAAATCAAGAGGCGGTTGATGATGCTGAAACTGATGTTCTGTCAAATTCACAAGCGATTGATCGGTGATATCAACTAAACCTTCATCAGCCATAGTGAAACAATCACTCTCAGCTCTATCGCTATTTCAATCGCAACTCACAGCTTCAAACAATCATCGAACGAAAAATACGATTCAAGGTCCCAACTTTTCCAATGGGTTAGCTCAAAAACAGATGAAATCAAAAGGGTATTCAAAAAACGAGATGAATAGCGGATTTGAAGTGGGATTCAAAGCAAATGAACCGATTTGACGCTGTAGACGGTGTATTGGTCCATTTTTACAAGCGATTAGCACAAAAAGAGCTTGAAAGAGAGATTTACCTTCAAATTTTCACCTGGGGGTCTCTTAAATGGCTTGATTTTAGAAAGTTTTGTGAAGAAATTGCATTGGAGCAATGATTTGTGAAGCTTGTGGTACTGTTGGAGCCCTAAAATCCCTTTGTTTTTCTCAAAATCTGCGAAGTGATGAGAGACCATGAGTCCGGGCCCCTGATCTCTTGTGCAGGAGTAAATGCATCGGTTTATGAAAAGACCATTTTAGCCTTGAGTAGATAAATGCAATCCCCAATTTTTTTTGAGCTTTAGAAAATGGAACGTTGTCAAAAATCACATGACTCGTGATTTGTTTGAAATCGATTGTTTGTAAATGAGTTGAGTTGGATCAGCTCATTTGTAAAAGGGTAGAACGAGCGGAGCTAAAGCTAAACTTAGCTTGTTTGTTAGTCAGCTCAATAATTTTATTGTCTGATTCGTTTAAACCGAAGTTTGAATTTTAATACATAAAAATTCTAACTTGAAGTTATAATATTATATTATATAAGCTTAAATAATTTGTGCATTTCATGGTACTTGAACTATAACCATTTTAAACACCAAATGTTTTAAACACGTGTTTTTTTTACGGACGAAGCGTTAATTGTTAGAAGATTATGTATTAAACTTGGGATTTCATTGATTTTGCATCATGTGTATGTTAAAAACGTTATCTTTCCTGTTAATAATATGCGTAAGAATGATATGTTTTGAAGTTTTTAAAAATAAATATAATCTAGGCTTTTACAAGTCAAGCTTTAACATCTCAACTAGTTAAAATTAAAAAAAAAATCAAGTCGGTTCAGTTTGGTTTGTAGCCAAGCTGAAAACCAACTCGACTCGTCTACGTCCTCCAAAAATAATAATGATAGCATAAACGTATATAAAAAATAAAGTAAACAAATTATTAAAGTATTATTTTTGGTTGTTATTTTACAGACGATGAGTGGATGATTGTGATTCACTGAGATAAAAAGGAGACATAATCGTCTTAGATCCCTATCATCTATTAAAATATAATTTAAAATCGAAGAACGAATATTTTGATTCCTACTAACTCGATTGTTCTCCTTTCGACTTTCCTCGCATATTTGTAGCTACTTATCCGTTCTTTTATTTAAAAAAAACATTTATATGTTATTATCGTATGTGTGAAAACAGAATCAATGATATCTTAAGGGTTAGGAAATCAGATTTCATAGTCAAGGCTGAGACAGACCTTATGTTTACTTCGCGAAATTCTTAGCTCGACATTGTCAAGCCATACTATCTACCAAAATTTCATAAGATACTAGTAGGTGTGATCCACGACATGCAGCAGTATAAAAGTTAAAAGATTTAATTTTGATTATTTATACGTTAGTACTAACCAACCTAAAAAATATTATGTGCGAAACGCTAATAGAAAAGTGTAATTAAAAAATACTATAAAAAAATAAGTACCTCAAAACATATAAGAAAAATAGCGAATACATAAATGGCGACTTTACTATAATTAACAAACTCTATTATAAATTAATTAAAAGAAAATTTGATATAAATCGAATGCTTAAATATAAAACTTAAAGAAAGTTCAGGTGATTAAATGTAAATTTGACATAACTTTAAGGCTTAAGCATAAAGTTTATAAAAAGTTCATTTGGTAAAATGTAAATTTTACAGCACTCGAAGGTTTTAAATATAAAATTTAAAAAAACAAACAAAATGAGTAGGCATTAATTTAAAAAAAATAAACAAAGAGAGAATAAATGTTTAGTTAGTTTCAAAAAATCCTTAAATGTTTAAATATAAAATTATAAAAAAAACAAGATAGGTATTTTATTAGTCTAAATAAATAAATAAAAAATTATGGTAACATTGAGAAAAACTACACGGCTACACTTTCACTACTCATAATTTTTTCTATTTGTTATATATAGTGATGCGGCGGGTATTATCTAGCTTTTTTTCCGACATGTCTTAAACGTTGATATATTTGGGTATTATTAATATTATAATTATGTAAATATTTAATTATTATATACTTAAGTGTTTAAATAAAGTAATACTTAAATCAAATAGTATTAAGTTATAAAAATATAAATAATAAATGTATATATTTTAATATAAATTTAAAATATTATAAATAAGATAATACTTAAAATTAATCTATATTAAATAACGTATTTATTGGGGGAAATTTATTAAATATGGGCAAATAATAAATTATAATATATAAGACTTGTACTTTATGTTTAAAAAATTATATTAGGTGTCTTAAATTTTAAGCAAGATTATAAATGTGTCCTAATCAAATACTTTATATATATATTATTATAATTCAAACTTCTTTTGTATTCAAAATATAACTTTTTTATAATCAAAACAATAAGAAACGAATTATCTTCATCAATAAAGGATTTTTATTATTACTTAAATAAAGCAGGGTTACATTGTAATTGTTACAGGGAAGTGGTTTGTGTAGGGGAGGGGTAGATGGAGATGGTGGTGTGCATAGACTATGGGAGATAGTGGTTGTGAGTCTCGAATGAAATTTAAATTCAACTTGTAGCGGTTTATGCGTGACCGCATGTAGCATTACGTTTATGAACTTCGTTACACGTGTACCGACATTGATATTAAGATGGAGTGTTACAAATGGTTTATTACGACTGACCAGATTCATGATTCCCAACCTTTATTCTTTCTTCATAACATTTGTCTTAATGTGAACATTTTAAAAATTATAACTTGTATGTATATGATATGGTTAATAAGTTATAAAATAACTTCACTATGCAGTAATATAGTGTTACACTTTACTATCGATTTGTTTCACAACATTTTAGTCATAATAATTTGTAGGTTTTATAGTTTGAAGTTTTCATGGAAGTCCTCTGAATTGTGAGAAATCACTTTCAAAAGTATTTTTGGTGATACTTGAAAATCTTTAATCGCACAAGACAAAAACACACAATTGTTCTATTGTGACAATGTGTACTATAACCACCTGACACCTGGTTACGGCTAAGCAGTTGTAGCCACTGCTTGCTCATTTCCATTGCTGGGTAGTTTCGACTTTCGATTATTGATTATGTAGCTTGCAATTATTGCTAATACTTAGTTTCCACTTATAAATAGTACCGAACAATTGCTCTAGATAACTAGTTGCTAGTGATGCCCATTTGTCACTAATGAGTATACTTTTATCGATCAGTAGTAACTCGACAAAGATGATTACCTCTAATAGTCGGTTACAATTGATGAATCAACTTCTTTGTCATTTTCCACCAATTATGCATTCCAAAACAACTTTCAATAACATTTCAATAAGATCATAAATTTTTTTCACTATGTGTGGCACTTGATAACCGAAGATCTTTGCCTGGGACGTTGCCACCTAGACCCAACTAGGGGCTCTACCCCTTATAATCCCTATTAAAGGGAGGTGCCTCTTAAATCCTCAGGTTTATTGGTGCATGAAATAAGAATAATCAGGAACAAGTGTGTGCTCAACACCATGTAACTTGTACCCATCTATATTCTTATATATCAAATAAGTCCAAATTACTTGAAATTGCCTGAACACTAAGATCACTATTCTATATGGATTTTTTAAGGACCATGATAGATATACAAAATAAGAATATAACTAGCGGGGTAACTACCTGTGATCCGTGACATGTCGATGTGAAACATATATAAAAAAAACATGTAGCAAATGTATGCGTACAATTTAATAGAACATTAAGTTAGCGTAAAAAACGTTGAGAAAGATGAAAACCAATTTCAAGGTGTTGGAGATGTAATATGTGAGCATGGAGAGTTTTGTAACAACCAGATATCAAATTCATGTTGAAGCATAAAGAAATAAGTATGTCATAGCATTATATTTATAATTTCATAAAATGTTATACATTAAAAGTATATAAAAAAATATTTGACTTGGCGCAGTTATAAATAAAATATATACCAACTAATAACACAATGTCACATTTAAAATTTTATAGAATATTATATTTTGAAAGTTATAAAAGAAAAATAAAATATTTAAAAAAAAAAAAAAAAAACTAACTAACAACCCACTCGATGGAAGCCTCCAAGCTTGCAGTAAAGGATTTGATAGTGGTGTGCTCTAACACTAAGATAGTGTTTGTTTTTTTTAAAAAGCTCTTGCTCACCTCTTCATCTGCGCGCACGCAGACGCGGGAAGAAGTTTTGAAAGTGCAGACTGTTTGATTTCCGGAAGACTTTTCATTAAAAAATGTATTCCTAAGGTCTGCATGAGGCAGACATAAACCATTGTCTTCACAAGTCTTCTATCCTCTTCTCATACTCCACCTTCATCAAAGTCCACCAAGAAACTCCACCTTCGCAACCACCTTCCTCCAGCTGCAGCCACCGCCGGCGACGCCTTCCTCCAGCCGCGCTTCTCATGTCCGCGCTCCTCCAGCCCGTGCTCCTCCAGCCGGCGCTCCTCCACCTCCCTTTCCTCTCGATCTCTACCTCCACCCCTTCTCTCCCCGTCGTTGTCGCACCCACCCCTTCCTGCCGCCATCACCGCACTCACCCCCTCCCACAGTCATCGTCGCACCCACCGCCTCCCGCCGTTCTGCCGTCGCCGTCGCACCTACCACCTCCCTCTGGTTAGTGGTTTGGGTATTTCAAGTTTTGGGTATTTTAGATCCCTTCTTCTCGATTGAAGCTTCTATTTCCTTTGTTATTTGAACTGTTGTGGTGATTTTGCAGGTGATTGTGTACAATTGTTCCTTGATTTGGTTTGTAGGTGATTAAGCTCAATTGTAATTGTTAGAGGGGTGTGTGACAGTGTGGTTATGAGCTTATAGTATAGTGCGTATTTCAAGTTTTGCATATTTTATAGCTAGTTCATGGTTAGTGGTTTGTTTTTGGTTGGGTTTGCGATTTGGTTTGGTCTGCAAAAGTTAAAAAACAAACAGTTCTTCTTGCAGACTGCAGACGTTTGGTCCACCTCTTCTCCAGTAGATGTCTGCAGATGTGGTCCGCAGACTGCAGACATTTTGCTGCAGAAAAAACAAACAGCACCTAAGCTAATCTTCCAACTTATGCCAAAGGATTTAATGATGGTTTGCTTTAACACTAAGGTCGTAGGGACGCCCACGCCATGAGACCACGACGGGCCTTGGCGTGTGCTACAATATCACTGCCACCGATCATTTCACGCCGCATGGTTCGTTCGAACGACATATACTCGTTGTGGGTGTGGCATGGTGTGACAACACTTCCGCCACCAAATTAAATGTGTGGTGTAGTGCGACATGAAAATATTTTATTGGTGAGTTTTACGGTGTAATATGATGTGTGTGGTACGAGTGCCCCCTCCGCCCTAAGCCAATCTTGATTTTCTATTATAATATGATTTATATGTTATATACTCATTATCAATTAATAGTATATATAATTTACAATCAAAGAAAATAAAAATATAAAAGTTTGAAGGATATAAGGAAAACATAAGGGATTTCAGACTAGTTGCATTTTATTATAACTACGTTTCTTAAACCCGCGCGTTGCATGCGGAATTCCACCATGATCCCAAATATCAAAATGCGAACGCTACAACATGCAGCAGCGGCATTGTACGTGACGTGATAATGTTAGACTAACAATCAAACCGACTTGTCTTCAGACTAAATTTACGTTGAATTGTAAAGTAACTTGAATTTATATTGTTGAACGAAAACGTGTAATACTTGACCCGACTTTTTTCCAAACAAAATTATGTCGAAAAGTAGTCGAACTTAAAACGTACATATAAAACAGGTGCAACTGCGTAATTTGCGGCTTGATAAAGTATAGATTACGATCATTCCGACTCATTTCCGAACTAAATTTATGTTACTACGTAGAGTAACGTGAATTTATACCGTCGAACAAAAACGTTTTATATTTGACCCCACTAATTTCAGAACAAATTTACGCCAAAACGTGAACGTCAAAACGAAGATCTTCTCAACGCATGTATAAAAATATGCATGAAAATATTTTATATTTGACTTGAATCGTACCGACACGTAAACCCCAAACTTTAGAAATATAAGGGGGTTAAAGTAACATTTTACAAATATTTTAAAACGTGCTAAGATGTGAAGGAGTCAAAGTTGTTCAGCAAGAACGTTTAAAAAACATTCAATAAACAATATATATATATATATATATATATATATATATATATATATAAATATAATTATTATTTTTGTACCGTCTTGGTTTTATATTTATATAAACTAAAAATGAATAAAAAATAAAAAAATATAAGGACTAAATATGGACAAATAAAAGCTAACACCATAACCCTCCCTATTTGGTCTGGTAGTATAAATTTTTATATAATATCGAGTTTGCCCCCTCCTAAAAAAATTAATTTCGCGCCCCGCCCCCCTATGAAAATGTTCAAGCTCCGCCACAGAAACAGATGATGGAATAAAGGATGATAGCTTGACACGGATGTAAAGTTACCTAGCTACGTGCGAGACTGTCATTATGATAGATGATAGTTTTAATAGATGGATGTAATTGATAGTAGACAATGACCCTTGTATTGAATTTTTGTTTTCTGCTATGTTATTGAATGTTTAAAGTTTAAGAAATATGTGCTTATGATACGAATACACAACTATGAGGTTGTCTGGGAATCCCAGTTTTATTATTATTTTATTGTTATTATCACCGTAGAATCACAACTCAATTAATAAAAGGTTGAAGGATATAAGACCGGTGACAGAAGTTTAGAAAATACGTTTTCCAAATGAAATTGACGGTGAAGCTTCGCACTTCCAAGAGGGAATATACATGCAAGTGATAAAAGATTGCGATCTTAAATTTTTTTAGTAAAAATAAGTGTAAGGGTATTAAAAAGATTCGTGTTCTTGAATTTTTAAATAATAGAAGTAGAAAGAAAAAAAATTAAAAATCCTTCCTCGAAACTTTACTTTGAAAATAGAAGAAAATGAAAGTAAAAGAAAGATAACACATATGATCGTTACTTTCTACTCATTTACTTCGAACTCTTAAACTTCTATTTATTTACTTCGAACTCTTGAACTTGAAATTATAACATGTATATACTTTTTATTTCTTTATTTTCTCATTTTAATTCTCTTTTTCCGTATTTCTTTTCTCTATTTAATTTATGTTTCATTACTTTTTTTCTATTCTTTGGTTTGTTTAACTCGGGATATATTTAAAAATCAGATTTAGTAGGTGTAAAGAGGAAAAAAAATCAAAACAAAAACAAAAACCCTCTCATCGAGATTAAAACTCTAAAGACGATGAGTCTATTGATGCCGCCGATATAGAGAGACGAACCCCTTCTCATCTTCTTCTCCGGCTTCAATTCACACCCATTAACCACAATAAACCCTCAATTTTGTGCAGATTTTTGTGTTCTTTTCATCAATAAACCCTTCAATTGATGGATAATCAAGCAATTTACGCCTCTTCTCAAAATCTACTTCTGGGTTTTACTGCAAACCCTCGAACCGATGCTATAATCTCCAACAAACCCTCTTTTTGTTCGTTCAAAACCCCAAAAAGAATTAGTCTACTCTCCAAATCCACAACTTCAGTTTCTGCTGTATCTCGTCATCAAGATTCAACCCCACGAACAATTAACAAATCGAAAGGTGATTCTTAGCATTCCCTTTTATTGAATTGCAATCTCAATCGAACTTTATGTTGGTTACTTTCTTTGAATTGCAATTTTTAATCTTGATGTGTTTTTATGTGTGTAGATGTAGAGCGATTGAGGAAAGATTGCTTTGCTAGAATTTTATCTTTAAGCAATGAACATACATCATCAGTTGGTGCAGCCCCTCAAATTGCAACGCCACCACCATCTTCACAAGTGTAATTATGTGCTTTTTTACTGGATTTATTGTTTGAGGTGTTTCCCTCATTCTTAATTTTTGTATAATGTGAAGTTGACTTGTTGACTCTGGTTGTGTTTGTAGAGGTTCTCCTCTCTTTTGGGTGGGAGTTGGTGTTGCATTCTCAGTAGCTTTTTCATGGGTGAGTATGATTGCAAGATGTTGCTTGCCTTTATTCAAGAATACATCTTGGTAGAGGGAACAATTTGGACCCATTTACATATGAATGGGTTGATTCGGGTTATGTTCCATCTCTTAACGGGTCAAAAGAAAACGAGTAGAAAGTTACTCACTTTTTCGAATTCAATAAAATGGGTTTATTCAGGTTGTGTTCTCTTAAGGGGCAAAGGGAAACAGGGTAGCAAGCTGCTGACTTTTTAACTGATAAGAAACCACCTAAAGTATTTAATTCAAAATAATTAGATTATTGTTGAATTAATATAATCTTTACGATTATATTTCACACTAATTATACATAGAAACTTTTGAGTTTGGGCAAAAAGTGCTTCGATACAATTCCACGTGTTTTAAACCATACCAAAAAAATATTCATTTTGACCCATTTTGCCATCTCTATTTATTAGATTTGAGCCATCTACTATGTCTGACTAATGTTATGTCTTGAATGGCAGGCGGCATCATACTTAAAGGTAGTTTTCTTCACAAAGAGCTTTGTAATGATATGTGAGCACACTATTACTTCTTTAGGCAGTGGAAGTTATTATAGCAGGTTTGCAAATGATGAGTAAACTTAAACTTCAGAATGTAAGAATAGAAGGGGGGAGGGGTTGGTTGGATTGGTGTCTTGATGCTGAATATTTAGTGACCGTGACATGAGGTCGCTAATATCAGTTTTTAACGTCACAGTGTATGTTTATCACATTCTTTAGGGGTCTAGTAAGTTATGAGTGATCATCATACTATTCTACAATAAATTTCACTTATTTATCTTTCTTTTAACAATTTAACCTAATTTTGGACTTATACTCCCATTTTACTAACCGACTCTGCTCTTTCCACAAAAAAGTGCCTTTTTTGGTTGTTTTAATGATTAATTTCTTAAATAATCAGAATTTGCTAAACACGCGAACAACTGATTAGATGATTATTACGACTTCAAACAGAAGAAGCAGTACGCATTCGAATATACGAACACTATTTTCTACTGGAGTTGTTCACTGCCGGGTCAGCCTGTTTTTACCAAACCTCGTGGTTGATCTGCAAACTATGGTTTCGAGAAACAACAAACCAAACTGGCCAGGTTGGATGGGTCAGCTGGAATGGCTTGCTTGTTTTAACGGTTGACAGTTTTAACAGATTTTTTCCCCAAAAAAATCATTAGTTTGTGTTAAAAATGATACAAGATGGTTCATGAATATAATACATATACTTAACTTCATATTCTGAAAATGTAAAAAAGATATAATCAATAAGATGGTTCATGAATATAATACATATACTTAACTTCATATTCTGAAAATGTAAAAAAGATATAATCAATAAGATGGTTCATGAATATAATACATATACTATGGTTTCCAAGTTCCAAACCGTCAGTTGGACCGTCAAAACTGCCAAAATCAAACTGTGAACCGAATCATATGAAGCTCAAATCGGCTGAACCGGCTGAGTTTCTTCAGTTTGGACTGTTTGGTCGGTTTCAACAGTTCATGAATACCCATATTTTCTACTTCCTATTTGGTGGTTATATGATTCTGATTCTTCATTATCTCATAAACTCCTCCAAAAATGCACATTCAGACACCCGAGTCAGGTTCGGTTATGGAAAACTGGAAATGACTCCTTTCTTATCTAAGTGGCCTTTATGCTTTGTTGGATGTTTAAATGCCATAGTCAATAATTGCATGGACATCGTAAAAATCTTTTTACTGATTTGCTTTTCATGGCAGTCATAATGTTACATTTTTTATACATTCCAATGGAGGCATAACTTCCATAATATTCTTATGTATTTGTCTCTTATCAAAGTTTACCTTTCAAGAACTAAAAGATGATGATATCATATATTTTTGTATATTGATACTGGAGTAGCATATAAATTCCATAATATATGAGGCAATGCCATTTTTTTCATCATTGTGTTTTAAGGTTTTTGTTACATATTTATAATTTCAGAAATATGCTATGCAACAAGCCTTTAAGACCATGATGGGACAGATGGACACACAAAATAACCAGTTTGCTAATACTGGCTTTTCACCGGGATCACCTTTTCCATTTCCAACACCTGCAGCACCAGGCTCCTCACCTAGATCCCCGTTTCCGTTTCCAACACCACCAGCTTCAGACTCAACTGCCACATCAGCACCATTCTCAGCTGCCACATCAGCACCTGCTGCCCAACGTACAGTAACCGTAGATGTACCTCCTACTAAAACAGAGGCACCTCCTGCAGATGCAAATTCTAAAGATGACTTTGAATCACCCAAGGAGCCAAAGAAATCTGGTATGTGATGAGCATTGCAACTTTTGCAGATGTTTCGGTACGGGTTTCTAAGGGGCCAAGTCGGGTTGAGCGGGCTTTTTAATTTTTCATAAATCCTGAAATGCATGTGATAGCTATTTTTACAAAATCAGTATTGCTGCAACAATAATCCATATCTTTGAGTAATAATGATTTAGAAGCTTGTAGAGTTGTAGGCATAAAAAATAGACCTTTGGTGATTTTTTTGTTTCAACAATTCACCACTTCTATCAAAGTTTCTTATTACACCCCGTTTGAGATAAAATAAACAAACATATCTAGTATATCGCACGCATAGTCCGACTATGTGTTAGGTCTGGTAGAGGTAGGATAGGGGCAAGCCTTTCCTCTATCCCGAAGGGTAGAGAGGCCACTTGCTCAGTTCTAATGAGACCCCTGGCTTCACCCATTTAAAGAATAATAGTAACACATGTAGCATGTAGTAGGTAGCATACAAAGATACAACACGGTGACACACAATAGGGCAACAATAAGATACCATAACGAGGTTGGCGTATCCAGACAGAGCATATCCTAAGCTAGCATACATATGATAATATATAAGGTACAAGTACATCAAGACTAAATTGGTCGAGTGTAGGGACAAGAAAATTCTCTAGCTAAACTAAGTGAAAATAATAGTATACACACAAAGGATCAACAAATACCCAAGGAGAATAAATACCCTGTTTGAGATAAAACATAACCCAAATCAGCCAAGCAGACCGCTTTTATGTTTTTCAGATTGTCAGATGCTAGTTGATTAAACTCGAGGATAATTAAGTAGTTTAACATTTACTGCTCCCCAGATCTGATTATTTTGACCATAAAGAAATATAAGTAGAATCAAATTTTGCCAAACATTAGGATATTTATGACTCTAGGTTACAAAAAGCATTTGTTATACTTCTACTAAAATCTATAACCCAATTTTTTTCTTCCAGCTTTCATTGATGTGTCTCCTGAGGAAACATTGAAAACAAGCTTTGAAAAGCTTGAAGAATCTACCGACACTGAATCCCCAAAAGATTCGCAATTTACCAATCAAGTAAGAATCTGATGGTAAAATATGCTTCAGTTTATATATCTTCTTTTATATAAATATTGATCCTTCTTATTTGAAATTAAGGCTTCCCAAAATGGGTCTGCTTTTAAACCGATGGATAGTCCGTTTGAGGGGGCTTCGTCCACAGGTAGCTTAAAAAACCTTGATATTCTCTTTTCTTTTATAGAACTATATACATTTATAGAATTTATGTCTTATTATTGTGATGTTTTAAGTAAGAGGCTAATTTAGTTGTATAATTTGTATTTAATAACGGGAAAGGCACAAAAGGTCCTGTTATGTCCGTGGAAGCTTTGGAGAAGATGATGGAGGATCCAACTGTACAAAAGATGGTCTATCCGTAAGTTCTAATTGAATTGCTCCATCTGCAGTTAGAGGGTGTTTGGATATGAAAATGATAATCAAGTTGATGGAAATTTAAGTCGCGATAATTAGTTTATAGTGTCTTGATAGATTGATTCTGATTGTGATTATTTGATTATTTAGAGTAAAACATTAGTTTCTGTTGATTAGGTCATATTAGTTGCAACAAAACTTTGGGGGTTGTCTGTTTGATTCTTTTGGAAATTAGTTGTTTCAAATACGCAATCCCAAACACTCCCTTATGTTTTGAGGGCAGACCAAAAGTCTTAAAGTACTGATATAGACTCTTTTATACCCATTTTCATCTACAGTTTTCCTTTGATAATATTGTGAAAAAGATTATGGTTAAATGTTTTTGATAATTTCTTTCAAAATTTTATTCCCACTTATATATAAAAAGTATTATTATAGTTAACACAATTGAAATTCTTATTAAAATCTATACCTTAATAATAACACAGAGTTTTTCTTTATCATTTGTTTTTCAGTTACTTAGATAATCAGAAATGCCAGACACCCGAACAAATGATTGTCTATTTACCATCTTGGTTATATTAATCAGATAATTATTAGCAGAAATAGGTTGCACAAACTGTATAAACTGATTATTTAAAACCTAAGTTCTTATAAGTTGTTTATTTGTTCTTTCCAGCTATCTTCCGGAAGAGATGAGGAACCCAACATCCTTCAAATGTCAGTATCATTTACTATAAATTTTATGACTCTATATACACACACATATTAAACAGATTAGGACTTGTCAAACATCATTTTGCTAATATTATTCACTTTTATAACAGGGATGCTTCAAAACCCGCAATACCGTCAACAATTGCAGGAAATGCTGTAAGTTTTCCATCCGACTTTAACATTTCCTTAACATTAATTTAGTTGATTAATATAATAACCATCTGGTTTTTCTTATTTTATTCAGGAATAGCATGGGGGGAAGCCCTGAATGGGACAGCCGTATGATGGACTCATTGAAAAATTTTGATATTAGCAGTCCGGAGGTCAAGCAACAATTTGGTAATATCTCACAAAAAATTGGATCCTGTCTTTTCGCCAGCCCTACCTAAATATCTAGTATCAAATTAAACTGACCCAAGATCGTTCTTGACAACCCATGGTTTATTATATGTTGAGGTGCCAACTACCAAGATTAGGTGGGTTGGGTAACTGATATTAATTCAGGTCAAAATGAGTCAAGTTTGCCTGCCTTCAAATGTTTTTTTCTCGGTTTTACTGAAATTTATGAATAATTAATGTGTGTTGTAGGCCAGTTATTAGAGTAATGATCTACCTGCTTTTATATTAACTTGATTCAGGGATTTTTCTGTTTCAATACAACATTCAGATAAAGTTCAACCCATTAGTGATAAAACATGGACCAAGTTGACTTAATTATAGGTCAATGTCTCAAAACTGACACATCTAGATAGAAAACTGGATTGGATAAAGTTAAGAAAGATCTAATTTTGGTATCAACAAGTTGTGATGAGATCAAATTAAATTGTATTATTTAAATGCTTCCTAAATATTTAAATATATCATACATACTACTACTCGTGTGCTCCTAGGCATACATATATACGGACATTTGTTTAAATTATTATTATTTTATATTATATTTTCGTTATATTCTGTTGAAGATCAAATTGGACTTACCCCAGAAGAAGTCATATCTAAAATCATGGCGAATCCCGACGTTGCCATGGGATTTCAAAACCCTAGAGTTCAAGCAGCCATCATGGATGTATGTTCTCACATGCACATTCACATTCAGTCTATGACTACTTATTACCATCTATTGAGGAATAATATTTATGTTATGTTTGCAGTGTTCTCAGAACCCTATGAGCATCATCAAGTACCAAAATGACAAGGAGGTAAGCCCCAAACATTCAATTCTTGCATTATAATAAGGTAGCTAGATGTTCGAGTGCTCAGAAAATTCTGATAATCTAATGAAGTAATGAACAGTAAAATGACCGAAAATGTCAATGAACAGATAAATGACCAAGAATGACATTTTGTTAATCAGGTTAATTGAAGGGTAAATAGATTATTCTGTTTTACAACTTGTCACAAGCGTATATTTGAATGATTGATGTATGGACTACATGTTGCTTTAAAGTTATATAATTTATAATTTTATACATGATGTTTTAAAGTTAGGGTGTCAATCGTGTCAGGTTAGCAGGTTGAGTTGTTGATCCGTTTAACCCATTTATCTAAGCGATTCAAATAGGTTGATGGATTGTAAATAGGTAGTAATCCAATGTTAAGTGGGTGTCAAAAATAGGTACACGGGTTGAAATAAATGGGTCAAACTTGTCATAAATGAGTTGGTGGGTTGGCCTGTTTAGTGTCAACCCGAATACGGCACATTTTATTACATTTTATTAAACGGCTTAAGGCAATCTGAACACGTCCGAGTTGGAAATGCTCTGATTATTTTCAGGAATTGCACTTTGACTTTAAAGATGATACAAGCATTATAATTGTTCTTTTTTTCAAATGTTTCAGGTCATGGATGTGTTCAATAAGATATCAGAACTCTTTCCAGGGGTGACGGGTGGTCCTTGATCATGTTTTAAGTTTCTTTTTATGACTAATTAGGGTGCTTTTTGTCTTTTTTTGCAACCGAGCGAGCTTAAACTGCTGAAGAAAACCATCATAGCCATGGTTGATCATGAGTTTGGCTACAGGAGACTGTAATTTAGCTATTATTTTATTCGGCTTTATCGAATTTGGTGTGTTTTATAAAAATTATTTAACACATATTCTTGGTGTTCAGATGTTTAAGACGTCTTAACCAATAATCTGTGTAATAAGAGTTTAGTCTTTTTCTAGCATTTTGCAATTTGGTGTTCTAGTTTTGAATCTACAATTTTAGTTAAGATCTCTAATCGATTTGTTTGGGTTTGTGAGTCTGAACGATCGATGGGTGTAAAGTTTTCTCGTTAACTAAATGAGCTTTGTTTGAGGCTTGAATTAGAGACCGGAGGTCTTTTAAGCTTGACTTTTCGGTTTTAATACTTAAGTGTAGTGTTATCATGAGTTGTTAAGACAAGGAAATTGTAATCGGCTAAAATACTGTTACATTGAGTTTAATCAATAATTACATGTATTGTCAATGTCTTTAACAAATATGTAACTTATAGAAATACTTTATTCTACAAACTTTTAGTGGTTTTAAGACGACGTAAAATATCTGACCCAAGTTGGTAAAACAAGTAATTTATTTGTCTTATAACTATATAATAAAAAGAAGCCACAGCCTTTCAAAAAATTTAATTACCAAATCAAATAAGCAAGTGTAGTTGCTTAAACCTAAAGATGTTAAAAGTTGAGTGTATTCCTATATAGTTACATTTTCTTAAATAACAATTTATAAAACATTTCACATCAAAATTTTAATATTTAAAGAAAACACGACAGCTTCCTTTCAAATCTCACCCTCCATCTCTCTAGGAAAGGTTGGGTTAGTGCATTTAAATTAGGTTTTTTATGTTTATGTAAGTGTGTTTCTTATATTTTAAATAGGGCTGTTAAATGAACCAAATGTTTAGCGAACAGTTCGTGAACCGTTCAACGGGAAATTCGTTTAATAAATAACGAACACGAACAAGAAAATTACGTTCGTTTATTTAAACAAACGAACATGAACAAAGGTTGCGTTTGTTCATTTATGTTTAAACCTTCTATAAAGTGTTCGTTAACATTCGTTTGTGTTTATTCATTTAAAAGTTATGTTTGAAGTAATTATGTTAAGTACTTATTTATTTTTTGTGTATAGTGTTTGTGATTTTAATTATAAAATCAATATATGATGGTTTGTATTTGTTTGTTTTAGAAATTTCGTTTATGTTCATGAATATTTGTGTGCATTCACTTGCTTTCGTTTGTGGGTTCGTTTATGTTCATGAACATATTTATTTCCTTAATGATGAACAGGAACAAGAAATCTCGTTCGGTAAGTGTTCGTGAACAGTTCATGAATAAGTTATTTTCTTAATGAACGAACACAAACAATGCCTCGTTCGTGTTCGTTCGGTTCGATTGCAGCCCTAATTTAAAAAAAAATTGTAAGTGGTTGTGAGTAGAGTAAAAAAATTATTATTGCTCATCTGTATATTTAGGAAAATACTATTCTATCCTTATAAATTTTTACTATTTTTGAAAGTGGTTGTGAATGAAGAAGATGAAAAAGTTAATAATAAATGTATGAAGAAGTATTATTTAATTGAAACTAAGAGGAAAAAAATAATAAGTTTTATACAATTACAAGAATATGGATAGAATCTGATATGAATATTTTTAGAGATAGCAATGGTCACACATGAGGGGTATTGGTTTCGTATAGTTTTTTAAATTAATCTCATAATAATTTTTATATATTTCGGAGTTTCTTCTGTGTATCGGGTTTATTTGTGATGCTTGTGACATCCCAATGAGTAATATATTGATAATATTTAATTTTACAAAAATGACGATTGCTCATTTGTGATGCGTAGGTATTTGTTCATATTGATTATTATAAAAGTTGTACTAAAATTATTTATTATAAAAATTGTACTAAACTGTTCAAAATGAAGTTGAGAATCTACAACTAAAGGTTGATTTCATCACTCACGCTCACTGGGATCACAAAACTTCATTAGTAAGCATCTTGATTATCTATTCTTCAATTATAGGAAGTATCAAGTGGGTTTTGTGTCATATTTTGGAAATATGTAGCGTTTAGAAACATCACATATTATGTTAAAAATTGTTGCTTAAGATCATTTGTGATTATACCAAGAATGTGTTACATGTGTTCCTCATGGAAAGTAAAACATTTTAATTTTTAAGGTAGAGTGATTTTATGTAAACTTATGTTGTAACTAGATTCTGTGCAACACTAAAGGTGGTTCTTTTTACATGTAAGCATAGTCAATATGCCATATTAATTTTCTACTCATTTTTTCTACAAATTGTTATCCAAACCGGTAATAGATAGTTTGGTATGTCGTTTAATCCTATAGTAGGCATGTTAAGTGGATGCTTTAATTCATGTGGAAAGTGATCAAAGCCAAACAACGACAAATTTCAAATAATTGAATTAAGACTTTGAGAGTTTGAACTTTGAAATAGAGATTGGTGAAACTGACCGTTGATTATGTACTCCTTTGTGCTAAAAAAACATACTAATGTGTTGGTTGACCTTTTAGATTGCTGTGCTCTGACAGGATATTGGCAATTGAAGAATCAAAATAGCGAAAAGGCGATAACTTAACCAAACAAGTAAAAGATTAATGTTAATATTACTGTGACAGTATTTAAAGGTTTTAATGATCATAAGCATAAATCAGTGGAAGGGTTAACTTGCCAAATCTTAAAAGTTTTGGTAATTGTATTCATTGCATTCTGATTTGGTAACCTAAGGTTTTATACAACATTAACATGAAGCTCCATTAGCATTGATATGTAACATTATGAAACATGATTAATAAACTAATAATCAAAACAAAACACTGAGATGAAGCTTTAAGTCTGACAAAATATAATGAAAACATTCCAAACAGTAACATCAAAATGTTGTAATATTTGTCTTTCCTTAATAAAAACCAAGTCTTAGATAAAAGAACAAGAAAATTTCACTAAGAAAAAATTGACATAGCCCAAGACTAATACAGCCTTGGGGTAACGAAAAACCCCTGACGAATAAAACTACTGGCGAATTTCAACCTTCTTCTTCTGCCACAGCCTATCGAGCGCACTGTCAGCATCTCCCTGCAAATGTTATATATTTAGTCCAACAGCAATGGGTCAATATGATTTATACTTTGCCTCCATTCGCCAAATAGATATAATTTTGCAAATAATGAAAATCAGTTGAGAAGATCAAGATGAAGATAATAGCCCAAACGGTTTTATAATTATCATTGTAAATATCTATTTTAAGTCTTTTTCCTTTTATTATTTTTTTAATGACTTCTAATCTTACTCCAATAACCATCTATACCTACACCTTGCAGGATTTAAACTCTCCACCTCTTGTAACAATATTTATAAGTAGATAATGGTTAGGAAAAAAATAAAACACAAAAAAGGCTGACCTGAGCTCTCACAAAACCACAGAGGGCAAAGGTGGAAAATTGACCAGTATATCGGCCAGTTTCATCTAAATGACCAACATTAATTTGAACAGAAGCGTGATCCTTTGAAGTAATCAACCTGTTGGTAGCAGAGCTGCAAATTAAATAGAAAGATTAATGAGTATATCAACAGCATGCATACTAACATTTATGATTTATGATGGGAATTAAATTACATGAATGCTTAATAACATACCACTTCCTGGGGATATAGAGATCCATGTTTTGTCCCTCCTCGTTCTGCATCTTGGCAAGGTCTCTAACAACAGCTAAATATAGCAGACAAAAACAAGAAAATATAAATAAGAACAAAACAATATATCTTGATCAATCAAGCAAAAAAGAAACAGCAGTTTTATGTATCAAGTGTTTTTTTTTATCAATTAGCGATCTCAACTTTTCTTAAAAATGAATAAAAACAGAAGTTCACTAAAGAAGTGAAGAAAGCTTACGCATTTGGATCCATCAAAAATCCATCAAAAAGCCATAGATAAATGTTTGACATTTTGATTTCAAACCTAGCTTCTAATGAAAGATAACTTACCTTCAAAACTTTCAACTAGACAAGAAATACAAAACACACCAAGCAAGTCGAGTTGAACTAAACAGTCCAAAACTTAATTCAAATACAGCTACAATGCTTGATATAACTCAGTTAGATGACATAAATACTACTAGGACTAGAAAAAAAAAACAAGTTACAAATCAAAATCAAATCTTTTGTTCAAATTATCCAACAAATGCATTTACAATCTATAAAAACAGTGTTTTAACAAGATTTCTAGTTAAACAACAGCTCTCCTTAGAGAAATCAAATAATGCATATCTAGATCAAGATATTTATATCACCCAAGAAGAAAATCATTCATTAACAAAAATTCTCAATTAAGTATTATAATGCTCTTCTTAACTTTTTAAAAATTTATTTACTCCAAAGTTTTTAACCTTTTAAGAGCTGACACAGGTTGTTCACAAGAGAAAAATCAGAAACAATAGCCAAAAAGACATAAACCAACTATTTATATACTACCAACAACAAAAGAAATGCACATTATCTCCATCATAGTTTCAAAATTCCAACAAATGGTATTAAAAACAACAAAACAGAGATCGACCCCATCTCTAGGGTTTTGTCCCAAAGTAACATAATTTCATAATTTGCACTATTAGCACCTTTTCCACTCCAAATAAAGCAAACCCATCAAACTTACATTAAAATTTCAGCTCGCTAGACGAATGAATCGATTATAGAACTCTGAAACAAAGCCAATATTGATTCACAATGACCAATTACAATTTTCAATATAAAAGTTCAACCTTTTTCAGCAAGAACAAACAATACCACAGTTACACAATTCTATAAGAGATCGATCGATGAAAAGAACGCAAACCTGCGATAACGATGAGCTACTTTGAGATGAGGCGCTTGGTTGAAAGAGTGTGAAAACCCTAATTGCATTCGTTTATATAGTGTATGCGAGGGGTAAAATTATAATACTTCTAATCAGTTTAGCCCCTAAATTATCTTCTTGTATGCAATGTGGCCCCTTCAACTATATCTTCTTAATTGGAGATTAAATAATGATTTAACCTTGAATTTTCGATCATTAATTATAGATTAGGCTGCTATAATGTTTGTGTTTTGGGTTTGGTGGATCAACTTGACATGAACTACGACACAAACTTAAAATCATTTAGACACACTAGACTTGAACACGACATGCGTATTCATGAGTTGACACGAATAAAAAGTTGTTTAATCTTTTATACAGATTAATACTTTAGAATCATAAATTAACAATATATATTTTAGAATTTAAGCAAGATTTGAGCTATGTCAATTTGCATTTAGATTTTTAAATGTTGATATAAAATGTACTTGTATAGTTTAATTATTAGTTATTACAATACACATTTTAAAAGATATATAAAAATAAATGGATTAAATGGATTAAATGGATCAGACATAAAACCCATATGGTAAAACTCATATGGTTAACATAAACACAACATATTTAACTAAACATATTTGTGTGTGAGACCTGACTCTAACTCAAACTTGTTACTAAAATCAAAGTCGTAAATTACATAGTAGATTTATACTCCATGAGACAAACCCCAATCACCATACTTTTATGCATTACGTTAATGCAATCATGTCTTGAGAGCCGCTATTAGGCTTCCTTTTGGTTTCTAAACTAGTATTTAGCCCCTCGCTTTGCAGCGGTTGGCGTAAAACCATGCCAAGCATCGCCAATGACATGCTATTGTCAATGAATATCAGTACTGAAAAAGCTCGTTTTAAAAATGAAATAAAACTGAAAAAAAATAAAACGAATGAAAAGTAGACGTAAAAAGGTCAAACCACGCGGACGAAACATAAAAGATCTAGAATAATAGGTACATTGATCTAGGACCAGCTTGTGCGACGGGGCAATTAAACGGAGAAAAAATAATCGTAAAAACGTAGAATCACACATGCATGTTACAACATGTTAACTCGCAAAATTAGAAACGAAACGTAAAACGAAATATGAAAGGTATAAGGGACCAAAGTTAAAAGTAAAAAAAAATATTGGGACTAAATTGTAAAAGATGTAAAAGTATTGGGTTAAAATAAAAATAATTAAAAATTAAAAAGAATAGATACAACCCACTAAGCATATGATATAACCTATGATGCATAACCAAGTTGATAATTAGTATTATATAAATTTCTTTTAGTTTTACAAAAAAGTGATATATAAATTGAAATTTCATATGTTTGATACATATATACACATTTTTACGAGCACATTTTATTTCAAGTACAAATAATTTTAAAGTCAATGAATTATACAAACCTAACTTAAAATTACAAATAATTTTTTTAAACAGTTAATTAAATCACCGATGTGCCAAAGACCCACCCAATTATCTTCATTACTCGAGTACAGAACCTTGGGGTACTAGGCTCGCACGTCTCTGAAAGGAAGCTCGTATCAGTTTGTCCACATCAATTTCGAACTCGAGACCACCCTCAGTGGGAAACTCACCTTATGTAAGAAAACCCCCTAGCTCAATATTGAATTTTTTTTATCACAGATAAGACTTGAACTCAAGACCTTTCTTTATTTTAATAAAGTATTAAAGTACTTCACCTCAACTATTTGGATTAATGATCGTTGCTTATAAATTATTATTTATATAAGTTAAATTATATAAATAGTTTAACTATATGTGTAACATGGATTTAAAAATAATAGATCACCTAAATTATAAATCAAATTATGTTCATGAACATATCCAAATTTTAAAATGCTCAACTACAAATAATCTAAACATAGTATAAAACTACTAATGTATTTAAAAAATAAAAGTTAAGACTACAATTAAAAATTTTATAAAAGTTTTGTAGTTAGAATTTTTTATTATATAAAAAGCCACAATATACATATATATATTAGTCGTAATCAGTTGATTTAGTATAAACCATTTTTTATGTTAATTCAATATAGTTTTAAGGGTATGGTTATTATTAAAAAATATTTAATTTAAAAAAACTAAGAAATATTCTAGGTTTAACAAGTGTTATTTTATTGTTTTTAAAGAAAAGACATTTAGGAAATTGCGTCATTTTATTGTTTTTAAAGGGAAGTCATTTTGGTAATTGTATCAAATAACTCAATTTATTGTATTAAATATTTTTCATCATTAAGTATTTTTTATTGTGTTTTATATTTTAAATAATTTCGTAATATTTTTTTATCATTGTTTTTTACATTTATAAGTAACAATAATATTATTTTGCCTATGTGTTTTTCAAAACTTATAATGTTCAGGAAAATACAATGACGACAAAAAAAAAAAAAATACAATGAGACGCTTTATTATTGTGTTTTATGTCTTATATCATTTTGTATTATTTTATTATTATTTTTAATGTATTAGATAAAAATTTATTATTTTATCATTACGTTTTAGAACAATAACATCAGGTTTTCTATTATCATACCTATAATTTATCTAAAAGTTACTATCCCTTGAATCTATTTTATATTTTCTAAGTGTCTATCACAAGCTACAACTCATTCCACGTATTTATTCTGTTAGTATTGACCTCAAATTTGAGGGAGCATTAAGTCTTTTTAAAAAAAAAATCAAAGGATTAAGATGAGGTCTTTAACGTAGGGTCAATATTATACAAATTATTATTAATCCCTTAGAATTTGGAGATGGGGATATATTCGGGGAACCAAACATGAATGCTCTTACATAGTAGAAATACACAATAGTGTTATATTATCATATATTTTTTAAAATCCATCAGTTTAAAAATACGCAATGAAAACATAAATCATATAAGTTGAAAAGCGTAATCTTTTTTATTCTTTCATATAATGATATTGTATTTGTTTTAAAGATACAAAACACACATTTTTATAATGTAATTTTTATAAAAAATATGTCGTATATGAAAGTTATAAATGTGTAAAAAAAAGAAGGGGGACTTGCTAAAAAATCAATAAAAGTGATCATGCATAAAATATTTTTCTAACAAACTTTTTATTTACGATTTGTTCTCCACCATGATAATCTGATATCACAGCTTTTCGTATACACTCGTTATAAATGAGATATATGTTCAGAGAATTCACACTAATATACACATACATTCACACGGTCAGACTTGGCGGTTATTGGTGCAAAATAACTAGCGGGATTACTAACCGACACTTGACCCATTTAATACACCTACTCGAGCCATGTCCATATACAAGTTTACTTGACCCAAGATTACAATTCCAACAATCCCTCCCCCCCCAAGCTTGACATCAAAGATGCTGGTAGCTTCTTCTCGGTTGGATCATACCGCGATGGCCAACCCCGGAGAGCATTCATCATCCTCTTCTTGATCGATATCATCTCCTCTAATGCTTCTGTTGTACCTTGGTTTCCTTTTCCACTACTACACTCTCCTTGTTCGAGCACCAACCCTCATGCGTTTCTTTCGATGCAAAGTAGCCCCATTCCATCATGTCCAAATATTCATTGTATATCGTCACTAATTAACTTCATATAACTTTGCGAATTCATATCCATGTCTGCTGCTATTAAGGGCCGTAAACTCTTATTGTTAACCATGGGATTTCCTCCATTTAAATGAACTCCTATATAAAGATTGTACAGATCTACGACTTGACCATGGATCTTTGGTGGAAATATACTTTGTTGCTTCAGCTAAATAATCAACATCACCCCATTTCACAAAAGTATCACACCTTAATTTTGCCTTATTGCATGCGATCTTGATTATTGCTTTCCCATTCCCGAACACTTTCATCCTTGAAAGACTTTGTTATGTAAAACAAGGTTCATTCAAGAGGAACTTCAAATCCTTGGTAGGCTAGTTCTAGTCGTTCGAGACTTGGAACATTCTTCTTCATTGTGAGAATATATGAACGTTTCCCATGTCTACCTCTTGCGAAATTTCTGAACTTCTTATCGCCAAACCGATTGTGTGTTCCATTGAATTCGAATGAGCAATTGTGAAGTCGTTCACCCCTGATGCGTAGAGTCTCCACACTTTAATCCCCACCATCCACTCGACTACAATTGCCAGATTCATCCTAGTCCTCTTGACCGAATCGAAGCGCAGGATTCATCACCGAGACATCTGCGCCATCAACGCTTCCACCCACGTATTGATCCTCCATTTTTCGAGTCTGCAATAACAGAAACAATCTTAGGCGAATCTGATTTCTCTCTTCCCAGGAGTGTTTCCGCTCTGATACCAATTGATGATTTGACATCGCAGCCTTTCGTATACACTCACAAAAAATGGAATATATGATCAGAGAATTCACATTAGTATACACATACATTCACACGATCAAATGTTAAGATACCCATCCTACTTGGCGGTTATTGGCGCCAAATAATTACCAAGATTACTAACCGACACTTGACCGATTTAATACACTTACTCAACCCATATCTATATACAAGTTTACTTGAACCATAATGTCACATATGAAATACTAACTATTTACATTTATAAAAAATGTGTTTATCTTTGACAACAAGGTTAGGATTCCAACAAACCATCGATTAACAAAGTTAATAGTTAAGATTTATTCTTACACTTTTTAGATTTAAATATTTTTGTACTCTACTTTAATTTTAATAGTAAAATTTTGTTAGTTTGATGAAGCAGTTATAATTCCTAAAATATTTGTATTCTATTATGTTTATATTAAAAATATTTGTTATATACATTTCAAAATTTTAAATCTATTAGGAAATGTGATCATTATAATCTCAAAACACTTGGTAATGGAACAGATCCAAAGGCTTGTTGATATTCTTTTAAGTAAATTAATAAATTAGAACACTTTTTAAATTTGGTTAATCATTATGTGACATTTTCCCTTCCTTTATAAACTTTTAAAAGTATTCTAATCAGGTAACTCAAATTTATAAAATATTTTAATTAAGTCACTCAGCTTTCTACGTTTTATTTAAATTATAAATTTAACATGTTAGTAGTATGTTTTTCTATTTGTTTCAGTTAGAAAGTATTTTTTTCTTGTTTTGATGCTGATGCGGAACAGGAACGTGAATTTTGGATACTTGTTTTATTTTTTAATATAATTAACATGTTTTTTTGTTTTTTTAATATAATTTCATATAACAAAATTCCGACCCCCACGTCGCCTTCTCTATTACTTTCTTGACATAAGAAAATTCGATATTATCTTGATTTGATGGTTTAGTGGTCCAATTTGAAAAAAATATATATGAGCGACCAAATTGAAATACTTTTTAAACTTGGTTACTATTTTGTGACATTTTCCATTCTCCCTTGGCCCCTTGCAACTTAAGTCTTTAATCTTTATTAACTACATTGGATACCGTTAAACCAAGGAGGTTCTAACTAGTTACGTCCTTCTGATGGATGGCGGCTAGTTTTGTTCGTTAAGTCAAGTACTCAAGTCATATGAACTACACAAGCCACTATGAACAACTTATAACTCTCTAACCGTCTCATAATAAGAATTTAATTTATCTAAAAATAAAATATATAAGTTTCTACATGTATCAACTCAAAGGAAGTTCATTTCGCTATGCGATTTGAGCAATCTCGAGCAAAATTTTATGCAATGATTGCGGTTTAGAGAAGAACGGGCAATGATCGCTACCTTTGATCTTGAAAACGCCTTCGGGTGGATTCTCTCTCACGAGTTTTTCTTGAATATCTGGTGAAAGTGCGTGATCGTCTAGTGTTTGGATGTAGAATCTACGGCCCGCTCCATATTTTTCTTTGGATAGTGAGAGGTCTTGCATCATGGGCCCGAGTGGAACGGGTCTCATGGAAACCATAGCTAAAGCAATATCCTGCAAAAATATCAACCAAGTGTCTTCAAAAAATTAACATTTTGTATGATGGAAACAGTTGTGGTTCAGTTTACTTCTCAACTGGTCTCTTTGGATTATATTTTATCACCAACAAGCAAATGGATGAAATTATCCATTAAAAAGTACTAAAAAGAAAAAAAAAGGGTCAAATAGGTCTAACGGGTCGAAGTCATCCAAAGTGGATTTTGTATGCATACAACCTACTAGATCGTTCTTTTTTTTTTCTCAAAAAAATTAATTATGAATTTTGTAATCATATTTAATGCATTAGTTATTAGCTATTTATAAGGAAATTTTCAAGAAACAGAAAACATTAGAAGTCTATTCGACCCAACAAGTTTCATATTGACCCACACCCGTTTTCGATAAAATATTTACATTAAAAAAGCTTCATGAATTTACCTTTGCCGGAGACTGATTGAAATATAAGCCACGCATTTGTTGCTTTTCAAACATGAAACCAGTAGCGGGATCATCTTTCCCATTTCCGTGTATCAAAAACTTTGATTCCTTTGTAAAGAGTTCTGCAGACCCGAGCTGCGAAAATAAAATTTTTGTAAGAATACCTGAAGTTTGACTTTTGAGGTCAAACAAACTACTTTTCATCTTCAAGGATCACATTCCTCTTTTAAAAGTAATAAAACATTTAATAACAAATAAACGATGTACTTAACATGGATCCTATTGTCCCATAATTAGAGTTCACATTTACTTAGCTCATGAACTTTTCTACCATAATATTAGATCTCCATCCCATAATTTGGTTCGATTACTTATGTATCAGTTTATGTGGGTTATGTTTTTCCTCAAACAGATCAAACGAGCCAACAGAAAAATGTAGCTAAAACAGGAACGGGTCAAACACGTTGAAAATCAGCCAAAGTATATTTTTAGTTTATGCCTCTTAGGGTGGAAGGGGCACATCCGCGGTGAGGCAACGGCATGCCTCGGCACCGCTAGGCACCACCTCAGCCCCTTCTGTTTTTACGCCGCATGGCGTTTTCAATCGGCGAGAAGTCATGGGGTGGCATGAGTGCGGCCCTCCAAATTTTGTGGAGTGGCATGGTTTGAGGTGGCAAATTTTAATTGGTGGATTCATGGTGTAGTGGGACACTCATGGCATGAGTGCCCCCTCCACCCTTATATCATTTTATTTCAAGATTTAGATTATAACTGTCTAATATAATTCTTATGTTAATTATATTTGATAAGTGATGCATTAGTTATTCATAAACAAATTATAAAATGGACAAAAAAGGTGTTTCATGTTTGCAAATAAACCCACCCGGCCAACCCTACCCGTTTTGACCTACACGTAAACCCAGACCCTCCCATCTCGCCAAGTCCAACAAAAACCATATGTGGACTCCGGTTCCAGGATGTGGGGAGTACAGAAGGATTTCTAACAAAATCCATATCATATATCATACCCGTACCCTAAAAGTAGTATGTTTGACCTGTAAAGTCAATGTGTACATCAATTACAAAGCATTTTTAAGTGACTCATCAATTCCACATACCTCTTCAGCAAACACATCAAAGGGCTTTTGTCCATTAGATACCATAGTACCACATAAAAATACGGCTTTCGAAATCTTTTGTTGAAATTGCTCCATTGCATAAGAAACACAAGCACCACCACTACTGTGTCCTACTAAGATTACCTAAAAAAATTACACATAAATAATACAAATTACACATAATAAAATAAAAAAAAAACAATTAATATACCAAAAACAATGTTCTAATGATGGTGAAGGTAAAGGTAGAAATAATTTTTTTACCTTATCATCTTCTGGTAGGTTTTGTAAATAATCAATTAGCGGTTTTGAATATTCCTCAAGTGTAGTGACATTGTTTGTGTCCTTCAAATCGATACCCGATCCAGTAAGATCTAGGGCGGTGGGATTCATTCCCGATTCCTCTAACAGAGCAATGGTTTTGTACCAACACCATGCCCCGAACCCTTCTCCATGTATTAAAACAATATTCTTGGTTTCAAGATTCTCCAAGACTTCCGGTGACTGAATATAAAAATAATGTGAGAGTATGTCAGAGAGTTGAAGAAAATATAACACCCTTAACATTAACCATTATTTCCTAATGACTAATTATGGGGTGTTTGGAAGTGAGATTTAAAACTGATTATGTGACACTGGCTATATATAATATGTAATAAAGTGTTTCAGATGTTTGAAGTTGTAAATAATCAGATAACCATAAACCATTGTTTAGTGTTTGGCAAATTCCGATTATTTAGTAGATAAAATGATCAAAACTGAAAACTTTCTAAATTTCTAAAGTATTTAAACTTCATTTGACAATTTATTTTCTATCAGTTGTAAAATTATTTACTTGTAAACTATTTATTACATCTGATATTACAAAAACTTATCATATATAAGTATATAACCAACAACTCTCTTCTTTCTTATTGGTATTACAAAAAATGAAAGTAAGTGTATTCCATGATTAAATAGCCGGTTTTGTTGCAGCAAGTATGAAGCTGATTATTTGGATTTTGGCCCCTAAATAAGCATATAATCAGGACCAATCTATCCAAAAACTTAACTTTCATTACTATGACTTCAAGATAATTGGTTTTACAATGCACATCCACACACCCTACTAATAGTTAAAGAAAATCGTTTCACTTTTTGAAGTTCATCTATATGGGCGCGTGTGCACTAAGGCTTCTTGGTTTTATGAAGGTTGGGGAGGGGGATTCATGTAGACCGGGTCACTCTTGTACTTATCAAATATGTTTCTATGACTCTAACCAGCGACCTTCAGGGGTAACTCTATCGGTTGATACCAACGAAATTAGAAATCAAGGACACCTCTTTAACTAAATCAAGCATACTAGCCTTTATGAAGTAGCATAATTAAATATAAACTCCTCTTCTAATTACCAAAAATCAAAAATGGAAGGTGTTCGTGATTCCATCACTGCTGTTAACTATCAAGCAGAGTCCTATGCTTCCAAATCACACACAAAACACATCAAACACGAGCTAAGATATACAACTGGAGTCGATAATATGGTAAATTTAATGAATTCCAGGAATCGATACATCATAACTTTCACCATTATCTTGAAAACAAATCACTATACCATATATATATATATATATATATCAAAGTCTACCTATGAAGGAAACCACATAAAATAAAGCTTATCGTCTGCTTCAAAAGCAAAACCACAACAACACAAAAGAATAAACTAAAGAACAAAAAGCATCCCAAAACAGTCAACTCTACAAAAGCCTATATGATTATCAAGATCCCTTTTAGGCTATTCAATCTTTCAAACAAATTGAACATATTAAACAATCAAACTAAACCCACCAACAAAAGCACAAAAAAACAACTATAAACACCTTCAATTCACCTGTTTCTGCTGCTTGACAGTATTCACCGGCGGATCAGCGGTGGGGTTGCTCCGGCGACGAGAACCGGTGGATCCAATCCGGCGAGACATAGACCCTTCGAACCGCTGAGAAGATTGATGTTGTTGAATTGCCAGAGACAGAGCTTGAATATGCAACAACTCCTCATCGGATTGCAATTTCCTCTGCGATCGATTTCCACCACCGAATCTCCTGCTGCTTTTCGACCCATTACTCTTCGTTTTGCTACTAAATCGATTACCCATTTCGAATAGGGGATTAAAGATTGCAAATTAGGTATTTGAGAGTGAAATTAGGGGGAGTGGGGACATGGGTTGGGTGTAAAATCGAGTGATTTGAGCTAGCGATCGTTTATTAGCTGAATATTTTGAGTGTTTGATTATCGTGCACAGAGAAAGAGGGAGATTTGGTGAAGGTAGAGTGTGAATTTAATGGAATGATGATGATGATGATGATGATGATGATGATGATGATGATATTACGGAAGAAGGTGAATTTGAGAGGCGATTGATGGCTTCTTTCACGGTTTTGTGTGAATTTGGGTTGTTGTGGGGTATGTAGGTTTATGTCTATTTTGTTTCTATGCCTTTGAAAGGTGAATCTCATGTTACTCTTTTCATGCAATACAATCAGGCTATTTGTTTCGGTATCTTATCTATTCAGATGCTTGAATGATTTAATATTTAATGATTCAGACTGTTTGTTTCTTAAGAAAATATTTGAATAGTTCAGATATTTATTTTTGAGTGGTTAAGCATTATATTAATACCAAATGATTAAGACCTTTTATCTGAATTGGTCAGACATTTGCTTTTAAATAGTTAAACGATATACTTGTTTTTAATGATTCAGACCTCTTAATGGTTCAGCACTTAATGGTTCAGACCTCTTATTGGTTTAACACTTAATCATTCAGAAATTGCCAAACAGACTCTTAGTAAGTCATCTCAAGTGTTTTCCTCGGGTGTCATGTTAGTGTTACATCAGTAGTTTTTTTTTTAGTTTTTTTATATTTTATAGATTAATTCATATCATTGCACTCATTTTGCTCAATCTTACCATAATAAAATATAATGTTGAGTGTGTAAGTATTTGGTGGTGACCAGCGAGAGTTTGATAAATAATGAAAAGTTACCATGGCAAAATCTCCTCTTGGAAATCGGGAGACCATGTTACCAGTGAAAACTTCCTTCCATGGCATGGGAAGTCTCTTTCTTCGATACGGATGCACTAATATGTAAGTGACATTGAAGAAAAGGGACACCACGTAAGCATTTCTTTTAAATAGCTAGTAACACACATATCTACTGTTGCTTCAAAACTACATAAATTCATATATATATTTCATGACAAAATTGAATCCTACTATTCTTTAAAAAGTCTTTGATTTTTATCATCATGCTACCAACCCAAGTGACTAAGATTGGTGAACAGTGTTTTTTGAATAGGATCGATTTGCCCGGTCGAACATGGATTTAGAGGGGCCACTGGTTCGATCCACCGCAATTCAATTTTCAGTTCCCTATAAATACTAAATTTTGATTTAAGTTAACCGTTTTGTCTTAGTCTAATGCTTGTCTTGCATTTTAGAAACATGTGTTAATAAATTAACTATAACTTATGCTTGTTTTCAAGATAATGGTGAATCTCAAGGATTCACGAGTTTGGTTTTAAAGGCAAATGTATTCACCTTTAAATTGAGCCTTTCTTTGTGATATAAGGAAGGTTTGAGGTTGTTTAGACAACATCTCAGCTTTGTGCTAGACTGGCAATGTTCTATCTATCTTTTGGGCCTCTGGTTCCTCGAATGTCGAGCATATGTTCATGAAAACGGTTTGGAAATGATCTAGGCATGCTTCGTGAGGTTAAGTGTGTGTTTATGAAGGTGTGAATGTGTGTAAAGCGAGCTGAGAACTCAAATTTTATCTAAAAGAACCCACCCGTATGCCAGTCCCTATCCCTTACCTCTATTGCCAATCTCAGAAAAATGATGAAGATGTCGACCCAACCTATCACCGATGGCACCGCCATGGTTGCGCGACCATCTCTTGTGGACCCTAAACATCCCCCTCATCCGCTCGTATTCTTCACAAATTGATCGATACACATACAATTTTTACTGTTTATCAAGAGCCTAAAAATTCGTATCTTATATGATCGTTCCCCTCAAGAGTAGATATTGGCCTTTTGTATTACTTGTTCAAGATCTTGACATCCTAAAAGAGTAAAAGTCGAACCAATTAGTCTTTAAAAACGTCTACCCTTTTTCTTTCACCATCTTCAAGATTTTCAAATATTTTTATGAAAATAAACTCATTAGTCATTAAATAAAAACACAAGCACTGAATCAGAAAACACATTTATTCCTGATTGATCTTTGGCATGTCTTCTTTTCCTTAGTTATGTATCTTCTGATCGTGTTTCTCATGCGAGAGAGAAAAATCAAGCAAGCATTGATAACAATTTTGCAAGGAATTTAATTAAGCAACTACAGGACCCACGTCTGATTATTTTAATCGTGAGGATTAATGTTTTCCTTTTCTCCATAAATGTTTACTTACTTATCATAACTTGGACAAATTCATCACCGTTAGTTTAAAAACCAGAGAACTCTCAAAGGTCCTCCTTATAAAAATACATATTATAAGCTGAAATTAATGTTATAACTACTTGAACTAAAATCACAGGAACTTACGAAACTAAATTAGCAAACTGAGGTTGTGAATATGCAAACTACAAAATCACAGGAACAAAACTCACTAGCTTGAAAAGGTCTTCAATGGAACCTGCAAAATCTGCCTTGATTAAGTTGTGTGCATGGTACGGAGAAAGGGGACGATGAATTGTCATGTTAATCTATCTTTAAAAATTATTAGATTAAATCTAAATAAAAAGATAAGTTTACACCCAGTTTGATAAATACATTTTAAACTATACTATATTTTGATAAATACTTTTTTCAATTATATTATTTTGTAAAGAAACTCCAAACAAATTCAAGACTATGACCTAAATTGAGCATCTACAACCATGATAGTTCCACAAACCTGTAGATAAGTCATCTCCCTCTCAAAAATCGTACCTTCTGATGTGACAAAAATAGCTATTTAAGAGGTATTAATCATTAAGGGTGTGCAAAGTCGGTTATGGGTAAGTTATGGTCTCTTCCATAACCATGACTGATTGAGCGGGTATAACCATAACTGATTGGTCAGTTAACCGTTAGTTATGAGTCGATTTCGGTTAATTTTAGTTATTCAAAGTTACCACATATGTGGTTACCATTGGGTATGTTCCATGTGACTTCATTGGACTTAAGGTATCATATTTATATGGTTAGATGACGGAATGTTAAATAACTATTAAATAATACTTTGTTTTGAATTATTTAGTAACTAATACATATTAATAAGTCTCTAAAAATAGTTTTTGTATGTAATGTAATGACAAATTGCACATTTACTTTATAAATTTAAAATGAGTCTTTTTGTAGATTTAAAGGGTATTTAAAGTTCGGTTATAGGACATTCTTAACCATAACCATAGCCGATCTATCGGCTAATCACAAAATCTTAACTATAACTGTTGGTCGTATCGGTTTGGCTATAGTTCAGCTGTCGGTGAATAATCGGTTATGATTAATATTTACTCTCCGCTATTATTATCAATGTTCTTACAACATAAAGTGGGAAATGTGTATGACTGAAAATGGGTGGGATGGCAGAAAATATTAATAAGCTAGTAATATCTTTTAAAAATGTCAAGCATCACCTTCTCATTGGACCAAACATGGGTTTCTCTGCCTTGGCGCCAAAGAGATTTCAACCGTCAATGTTGAAGTTTAATCTTTCGACCCTTCATCTTCACTCTTAATATATGCACACAACATCCCTCCTGCATAAATCACCCCTCATTCTCAACATTTTCAAGCTTCAAGATGCATTATCCAATAAATGAACACTTGTTTGATCAATATGATCTCGAGTTTACACCCGACTTAACTCTTGTTTTGGTCGGACGAACGGGAAATGGAAAGAGTGCCACAGGCAATTCGATCATCGGATCGAAGAAATATATATCGAAACGTAGTTCATCAGGAGTAACATCTACATCTGAACCGAAATCAACTGTGTTGGAAGATGGACGTTTGCTTAATGTGATTGATACTCCAGGTATTGATGTTAATCATGCATTGTTTTCTAAGCATTTTCCAAGAAAGTTCACATGTGAAATCAATCAGTTTTTCTAGCAGTGATATACAAGTTTAACATTTGACACTATGACAGGACTTTTTGATTCTTCTCGTGATCTTGAGTATCTTCAGAAAGAGATTGTTAGAAGCATTGATTTGGCTAGGAATGGCATTCATGCTGTTCTTGTCGTCTTCTCGGCTATCAATCGGTTTTCCGATGAGGAGAAAGCTGTAGTTAGCAGCTTGGTTACTTTGTTTAGAAGCAAAATCTATGATTACATGATCATCGTTTTCACCGGAGGTGATGAACTTGCAGAAGATGAAGTTAGTTTGGATCAGTTCTTAAGTGATATTCCAGAATCTTTAAAGGTCTTATCTTTGATCTATAGAAGTATATATAGGTTTTGATCTTGTTTTCAGATGTGTTCGAAGGTGAAATCTGACCATTGTTGCAGGAAATTGTTGCTTGTTGTGGGAACCGTTGTGTTCTTTTCGACAACAAAACAAGAGATGAAATGAAAAAAGAGAGTCAAGTGCAGGAACTTCTTTCTTGTGTAAATATGGTTTCTGAAAAGACTTGTGGAGAGCCTTACACTAATGAGATGTTTACTGAACTGAAGGTGAAACATTTAATTGGTCATTACGTTTTTTATACAGTTTCATCGGGGCAATATCTTTTAATCGTTACATACTATTTACTTGACAGAAAGTTAATGTGGAACTACTTCAAGACGTTCGAGGTTTGAAAGAGAACTGTCACATGACCGCAGAGGAGATATTAGTTCTGGTAGAGCAGATGCAGGATAAGCAATCAAAGAGAATAGTTGAAATGGTTATTTTATGCATTTATTGTAACCTTAGTTTAATACTGGGTATGTTTGTTTGTTTGTATCAGGCTGATGCATGACTTTATTATTGTGTTATAGTTTGAAGCGAAGTTCATTGAGATGAAGTTGAAGCTTGAACAAGCATTGGAAGAAGCGCGGGCTGAGCACGAGAGAGCGGAAGAGAATGCTAAAGAGGGCAAGAAGAATCACGAGGAGGAAATGAATAAGATGAGAGAAGAGCTAGAGAGACTACAACAACAAGGCCGCAGATGGTGTGTTATTATGTGATTCAATGGGGTGAAACATGTTTTGAACTGTATGTACTTCATGTCTTTAATTTGTATTGTTTATGTCTCAAGTTATTAAACATGGTTCTGGTCTTGAGAAATGATGCCTTAAGCATCTACTCTCATAGATTACAAGAACTCTTTTGGTTCTTTCTATTTTCCCTAGGAAGAAATCATTAAGAAACCATATTGTAATGTTCTGTACGTGTATGTGTGCGTTTTAATATGTATTTCATGTTTCTACGTGTTAAACCTTAAGAAGCGCAGACCTTTTATTAAGACCATACTCCACACTTGTCTTCACTCCTTCCGATTTTTCAACACCAGTCTTGGATTTCTTTAACATCATAATGTTGGAGATCGTCTAAGCCTATTAATGTGCATCTCTTGTTTTCTTACATTCAAGTGTGCACACACACATGCACACATCATTTGTATGATTGTATTATTGCATACACATAAAGAAACATGATTATGAATGTGTCTATGTACACATGCAGGTACATTAGGGTTTATGTGTTAATGTACTTGTATGTGATGGGATTGCAGCAACAATTAGATGTTTTTATTCAAGTTAATTATGAACAATGATAAGAAAATGTAGTAAGCCTAGTAATTCGTTAAGACTTTCACAAGGATTTTATTCACCGATTTCATTATTATGTCTTTTGAAGTTACAGGAGCTTGTTTGTTGTGAATTTGAATGCAAACTTCCTATAATACACGTGTGAATTGTGAGCTAGTTTGTGTGCGAATTAGTGTATACCATGTATACAAGGATGGGTGTTTTCACATGCTAATAGGCTAAGTTTTTGAACATATATATGAATATAAAGAGATGTGGAAGGTATGTTCTAAGTAGAGAAATATAAAAAGTATATAAGCTCTTTACACAAATTTCCCAGTAGAAACATAAAGAACATGAATCAATCATAAGTTAGGAAAAAAATCTTGAAACGGTTTAAGAAAAAAACATAAACAATTTACTGCTTAAAACGACATTGATAACAACACTCAAAAAGCATGGAATAAACTGAGTTCAGATCCAAGTCTTGAAACATGCAAATCTACTACTTCAGTATCAAACAACTATTACAACATTAAACAAAACATACTACTCTTCATTAGCTTGTTAACGATGATTAGGACTTCCCTGCAGCCTTGAACACTTGTGTTGGACTTCAAAATCTTTAACTTGAAACATGTCTGTATCACGGATCCTAGTGCCACTAATACGCCAATCACACGATATGCATCGGACCTCATACTTGTCCCGTGTTGATCTTGAAGTCTTGATCTTAAAACCCTCTTTAAGGGATTTCAGCTTCAAAGATAACCTCATTGCTTCTTTGCTGTTGAACACTTATATGTGTTTTTAAATTGCTACGCGGTCCAGAGTCTGGTAGTGGGGGAGGCATATCCCAAAAGATATCTTTGCCTCCAGCACCTTTTTCCGGATAACTAGACTTAGATGGTCCCGCAGTGGTATCTGGTGTATGTCTTTGCCCGTCGTATTACCACCAGCGACTCTCCGAGTTACATCCGGTGCAGGCGCTGGTGGTGACGGAGGGCCCAAAGATATCAAAGTGTCCTCGCTCTCACCATCACCTCCTCTTTCCTGCTTACAAGATACCCGTGGTGCTCGTAGAGTCAACCACGAGATATCTTCATCAACATCATCGTCAACTGCTTTTTCCTGTAGATTTGACACAGGTGCACTCTGAGCCGCTGTTGATACTGTATCAACACCGACTCCATTGAGTGCACCTGTATTCTTCAAAAACAAATCACTTGCATCTCCAAATTCATCTTCTGAATCCAACACATTCGTAGGCTTTCCTGACATCCCCACCACATTTTTTCCTCGACAACATACAAAGTAATCAATCCATGTGACATTTTAACCCCAATATTCATAAATATCTCAACGTCTTCTTCATCAGCAATGTCAACAACTTCATTCTTATTCCGATTAACCGGAAGCTGGTAAGTCAACCTAAACCCATTTTGCAAGGATAAATTCAACTTCCTTGCAACGCAAGTCATCAAACCTGAGAATGTTAGCTTCAACGGTAACTGTAATATACGTCTAGGTAATCCTAAGGGTTTATACCTCAGGACCCCGTAAACTCTCTCCCATGACCCTCCGGTGCATATAAAAATCCTTACATTCTGGTTTTGTGATCCCATTATCCTGTAATTAACAATCAGCTAGAATTAACACCAATTGCATCAGTTCACCTTAACGATCTAAGGTTTGAGTGACGTTGGTTTTTTTAAAGAGTTTTTAACTCTTAACATTACGTTACCAACTCAAGTGTTGCTGGTGGCTTTTGTTTTGCTTTAATAAATTGCAGCTTCAAAAACAACAACTCAAGAAGTATTTATTTTTTCGCTTTTCTTTGATTTTTGAATTATATTTCTTGACTAAGGATTACGTGTTCAAATCTTTTAAGTTACGAATGTTTGGATTATATGTTCAAATCTTGTAAAGTACGAGTGTGTTCATTGGTTAAAAAAAATAACCATGGTATTTTTTTGTTTTATATGATCAAGAAAGATATATATTACTTTGAACTTGTTAGAATAATTAACTTTTAAAGTTTTTGTTGGTTTAGTTTAACTAAAGGCTATATTCAATCAAAACTCTTAAGCGATCCATGCATTTTATTGCAACTTTTGCCTTTGTCGCCTTAAGAAACAATATCTAGATGTTTGTACAGATACTAATTCCTCTCTTGCTTCGCGACGGTATATAAAAAACGTATGATCAATAGATAAAACTTTAATCCCGTATTTCCACCCTTACGTGTCTTGAAACTTAGAAAAGATATTCACTTACAATAAGACAAAAAGGGCTAAAATAAATAATACTCCACCATTGTAAATAAAAAAAATAAACCAATAAAAAAGAGGGAAAAAACCTAAAAGTAAAAAAAAATCATAAATAAAAAAGGAAGCAAGACTCGAACTCAGGTCAACCCCACCCTAACGAGACATGTGTCTTACGAAGCTATAACAAAAACATATGAGAAGTTTTCCAAGAGAGGCCGGGTCTGGAGATTAATGGCTTTTGGTTTGTGATATTAATTTTAGAATAATTTATGTCTATTGATTTGTAGTTTGTACTTTGGTTTATGTCCTCCAACAGACATTTTGGAACAATGTGGTTTATGAAATCTGGTCTATGTGTGGAAACTGATTTATGAGATAAGGTGCAATTTTGGTGCAATATTGAATGTGTTATGATATTTGGTAAAAATTCAGGTAATCAAACCAAGCAACGACAACCATACCTTTTTTTTGAATGGCAAAAATTTCATTAAAAACAAAAGATCGCTAGCAAGATGCTAAGACGACCAGAACAAAATGATTAATTACACCAGAAATTAGAAAATGAAAAATTACACCAGCTGTGCCATACAAACTCATTTATTTTGGCCCTATGTTTAAGCCATGCAAATGAGGAGCATTTTACCTCACCTACTACCCTAAGAACCTAGGGAGACTTGCCTTGAAAAACCTTTACTTTTCTAGCCTGCCATATTTTCATAACTTTGCCATTAAAATCACATATATCACCTTTTTAAACTAGCTGAGACTGGTATGGAGAATGGACCTGCAAGCAACTTCGAGATATTGCCAAATTCCACCAAATTTATACAATACCACGATAAGACCATTACCCATACATGTTTGGCGAATGAGCTAACAGAAATAAGTGTTCGGATGTTTCTAAGGATCCGAAACATAACGCACATTCCGCTGAGGCAAAAATTACTCCTCTTGCAAGTAGACCTTCCTTGTATGTGATTCTATCAAGTCTTGATCTTCAAGTAAAGCAGTTAACCTTCAATGGAGCCCAAGAAAGCCGTTATGCAAGATCGGGGTTGGAAGGAAGCCAGTTGAATTCGAGCATTTGCCTTAGTGATTTGACCGAAAACTCACGCATCTCATCTCCCATCCATGCCCATTTTATCCTCCCCTGTAGAGACAATTATACTTACAATGTGGTAATTAGAATAAAATAAACACTAAATAAAATGGTAATAAAAGTAACCAACTTCCCATAACATGTAACATTTAACTTAGAAATCGTAAACCCAAACCCGTTTGGGTCCATTGTTAAATCAAATTCATTAAATAGTCATATTTTTTATTTTAGTGTTTCATGTACAATAATTATGTCATTTATTCAATTTATACTAAATTAATATGATTTTATAATTTATAAATTAATTTTTATGAATTTATAAACTGTTATTGCTAATAAAAAATTAAGTAAGATTTTAATTGAGATTTTAGTTATTAGATTAAAACAAATAACTAATTTACAAAGTTTACAAAATATATAAACTTTATCTTTTATTAAAACAATAATTTGATTAAATTATAAATTAGGGTTTTTATAAAGTTAAGGGTAAAAATGTGATTTTAGAAACTCAATTTTAAAAGATTATTACATGAAATAATAAAGTTAAAAAGTGCAGGGGCTAAAGTGTAAGCATGTTATAAAACCCAAACCCCCACCCATCGACCCTTCTCCGACTGTCTTAGTTTACAACTGTGGTGGTCAATCTCATTATTTTTGTGATCCTCATTACAATCTTAACTATGTCCATAATCATGACATTTACGATGATCATTATATATCACATATAATATGAGGACTAGAAGATATTCAAAAAAATTTCATGGATTTTCATTCTTTTCTCGGATACACGAATATGAAATAATTTAATTTAAAATTTCGTACTCTTGTAATAATAGTATTATTTCAAAAGCACACTAAAGTATGTCAATGAAAATTATTTTGTACAAGTTTAATTCTCATTAATTTGATGCTAAATCATCAAAGCATGAAATTATAGTATACTAATAAGTACATGGTAAAATTCTAAAATAAGAACTAATATAAATAATATGCATAATGGTTTTTTTTTTCAAATATGTAAATTATGTATATTATCTAAATTTAACATGGTATATATCACATACTTGTTGTTGACCTTAGACTTCTAGCATCATACCTCTTTCTTTAGACTTCTTTTATATGGTTTTAGTGAAAAAGAAAATTAGAAGGACAAAAAAAAGTTCTCCAAAATAAATAAAGCAATAAGAGGAAATAACTTACCGTAAAAAGAAATAGTAAGTTCAAACTATGTAATAATTTAATTCTTTACATCATGATAACTAACTAAACAATAATAACTTTAGATATATCATAAATTCATTATAACTAGGTTTGAACTCTCCACACGTTACGTGGAGATTTATTTGAGTGAGTTGTTTAATCATTTAAACCGTGGTCGTGTACGGTTGTTACATATGTAAAGGCCCGAAAGTCATGTAATAGTTCAAGCTTGATGTTTTCAGCTTGCCAAAAATTGGGTGTACATGTGCCGAAAGCACCAAAATAAATTCATTGTTCTAGAAAGGCTTATTTGGTTGTTTTAGATGTGATATCTGTGTATGCCTTGTGATGCTTTAGAAAAGTCTCAATCTTTCTAACATCTCTACCATCGACTTATGTCGGATATAATTTTTGTCGATAATCTTTCTAACATCTCTACCATCGACTTATGAGCATTTTGTCGATACATTTATGTATGGTAGAGAGACTCTCACCATGGATGAAGTGTTAGCCGCTCTTAATTCTAGAGAATTAAAGAAAAGATCGGATTATAAAGAAGATGGTGGAGAAGGCTTGTATGTTAGAGGAAGAATCGATTAAAGGTTTCCAAAGAAAAGGAATCAGTCAAGATCTAAGTCAAAGTTCAGGAGAAGGTGCTTCATGTGTAATTCAAAGAAACATCTAAAGAGGGATTGTCCAGACATAAAGGAAAAAAAAAGGGAATCTATGAATTCCATGAGATCAAGCAGCCATAATACACAAGATGAACAATCTAATGGTTATAAGAGTGCAGATATGTTTAGTGTAAGTGAGCATGGTGATAAGGATCAGTGGGTTATGGATTCAGGTTGCTGGTATCATATGACCCCGATAAAGGAGTTCTTTAAACACCTGAAGTATGAGGATCTTGGTTTTGTAAAGCTGGGAGATGATAGGCCCTGCCAGGTTCAGGGAAGAGGTACTGTTTTGTCGCAACTCTCGCGAAACCTAATATTCCTTTCTCTTGGGTTTGTTTCAGAATTTTTAGAAACCCCTATTCCTTGTTGAACCTGATGTTCTAATTTTCGGGACGAAGATTCTTTCAACAAGAGGATGATGTGACACCCGTATTTTTTGGCTAACATCGTTTCTGTTATCAAAATTCTTTCCGTCACTTGGCGTTTATTAAATCTAATTTTAATAAATGAAAATGGTTATCATTATTATTTAGCTCTAAACTAATCAAAATTAATAAAAATCAAGAAATGCAATTCATGATAAGTTGGAGGGAGTGTTGTGTTAGTTTTAACAAAATCTATTTAATCAAACCCACCATCGATCACTTCTCCCCCCCCCCCCCCCCCCCCCCCCCCCCCCTCCCCTCTCGGCTATCTTTTAAACCGACACCCTCCCACCCATCGAAACCCTAGCACCCTCGGCCATCGTAACCGACTCCACCTCCACCATGTCACGACAGCCACCTGTCCCCCTCGCTTGGCCCTTGTCAACCGCCAAGCCTTCACGGTTTCCTCCACCGGCGACCTCCTCTTCGTGGCAGCCTTCTCTCTCTGACAACCGTGCACCTTTGCTTGGCAACTGAAGTCATCTCCGATAGCGTCGTTCGGCAGTCGAAACAATTGTCGGTAGTTTTCTTTTCATCTCATCGCTTATTTGTTTTCATTTCGCTGCGGTTTCGGTTTTGATTTGGTTCGGCAGGCGTGAGGTGCAAATAACTATCCCTGTTGTGAATGCTGATTGTTGTGTGTGCGCGTTCTGTTGTAGTTTGTGTGTTCCGTGTGGGTTTTGCATTGCGTGTGTGTGTGAATGGGTTGTGTGTGTGGGTGGCAGTGTGTGTTTATGGTGTGCGTTGTGTGTAATTCGTGTGTGTGTGTGTTGTGTGTAATGCATGTGTGTGCGTGTTGGGTGTAATCCGTGTGTGCGCGTTGTGTGTAATCCGTGTGTGTGTGGATTTTGGTGATGGGTGGTTGTGCATGGGTTATATGATTTCATGCTGAATGGGCATGGAATGGGTTGGTGTTGCTTGGGAAATAGGCAGCCATGTATGTATGTGGTATGTTGGCTCAATTGGGTAGGTGGTGGTTTATGTGTAGCCGAGACATGTATGTGCGTTATGTGTGCCGTTTTGGTTGTGTTTGTTGGGTTGTAATTGTGTGAGTTATTATATATTTTTAGCTATGCATGTATGTGAGTGCATTATCTACATAATGGGTGTGAATGACATATATGGTATAATATGTGTGTGTGCAATGTAGATATTATAGGTATGGATTGTGTATCATTATAACATTGGGTGTTATGTTAAAAAGTCAAATAAAAAAAATATTATAAGAGCATTTATGTGTATGATCATGTATACGCGAGAATAACTGGATTTTTGGTTATAAGTGTGAGTTGTGTATAAATGACCTGCATTGTAACCGAGACGCGAACACAAAACCAAACCGCTCAAGTGTTAATATTTTATATTACTTACACATTAAATGAAATCCAGGTGTTCCGGAAACCTAAATTACCCGTTCTTTGCATTTACTTGTTGCTGTGCATTTGAGGTGAGTTTACGGCCCCACTTTCTTATGATCTCTTTTGGGGAAGAGAAACATGTTCTTTTCAAAATGTTCTTCGTTTGATCAGTATTATTGTATTATCACATGTTTACTAGTGTTGTACCAATTTAAGTACTCAGTTTTGAACCGTTAATTTATATACTTTAACGAGGTAATTCTGAGTAGATCTACTGGGTTTGACAAACCCCACCCTGGCTAGTCGCGCTAGCACGACTACACGTCAAACGGGTGTTTAATTGATCTAATTTTTGTTGCTGTGGTCTGGTAGCCACAGCCGATGTCACACCCTCAAATTCCACGTGCGGGGTTCTACCGCGAGGCGTGTGAACAAACCAGGATCTAAGTCATTAGTTACTCAGAATGACACTATATGAGGCATTTAAAACAAACCAGAGTTTATAATTTTAAAACTGTGCGTAAGCATTTTGAAAATAAGTCAAACCCAAAATAATGAAATGGAAAATACGCAAACACGCGCCAAACCATTACTTAAAACAAAATGTATATTTAATCACAAATGCAAAACAATGTTTATTCCAATGCATGTTGACTCGTGAGTGCTCCTAGGCGCTGCTGCTAATCTCGACCTGAGAATAACATACTAAAAGAGTCAACACAACGGTTGGTGAGTTCAAGAGTTACGTTTAACATAAGCAGTAACAGTTGTAAAACATAAGAAGTGCATTGAAATAGATAGCTAGTCTACTTTAATAATTAATAACTATAGTGATTTTGCGATCGAAGCTGACTGTGTTCGTTTATTTACCTCCCATCATGACATACCAAGTCACGACGATGTTTGTGTTTAGGACAATATTGCACTCGTTTGACCTTGAGTCGGCCATACTTTAAAGGCCAGCTGGAAACACTAATCTGCACTCAGTCCTGGCTAGCCTCTTCAACTAAAATCATCCCAACATCAACCGAGTGCAAAGTCTTGACTGAATGCCAGGTAGCTTCCTAATCCATGCCAAGCTCACCTCTTCTTGAATAGTCATCAATGATTAAGAAGAAGTATCTTGCCTTACCCAGTGACTCCACTTTGGCAGGACCCCATAAATCAGCATGAACATAGTCTAATATTCCCTTAGACTGGTGAGAGCTTCTATGGATAGATTTTGGGTGTTACTTTCCCGAAATGGAAACTTTATTTATGTGAATCATTGGATATTGTGATTTGGACATGTTAATGATGTTGGGGTCATGTTAGAATGCTTATTGATGATATCTAATGTGTTAGAATCCGTTAATTGGGTTGTATGGATGCTTGATGGATTACTTGGAAATTTAGGCTTATGGAATATTGTGAGATGTTGGGTTATGTTAGGAGATCATAAAACCATGTTTGGAATTATAATAAAGCATTGTTGTGTATGTTAGTTGGTATGAATCTTGTTGAGTAATGTGATAATGATTGTCATACACGCGTGCGAATCTGAGGCCCCTACTTAGTAGGATTGGCAGGGTTTAGGGTGTAAAGTCGTGAGTGGCTTCACATGGCATGTAGTGCGTGATTAAACACAATGTATAAATTGTTAGTTGTGATGTAATTATATTTGTGTTGAGCATGGTGGTTGATTTGGATTCGTATGTGTTGTATGATAATCTATGTTGGTATGATGATATTGATAGAACCTAAGATTGATGACGTGGCATACGTGAATAACTTGTATGATAATCATGGGTTGCTATACTTGATCAAACAAGATTTCTATTAACATGTCACCAACGGGTCAAACGGGTCAAGTAGGTCAAATGAGTCTTTGTTTTCCAAAACCCTTGGGTCAACGTGTTTATTGAGCACTTAGGGTTGTTAAACTTTCTGGACTTTATACCTAATCAAGTTCATAACAATCATCTAGACATGATAATCATCATCAATTCACCATAATTCACAAATCTCATACATAAAAGTTACTACTTATAGTATGGTATGAACAACTACTCAATTCCATGAATTTCTTACATAATCCACGTAAACTAACATCAATACAATACAACTAACATCAAAACATCATCAAACAACATCAATTTTGACATTCATCATGTTAATTGAACTATGAAAAACCAATCAAAATCTAACCTTTAATCATGGAATGATCAAGAATTGGACTTGCTAACGCGTTGTAATGATCACAATAGTTCCAAAATCGAATGTTCTTGGTGTTCAAGGCTTGAAATCGCAAGAATGAGGTGTTGGAAGATGGTTTACGGCCAAATGGGGTGTGGGAGGGGTTAGGGTTTTTTATTTTTAGTTTATATATGGTAAGTATTTGCCTATTAACTCCTTATTGTTTTAAAATTTGTAAATATTGTTTTTAAATTTTTTTAAATCATTTTTAACCATATAAAACATGAATCATTATCAACTAACCATAATCATATAGTCCAACTTGTAAACACCACACATGAATCATAAATCACACGTAGTCACGTTACAAAATAAAATTCACAAACAATATTTAAAATTCATGAATCACATAACCACAAATTAATAATCAAAATTATTAATTAGATTATTATCCGTTAACCATAGTTAATTATTATTAGGTCACCAACGTTCAACGACAACGCTCACGACACGTGTATGCAAGACCTAACGGAACTAACGAAGTTTAGTAACGGAAAATTACCGGATGTCACAGCCGAGGCATACATTTACATTGTTAGCTTCGGTTCCGAACTTCATACACTATGTAACTTGTTATGTAGACTAGCTATCTACTGATATTACTTTGTTTACTGGATCTGCTTTCGATTATATTACTGTTTATCAAAACCTATGAACTCACCAACCCTGTGTTGATACTTTACTATGTTTTTTTTCAGGTGTAGCCCAAGAAGATCCAGAAAGTGAAGCTCTACTGTGGCACAATCGGTTAGGTCACATAAGTATATAAGGTTTATTTGAGTTGCATAAAAAACAAGTCTTGGGGAACCTTAAGTCATGTGACATTAGTTTGTGTGAGATATGTGTACTTGTGAAGGATACAAGGGTCAAGTTTAGCAGGGGTAAACATCCTACAAGAGGTATTCTTGATTATGTACACTCCGATTTGTAGGGGCCTACTAAACATGATTCTTTGGGTGTTGCTAAATATTTTCTGTCTTTAATTGATGATTTCTCTAGGAGGGTATGGATATACATCTTAAAGAACAAGAGTGATGCCTTTAATCAGTTCAAGGAATGGAAGTTATTAGTTGAGAATCAGACTGAGAAGCGACTGAAGAAACTTAGAACTAACAATAGTTTGGAGTCCTGCAGTGCTAAATTTAATTAGTTTTGCAAGGCTAATAGAATTGCTAGACATCTGTCCGTCCCTGGTACACCTCAGCAAAATGGTTTAGTCGAAAGAACAAATAGAACCATAGGGGAGAGGATGAGGTGTATGTTGGCTAGCTCAGGAATGCCAAAGAGGTTTTGGGCAGAGGCTGCCACTACCGCCGTGTACTTAATCAAAAGATCTCCTTCAGCAGCTTTGGAAATAAAGACTCCAATGGAAGTCTGGTTAGGGTATAAGTAAGATTTTAGTAATCTGAGGGTATTTGGTTCATTGGCATATGCACATATAAGTCAAGGGAAGTTGGAGCCCAGAGTAATTAAGTGTGTGCTGCTGGGGTACCCTGATGCTGTGAAAGGATATAGGTTGTGGAACTTAGAAAAGCAGGAAAAAAGGGTGATCATTAGCAGAGATGTGAAGTTCAATAAGAAGGCCTGTATAAAGACTTGATGGGTCAGGTTAATGGTTCATCAAAAGGTCAGAAGATTGGAAGCACCAATGATAGAGAAGATGTACACATTGAGGTGGATCAAGTCACTTAGGTAATGAATCTTTCGAAGGTGGTAGTGGTGCTAGTGGTTTTCAAAGAAGTTCAAGCATAATATTAATTGTAAGGAACATCTGAAGATTAAAGGCTAATGCAACCAAAGGATACCAGAACAACCAAGTCTTCCAGCATGCACTAAGGAACAAGGATGAACTAGCTTCGAAAGTCTTACACTCATAAATAAGTCTAAGTGTAAGATCTTTCGAAGCCAACAGTTCAAAAGAAGTTGCTTCAGAAGTTTCACACTTATCAGAAAATATTACAAGTGTGAAATCTTCCGAAGCCAAAGACCTTTTCTTCCGAAGCCAAAGATGAAGTCTTCCGAAGCTTCACAAGACAAAGTCTTCCAAAGCCATTTTGATGATAAGACTGATTTCTTCCGAAGACAGAGAAAATATGCTTTCTTTGAGTTACTTTTTGATAAAACTATTGTACCTTCCGCTGCTGCTCTGAAGACTCACCTCTTTTCATTAGTTGGTGAAACTTCCATACTTTATCAAACTGTAGAAAAAGGTCTTTGCCTGTAACTTCCTATAATTTTTCCTATAGACTTGTCTTATTAGATAAAGTCAGTGAGCTATGGCATGTCATAGTCACTAGTCAAAAGACAACCTGCCTTTTGACTGTAGATTGATCTTGTTGTCTAGATTAGTCAAATCCTAACTGTCTTTTTGTATATTGACGGTTGTAGGTTGTAGTATATAAGAGTCTCCAGTTCTTGTAACTATGATATACTTGAACACACTTGTAATAGAACTAAAGAATCAATATACAACTTCCTTGAAAACTTTATATTGTTCTTGTGATATTGTTCTTGTTTCACTTACATTACTTGTGTTGGTTTAGTATCTTTTAAATAGTTACCAGTTCCCTATTTGAATTGTTAAGTGATCTAAAGTTCTTTCCTTCTGTGAAGCTAATTGCAAACTTAAGCACCCTTACCCGATCCTGCAATTGGTATCAGAGCTTTACAGGCTCTTGATTGTAAGATCTCACCATCTTTAATCCTCTTAGCTTCACACATCACTTAACTCTTCAAATGGCAGCTATCTGTAAGGCTGATATGGAAACTGGAACTATGACAAAGTCCCCACTAATCACTCCTGAGGATTTTGACACTTGGTGCCAAAGAATGGAAGGCTTCATCAAGTCTCAGGATTCCAGGATGTGGGAGTCTGTTGTCAATGGACCTCATGTACCATGCACCACTTCAGCTGCTGCTGGTGGTGGTATGATACCCAAAGAAAGGGCTGACTTATCTGAAGAAGACTGGAAGAAGATTAACATTGATCAGAAAGCCATGACAGCCCTTCAGACTGCTCTTCCAAATTCTATCTACAGAGGTTTCAAAAAGTGCAAGACTGCTAAACAACTGTGGGATGCACTGAAACTGATGTATGAGGGGTCCAATGAAGCCAAGGAAAACAAGAAGGACCTCTTGAAGCAGTAGTTTGAAAATTTCACCTTCAAGACAGGTGAAACCATGACTCAATAGTATTTCAGGTATGTTGAGATTATGGATACTCTGGTTGATGTTGGAGTAACTATTGAGAATAGGGATATTGTTAGGAAGTTCATGTCCTCTCTTCCCAGACAATGGACACACTATTATATGGTCATTAAGAGGACTGAAAACCTTAAGACCCTGACTCTCATTGAGTTATATGGAATACTCAGTGGATACCAGATGGAGATGAACATACAAAACCCATCTGGTAACTCCAACACTCACCAGAGTTCTGCCCTTCATGTGGGTGAAAGGGATAGTAGAGAACCACATCACCATCTTATATGCTACCCTGAAACTTCATAAAAAGGTCCTCTCATCACCTTCCTAGAGACACCCAGAGAGAGCTACATCCAAGGAAGTCCATTCCAAGAGACAAGCACCTCTCAAGCCTTTGTCTCTACTGATGAAAGTTCAGGCAACTTTCTTTTCACTCTTGAAGACCTGATTGTATCCATCCAGATGATCTGGAATACATGGAGATAGTCCAGCAGATGGCTCTTCTCATTCACAGAGCCCAGAAGTTCTACAAGAGAACAGGGAGAAGGTTTCCCAGCAATGCTGCCAGTGGTAAGTTTGGACTGGACAAGAGCAAAGTGAAGTGTTACAACTATAACCAGATAGGTCACTTTGCCAGAGAATGCAAGGCACCTAAGTCAAATGGTGGCCAAGCATCATCCAGGCCAAACTACACTGAGGGAGGGCACCAGAATGAGAAGCCAAGACAGCAAGCTGTTATTGCTGTTGAAGAAGGAGGCTTTGACTGGAGCTTTCAGGCTGAAGATGCTTCACCAAATCAAGCACTCATGGCTGACCATGATGAGGCTAAGGTACTAGAACATCTTTTCTCTCCTGAATGTATCACTAAAGTGAATAGATACAGGTCCTACAACTTGAAAATGAGATCTGATATTGAGTCCTTGAATATCCTAAAAGCTAATTTTAAAAGAGCTGAAAATGACTATAAAATTAAGATAGAAGATCTAGAGAAAACAATTTCAACTCTTAAACATGAGCAAACAAATTACAGGACTCAAATTAAAGATCTCATTACCAAGTTGACTGAATGCTAGGCTGAGCTTGTGATCAGCAAAGCCCGGGCTGAAAAATGTGTTCTTGAATAAGAGACCTTCAAGAACATCATATCCTTATCTCTGCATGCAAAATTCTGTTATCAGAATAAGCAGGGACTGGGATCTACTGAGATAGCTCCTCCACACACTTTATTATCTGTAAGATCTCTAAGGTGTGGAACTGGTGAAGATGAGCTTCCCCTTATAGACCCTAGTGTTGAAGAGGATGAAGAGGAGATGGTGAGGGATGACTCTGAAATGAGTGAAGAGAGTCAATCCAAAAAGGGTCACCATGCTCCTGAGGAGAGTAAGAAGGCTGGTATGACAAAGACAAAGAGGAAGAACTTGATCAGAAGAGCAAAGAGAAGATCAAAGAAGCTCAAGAGATCAAGGCCACTTTTGACTCCAAGCAGAAACAAGTGTTCATCTCTGCAGGTTTGAAGTGGTAAAGGCTGAGAATCAACTACAAACTCTAGTACCAGGAGTTTTAGTACAGTTCCAACTCATTCCAGCAAAGAAAGGCTGAATTGCTGTGTACCACTGCTACACAGTTGAACCATCCTCCTCCAAGAGCAAGTCTCTCCCTAAGAAGCTTGCTGCATCATCTGTGAAGAAGAAGCTGGAGAAAGAAAGTGTTCAAGCTCAGTCTTGCTCTCAGAAGAAGACTCCCAAAGGAAGCAAATGGACTGCATCATGTGTGGTAGTACTTCTCATCTGGCTAAGGATTGCATCTAATCCCAAAAGCACTATCCACATGATCAAAGAGAAAGCTTCTGGGAAGAAGAAGGAAAAGCTAGCTTCGGAAGGAAAATTGTTTCCTTCAGAAGCTCCAAAGTGAAAAGGAAAACAGGTGGTAAATTGCCTTCGGAAGGAAAAATGGTCTCGGAAGAAAGGAATACTTCCGAAGCACCAAAGCCAGCTGCAGTGAAAGCTAGATCTTCCGAAGGCCCAGTCTCCAAATCTTCCAAAGTTGTTAAAACTTCCGAAGCTTTGAAGGTCAAGCCAATCTTTCGAAGGTGGTGTGGAAGATGAAGGAAGACCATGTGACTGAAAGTTCATCATCAGCAACAGCAAATGATCCTCAAAGCCGAACATAGGATCACTTACTATTTCATTGTCTTCTATTCACTTTGACAAGCCCAAGACCAATAAGGCTTGGGTTCCTAAATGTAACTAAATCATCTCTTTTTTGTGCAGGGGCAGCTGAAAACCAACAGGAAAGTATGGATCATTGATAGCGGCTGCTCAAGACACATGACAGGCAATGGCTCCTTGCTTCAAAACTTTAAGAAGTTTGATGGAGGGCCAGTTGCTTTTGGAGGAGATGTAGGAGGTTACATCACTGGAAAGGGCATGGTCTAAATGGTAAGCTCAGCATTAAGAAGGTAAACTTTGTTAAGGAGCTTGGATATAATCTTTTGAGTGTGTCCTAATTTTGTGACCAAAAACATCACATGCTCTTCACTGAGCATGAGTGCATTGTTCTCAAGCCTGGGGTGGTTATTCCTCAGGAGTACATCCTGCTCAGAGCCCCCAGGAAGGGAAACATATACAAGATGGATCTGCAAGAAACAACTCCCTTCGGAGAAGTCTTGCTTTCTATATAAAGCAAATAGTGATGAGTCTTTCCTCTGGCATAAAAGAATATGCCATGTAAACTTCAAAAACATGAATAAATTGATTAAAAATGATTTGGTAACTGGAATGCCAAAGAAAGAGTTTACAAGTGATGACCATTGTGTTGCATGCCTGAAAGGGAAGCAGCACAAAGTGTCTCACAAGTCAAAGGAAACCAACTCCATCACTACTCCCCTACACTTGTTTAGTGATCACAGATGACTTCACAAGATTCACTTGGGTTTTCTTCCTTAGAACTAAGGATGAGACTCCTGAGATCTTGAAGAACTTCATTCTGAAAATTAAGAATCAATGTGATCACAAGGTCAAAATCATAAGATGTGATCAGGGAATAGAATTTAAAAACCAAATCCTTGATACATTTTGTGATGAAAATGGTATTTCAAGACAATATAGTGCTCCCAGGACTCCTCAGCAAAATGGTGTTGCTAAGAGGAGAAACAGGACACTTATTGAGGCTGCTAGAACCATGTTGTCTGACTTTAAACTGCCTATCACCTTCTGGGCAGAGGCTGTCAACATAGCCTGCTATGTGTAGAACAGAGTTTTAGTAGTTAAGACTCATGGTAAGACTCCTTATGAGCTGTGGCACAAAAGGAGACCATTTATTGGTTTCCTCAGGCCATTTGGATATCCATGCACCATCTTGAATACCAGAGATCAAGTAGCCAAGTTTGCTAAGAAATCAGATAATGGACACTTTGTTGGATACTCCTCTCAAGCTAAGGCTTATAGAGTATACAACCTCAGAACTAGAGTAATTGAGGAGTCAGCCAATGTGACCTTCAATGAAAGCACTCCCAGTATTAAAGGTTCTGGTCTGGATTGGCTGTTTGATCTTGATTTAGTTACCAACTGTTTAACAAGTTTTGTGAGAATGTTTCAGGATCTACAGATAATATATCAACAAGTGATCCTGACCCAAGATTTGAGCTGAGAAGACCAAACAAGAATACTACTTTAGCTCCAATGGTAACTAACCCTGCAAGTGAAGCTCCTATCAGTACAAGCATGACAAATACTGCTGATTCATCTGAGATGCCTTCAAATTCCAGCTCAGAGGCTCCAAATCCAGGTGAAGGAACTTCAAATACAGAAGGAGATAGAGGTGGTGACAGTGATTAGGAATTTCTTGATGTTGATAACCACTCCATAAAAAACAACATTAATGATGTCACACTCATTGGATCAAGCTTCTCTTGATAAGTGTGTTGATGTGGTGGGTAGCACTTCTTTGCCAGATCTAAATTTCTCTAACTTAGATCTGTCAAATAACTTGCTGTGATCCCTCAACTTAGGATCCACAAGTCACACCCCACCACAAACATCATTGGAAATATTGACACTGGGGTGAGAACAAGAGGACAAACACATGAGAGCAATGTTTGTCTGCATTCTTGTTTCTTATCCTAGATTGAGCCGAAGAAAGTTGAGGCTTTGAAGGATGGAAGCTGGATTAAGGCAATGCAAGAAGAGTTGCTTCAAATCAGAAGACAGAAGGTGTGGAACTTATGTCCTCTTCCTTAAGGGAAAAGTGTCATAGGAACCAAATGGATATCAAGAACAAGACTGATGATAGAGGGATTGTCATCAAAACAAGGCTAGACTGGTTGTCCAGGGGTACACTCAAGAAGAAGGAATTGACTACACTGATGTCTTTGCTCCTGTAGCAAGACTTGAAGCTGTAAGAATATTCTGGCTTATGCTGCATCCAAGGATTTCAAGGTCTACCAGCTTGATGTAAAGTGTGTCTTTCTCTATGGGGTGATAGATGAAGAAGTTTATGTCAAACAACCACCTGGCTTTGCAGACCCAGATCATCCTGATTATGTCTGCAAGCTTGATAAAGCTTTATATGGACTGCATCAGGCTCAAGAAAGTGGTATGAGACACTATCAAAGTATCTTTGTCAACATGGATACAAAAGAGGTACTATTAATGAGACTCTCTTCATCAAAGAAACAGGGAATGACATAATACTAGTTCAGATATATGTAGATGACATCATCTTTGGTTCAACTAATCCAAAGCTCCATAAAGACTTTGAGAAGCTGATGAAGGATAGATTTGAAATGAGTGCCATGGGGGAACTCAACTTCTTTCTAGGAATTCAAGTGAAGCAGGTTGAAAATGACATCTTCATTAGTCAGTCAAAGTATGTACAAGACATACTTATAAGATTCAAGATGACTGATTGTAAGGTTGCAAAGACACCCATAGCCAGAAACCACTCCCTTGGTCCTGATCTTGAGGGGGAGTGTGTTGATGAACATCTGTACAGGGCTATGATTGGGTCTCTTATGTACCTCACTGCTAGCAGGCCTGATATTATGTTTGCCACTTGTATATGTGCAAGATATCAAGCCAACCCCAAGATGTCACACCTAGTTACTGTGAAAAGAATTCTCAGATACCTCAAAGGTGCTCCTAAACTAGGCCTTTGGTATCCAAAGAATTCAGACTTTAATCTGTATGCTTATACAGATAGTGACTATGGTGGCTGCAACATGACTGCAAAGTCTACATCTGGGGGATGTCAATTCCTTGGTGGAAGGATAGTCTCTTGGCAATGCAAGAAGCAATCCTGTGTGTCTGCATCAACTGCTGAAGCTGAATACATTGCTGCTGCAAGCTGCTGTGCTCAAGTGCTTTGAATTCAGAATCAGATGCTGGACTATGGATTCAATTTCAAGGAGACTCCTATCCATATAGACAACAACAGTGCTATCTCTATTACAGAGAACCCTATGCAGCACTCTAGGACCAAACACATCAACATCAGGTATTATTTGATTAAAGATAATTTTGAGAAAGGATTAATCAAACTAATCAAGGTTAACACAAATGACAATATGCTGATCTGTTCACTAAAGCTTTTGATGAACAGAGGTTTAAATATCTTATATAAGCTATTGGGATGATTAACTTTGAATAGTTTTTTCTTTAAACACTTAATCAACATTATTTCTAAAAATTGTGTGTCCTAAGTTGTCTATATTATCACCTTCATAAGCCCAGCTCTCTTTGGAAGTAAATCAATTTTTTTATATATTCCTTAGATTTGTGAAAATTTATTATTTTGTCTCGAAAGAACTCAAATTACCTTCGGAAGAAATTTTTGTCTTTAAATCATTTAACTACTCATAAGAGATTACCTTCGGAAGAAATTCTTAGAATATCTTCTGAAGCTTAAATGTGCTTATAAGTACTTAAATGCATTCAAAGAAAACATATCTTCCGAAAGCAATTTCGTCTCGGAAGATTTATTATCTATGGATAATAGTTTTCTCAGATTTAGTTCTTCCGAAGCAAAATTTTTGTCGGAAGAAATTTCTTTAAGTATATTCCTTTCGAAGCCAAATTTTCACAACTTTTTGAAATATCTTCCAAAGCAAAGTTGTCTTCGGAAGCTTTTCTTAAAAACTTCCGAAGCAAAAATACCTTCTGAAGATTTTCAACTTCCAAGAAAACTAACTTTTTGGGCGCTTTTTCAGAAGTGGGACCCACTTATGGATTTTAAAGTTTATCTTTTTGTTCTAACTTTGTCTCAAATCCACTGCATATATCTTCTCAACGGTTTTATTTCTTCTCTCTACTCTCATAATCTTTAACCTAGTTTCACCCCAAACTCACTTTCTTCTTTCTTTCTTCACTGATAAGCTTCACCAAATGGCCAACATCGATCGCAGAAACGACCCTAATTTCACCATGCACCTACACAGGCAACACAATCAAGTTTCCCTGTTGAACTCTGAGAAGGATCCAAGCTTCTCAATGTTTGTAGGTACCTTTCTTCATTTCACTACTACACCTCCCTTACAATCGATCCTCCTCTCTATGAGGATCAGTTGCTTGAATTCTGGCGGACCTGTCAAGAGGTCACCATGGATGGGGAGAAGGCACTGTCTACTACGGTGCAGGGGAGGACAGTTTTCATCACTCCGGCCATCATAAACACCCATTTGCAGCTGGATGATGAAGCAGGTGAACTGTCCTTTCCAAAATCTGTTGTCAACCATTCCTTCCAGCAGATGGGCTATGAAGGTGACTTCTTAGTCAAAACCTTCAGGAAGGGGAAGGTCCCATCCCAGTGGAAGTACCTCCTCCATGTCATCATACACAGCTTATCTAACAAACATGGAGGATGGGATCAAGTTCCAGAAGACCTCTCTTTCATAGTCCATAGGATGGTACAAGGGGTTAAGTTCAGGTACTCTCAGTTTGTTTACACAAATTTACTTGATAACTTGGACTCCTTAGAATATTACATGTTCCCCAAGTATGTTCAACACATTCTCAACTGTGAATTGGGACACAGTTGAGGGGAACAGGAAATATTCTTAAATTGGGACAAATAAGGCCCGAAATTTTCAAAATCTTGAAGAAGCCAACTGTTGGCTTCTCAGGGGTAGAAACAGCCCTTGTCCCTCAAATGTTTGAGCTCATTGCTCAGGGTGACAACCTAGCAGCACCAGCTAGTGTTGATCCCACACCCTCTACTTCTCAACCACCTCAAACATAGCCTACCATCACCATCACCTACAAAAGAAAATCCAAACGAACCCCTGCACTTGCTACTGAGCATGTGCAGGCTCCCATATCACAACCCAAACAGGAGGAAGTGGAATCTCGAGCTCCCACTTCCCCTGAGGAACAGACCACTCCTATCTTTCCAATAATCAGTTCTGAGGTTCCTCATGCTCAGGTTGATGATCTCATTACCCAAACAGCCTCTAGCCTTCACTCTGAGTCTCTAAACTCAAGTGATCAACCTTCTGGGGATAGCTACCATCCCCAACCTCTAGATCTCAACCAACCAACACCCAGCTTAGACTTTTATGACGATGAGGACTTGGATGTCAGTGAATACCATGAGTCTCTCTTCTCCACCCCTGCTCAAAGAGAGATGAGTATTTCTGACTCACCCAGGTCTAGCCCACATCATCTACCCTCCACTGAGGTGGATGTTCCTGAACTTGTTTAGGAAATCCATATGGAAGAGGCTCTCACTTTTGCAAGTGAAAACATCAATAGGACCTCAACCATGGCAACCTAGCCTCTTGACACTTCTCTGGAAGCTGTCATTAGGCAGGGGAAATCCAGCAGCCAAAAACACCATGCTGGTGATGAGGAAGAAGACTTAGGTCCAATTCTCTCATCCCTCAGTGATTCTTCAACTAAAGATGAGGGGAGTCTGAAACAAAAGGTGCACAAACTGAAAAAAACATGCATGTACTTAGTTTCAAAGATAGCTCACCTGGAATCTTAGGTGACTATCTTACAGAAGAGGGTCAATGACCAGCAACTTGAGATCACCGATCTTAAGGGCCGGTTAGCTGAGAGACCAAGGAGGATAACTCAACCAGGTCCACAAGAACCTGTGGATGTCTTGCACTAATTCCCCAGCTCACCTAGTCAAGAGGGTGATGCTACCAAAAAGGGGGAGAAAGTCTTGACAGCCACAGAACCTGGGAGTTCTTCCCGGAGTATGGACATTGAGGATTCACCACCCTCTCTTGAACTTGTCCATACTCAGCAACCTCCTATAACAGTGATCTAGACTTGCTCATCCAACAACTGTTTGAGGAGGGAATACCAAGAGCAATGTCTGCCCCTTCTAAGAACCCAATCAGGGGTTGGGGTTATGACAGTAATAGGAGAGCTCTTGTGATCTCTAGAGCTCAGGGTCAACTAGAAGTTTTTAACATTTCAAGACTGAGCTACTATGAGAGCATAAATTTGGTAGATCTGCCACTTGTCAACCCAAGCAACAACAGACAAGCTGCAAGATTGGCAGAAAGGATCCAAGACAGGGTGCTAGAGGAATTCAAATTGAGATCAAAACTATATAGACAGAGGCTAGCAGGTGAGATCCTTGGTCAACTGGATGTTGAGGTGGACCTGGAGATTAGCTTCGAAGGGAAAGCCTTGATTGAAGGCCTAGTAGTTGAACCTGTGAACCTTGAGACAGGATCTCCCTCTACACCCATTACCCTCAGTGAAACACCAGCTGGTGATGGTGCTTCACAACCTCTCTCTGGCCAGAGCTTGATAGCTGAACCAAGCAATGAAGGCCAAAGCTCTCTACTGCCTGAGTCATCAAGACCTGTGGTTGACAAAGCCAAAAGGAAAATGACTCCTGAGGAGATTAAGGAGGAGAAGAGAGAGAGGAAGAGGAAGCTGAGGGGAGAGAGTTCAAGTGGTTCCCTAAGATTCATGGAAGCTGCAATCAGGGCTGGCCCCAGGCTAAACACTCAGGAAGATGAGTTAAGGGAAGCCAGGCTGAATTACCTGGGAACCAGAAACTACAATATTGATGAACTCATCTCTCTCCCCTTAGAGGAGCTGAATGAACTGGCTGACATTGAATTGTCAAAAGAGAGGAAGGAAGTAGAGGATGCAGAATTGCTCCTCAAAATCAAAGAAGAAAAGAGACTTAAAAGACTCTACAAAGATGCTCCTGTCCTCTCTCCAGTTCAAGAAGTCCTGAGCCAGAGATGGCCACTGAACAACCTCAGGTAGTTAATAAAGAAGAAAGACTAAAGATGATCAACTACCTGAGTGCCACAGGTCTCTATCAGGCAGCTGCACTTCTTCCCTTATCATATGAGTACATGATGTTTGAATACAACAAGCAGCTGGAAGAACAAGCCAAAAAGGAAAGGCAAGCTGCAAGGAAAAGATTAAGGGAAGAAGCTGCAAAGTCAAGGGTCATCATCCATAAAAGCCAAAAGAAGTCTGCTGACAAACAAAGGATGATGAGCTTCTTGAAGCTGTATGGGTTCTCAGGAAAAAGGCTTGGTCCTATATCTTTATCCATAATGGATGAGCATATTAGGGTGATCAAGCAGAAGATAAAAAGAGGAGAGCTGGTGGACTTGAATTCTCCACCAAGTCCAGCTCAACCAGAAGTTGAAGTGAAGGTTGAACCTACTAAGACAACACAACCTAAACCTGGAGCTGCATCTGAGCCAACTTCATCTTCTGACCCACAGCAGGGTCCTCCTCTCTCTTCTTCTGAACCTGTGAGAGAGGAGAACCCAACTAAAAGGGACACAACAGAACCAACTAGTACTCAAGACCAGCCCTCTCAGTTAAAGAAATCTGGGAGGAGAAAAAGGATGGCCAGAAGAAGATCCACTTCAAAGAAGAAAAGAAGAAAGACATCCACCTCCCAACCTCAAGATGAGTCAGAGCATCCTGAGGGAGTACATGAAGAGGTCTCTCAACAAACTCCAATCATAGTAGAGCCTCTAGCTACTGGAAGAAAAATTCTATCATGGACTTTTGCTGAAGATCCAGACAGATGGTATGTCACAAGAGATCAGGGAGAACAACATGTCTACTTCACAAATAACATGCTTGAACTTCCTCTGCATGATCTCTTTTACATGAGAAGGTTCTATGTCAGTCTGAAAGATCCAGATCTTATGATGAAGAAAGGAATGCTGAGGATCCTGATGTGGACTATCAAAATCTGAAGAACTTCTCTGTTTTGGTAGCATCAGCCTAGGGGAAGTTTGTAAGGAACATATGAAGATTAAAGGCTAATGCAACTAAAGGATACCAGAACAACCAAGTCTTCCAGCATACACTAAGGAACAAGGATGAACTAGCTTCAAAAGTCTTACACTCACAAATAAGTCTAAGTGTAAGATCTTCCGAAGCCAACAGTTCAGAAGGAGTTGCTTCGGAAGTTTCACACTTATCAGAAAATATTACAAGTGTGAAATCTTCCGAATCCAAAGACCTTTTCTTTCGAAGCCAAAGATGAAGTTTTCCGAAGCTTCACAAGACAAAGTCTTCCGAAGCCATTTTGATGAGAAGACTGATTTCTTCCGAAGACAGAGAAAATATGCTTTCTCTGAGTTACTTTTTGATAAAGCTGATGTACCTTCCGCTGCTGCTCTGAAGACTCACCTGCTTTTCATTAGTTGGTGAAACTTTCATACTTTATCAAACTGTAGAAAAAGGTCTTTGCCTATAACTTCCCATAATTATTCCTGTAGACTTGTCTTATTAGATAAAGTCAGTGAGCTATGGCATGTCATAGTCACTAGTCAAAAGACAATCTACCTTTTGACTGTAGATTGATCTTGTTGTCTAGATTAGTCAAATCCTAACTGTCTTTTTGTATATTGACGGTTGTAGGTTGTAGTATATAAGAGTCACAAGTTCTTGTAACTATGATATACTTGAACACACTTGTAATAAAACTAGAGAATCAATATACAACTTCCTTGAAAACTTTATATTGATCTTGTGATATTCATCTTGTTTCACTTACATTACTTGTGTTGGTTTAGTATCTTCTAAATAGTTACCAGTTCTCTATTTGAATTAGTAAGTGATCTAAAGTTCTCTCCTCCTGTGAAGCTAATTGCAAACTTAAACACCCTTACCCGATCCTGCAATTAATAATTACTTAAAATAATCTAATTAATTAGTTTTAAAGTTGATAGAGGTTTATTATCAAGAGCCGCCAATAGTGTCCACGGATTCGATATCCGGACTTGCCTATACTTTACTATATCACGACTGGTACACTTGCCGATTGTGTGAAGTTTAGTAGGTAATTCTATTTTTAAAACTAAATTATGAAAATTGTTTTTGTAATAAATTCATATATATATTTTCACACATCAGTGTGATTAAGATGAATTCTCTGACAAAGCTTCTAAAGCTGAATTCATTTGCCGAGGTAGCCCCATCCTTACATACCAATTATTCAATAGTGTTCAAAGGAGAAACACTAGGATTATAGTGAACCCTTCCAATGTTTTTCAAAATATTTTAAGCATATTTTGCATGACATACAAACAAACCATGATCAGTTTATGTTACCTCTAGACCTAAGTAGTACTTGAGCTCTCCAATCTTTATCATATCAAACTCCTCAATCATCTTGTTTCGAAATTCTTGCAACATTTGCAGTGATGGGCTGGTGTAAATAATGTCATCCATATAAAGGTAGATGATAATAACATCTGCCTATGCATGTTTCACATACACGGTTGGTTCACTCTCGGATCTTTCATACCCGTTAGCTTGTAGATAAGAGTCTATTCTATTGTACCACGTTCTTGAAGTATGTTTAAGTTCGTATAGAGCTTTGTGTGATCAATAAACCTTTTATTCCTCTCCTTCCTCTCAAACCCCGGTGGCTGAATGACATAAACTTTCTCCTGTAATGGCCATTTAAAAATGCAGATTGAACATCAGATTGGTGTACCTTCCATCCACGGTGTGCAACTATAGATAAGATAAGTCAAATGGTTTCAAAGCGAGCAACTGGTGAAAATGTTTCTTTAAAGTAAATACCATGTTCTTGTTCATATCCTTTCGCCACAATTGGAGCTTTGTGTTTCAGAATTTCTATATTCGGTTTAAACTTATGTTTTCAAGGCATTAAAGCTCTAGTTTCATTGCATCTATCCATTCTTTGTATTTTGCTGCTTCATTGAATGTTTCTGGTTTAATCATAGTAAGAGCAAGCTGGCATGCTCCATTAGACAGAGGCATCTCTTCAGCAGTCTCATAAAGATCATTTAATGATCTGTTGCGATATGGTACACTAATGGAACTGCTTGATTCTACATCAGCAGACCCATGTAAAGATAGTGATGACCCTATGACTGGAGCTTCAGATTGTGACCCACCAGTATTTGGACTAGAACCACCCACGCTTGAATTTCCTGAATGGGAGCATGTACTCTTAGCACTTTGATGGTATCCAACTGCTGTGTGATCACTATCATCATTATCTAGATCAAACTTGACATGCAACTCCTTGTTATCTTGTTCTTTATCATACCAATTGTCAGCCTCATCAAACTTCACATCCCTACTTGTTAACACGCCACCTTTCGAATAGATTCATAAAGGCGATAAGCTTTTTAGTTTATGAAATAACCTATGAAGATACATTTTACAACTTTATCATCCAGCTTTTTCCTCTTTGGTCCCAACTTGAGCCCATAAGCCACTAATCCGAAAACCTTTAAATGACTTGCAAATGGTTTAAAACCAAACCAAGCTTCAAATGGGGTTTAATTCTCAACCGCTTTTATTAGAGACATATTCAACAAGTACATTGTTCCGACAGTTTTACCCAGAACTCATTACCTAATTTCTTTTCTTTTAGCATGCGTCTAACCATATCCATTACATCTCCTTTCTTCTTCCCCGCCACCCTATTTTGTTGAGGGGTGTAAGGAGCTGTTAGCTGTCAAGATATGCCATAATCATCACAGAACTTATTAAAGGTATTGGATACGAACTCACCTCCCTTATTCGTTCTAAGCTTGACAATCTTATTCCCTGATTCATTTTCAATTGAATGCATCAAAATTATCTGATTTGTTTTTGAGGAAAAACACCCAACTCATTCGAGTGTAGTCATCAGTAAATAACAACTTTCACAAGTTGGAAGTGCAGCAATAGTGGGTAGACCTGTGACCACTCCCTTATCATGAAGGGTTTTAAGTTCATGCTTATGAAGATGGCCATACCCTTTGTGCTCAAGCGTGTCATCATCTCATTCCATAGCTGTAAGTGCCACCACGTTCGCTTGAGTTACGTCCAAGGGAAAAACATTATTATCAGTCATATTCACATAACAGACAACTTCATTTGATGCTTTGTGTCGTATGGTGCATTTCTCATCAACAAAGTATAAAGTGTAACCACCTCTCATCATATGCCTAACACTTAATAAATTGTAACCCAAGGCTGGAGCAAATTGTACATCATTTAGAACTCTTGTACTTCCATTCAACACTGCAACCTAAACTATACCTTTGCCTTAAACTCCTATCGCTTTGCCATTGTCCATTCTCACTTTAATTTTCCTTGTTTCAACAAGATACTTGAATTAGTCATGACGACCCATCATGTGGCTCAAACCAGCATTCAGATCAAATATGGTCTTACAATTATAGCATTGAACTCATCCTCTTCCTCGACTAGACAAGGATCTACCCCTTCCTCTGCCACGCCCACGATTTACACCATTACCACATCCCCTAATTCCAGGACTTTCATCTTCTTTTGAAGCACATATTCCTCCTGATCTCCTTCTTCAATATATGATTGACTCTAGCTTCATGAGATTGTAATGATCCCATTAACTGATCAAACATCATAGTAGTGAGATCATTCGACTCCTCATTGTTTGTTACTACATGGTCCCAACATGGGGGGAGGCTTCTTAAAACCTTCTCGATCACACTCTGATCTGTTACCGCTTCATTGTACGAACGCTTCTGATTCACAATTCACATTGTTTTAGATAGAAAATCTGAAATTATTTCTCCATCTTTCATCTAAAGGGTCTTAAATTCCCTTCGCAACCCTTGTAACTTCACTGTTTCAACTTTAGAATATCCTTGGAATTTGGTTTACTGTAATCTCCATGCTTCCCTTGAGGTTGTTGCAGCAGCAATGAGAGAGTAAACACTATCATGTACAGCTTGTTGAATGATGGCAAGAGCCTTCGCCAGTCTCCTTCTTTCTGTTTTCTCTAGCCCGGTTTTCATCATCATGTTGTCCGGTACTCCTTCATTAACAAATCCCCACATATATTTAGACCTTAAAATAGTTGTCAATCTAAGTCTCCAAAACTCGTAGCCTTCTCCTTTGAAAATTGGTTCCGACGTCTATGTATTTTCGCTTGCCATTGGCAGCAACTCGAATCCTTCTCTCTTAACCTGATGCTCTGATACCAAAATGTTGGATATCACTATCAATGAATACACACAAGAAAAACTGGAATGCTTCTTCTTCACTCATTAACTTTAAAATAACTGAGAGTACGAAACATAAAGACACACCACAAAGTGACCCATAACCTTACTTTATCTCCTACCACTACTACATAAACTAAAAGACGTGCATAACATAAACCAAAAGACATAGAGCATGTGCCTACATAGACTTCATGCAACCGAGAAAAGAGGATGTTTTGGATTACTTCCAACAATATTTAAGTTTTATTATTCATTCTAATAGTTTATTACATTTTGGTTCAATAAATACATTTCCACAAATGATGGTTTATAGGGTCAACCTTCGAAAAAGTTCAACTCAATCGATATCCCATAGGCCACTGAACCTAGCTAGATCAATTGGTTTGGGAGGAGCTACCCTATTGCTTTTCGAAATAAAGATCATGGGTTGCAGTCTCACTTAATGCAATATGTTTCAAATTGCTCTAAGGTTTTACCATAGCAGGTCTTTAGGTAGTGGGTTTCCTCTGAAAGGATGTGCAAACCAGATCACCAGCGATGTTAGTGTTCACGGGCGTGGGTGATTTTCACCAATATGTTTACCCGGATGTCTAGGCTTTAGTCAATGCTATGAATAAACTCAATGCTAAAACAGTTTTGTTCATTTTGACTTGTAAATATTAGTAATATAATAGAATGTGTCAGGGTAGTTTAGTTAATAGTACAGATCCTATGTCAAACCTATTGATAAAAAGTTAGGAATTCTATGATTGAACGCTACAACCCTTGCAGACCATAGCAAACTTTCTATTTATGATTATCAATACAAGAAGCATTTTATGAGTATAACTGATTATGTTTATATCATTTGTTATTATTAATCATTGTGATTCTATCATGATAATTCAATAGCAGAATCAGTATATTCGATCCATCAAAATCCACTAGTAGTAGTAAATATTAATGGACTTATAAAATTAATAATTAATAGTCCGGTTAAAATTGAATTTTTAGAGGTGTTCTTAAATTGTTTTTACCAGTAATAGGTCTTCTCAAATTGCTCGATGCTCGAAACTTATTCGCAGTTTGCTAGAAGAAACTTTCGAAAGCTCGCTAGAAAGTAGCTCATTAACAAATCGAGTAAGCTCAACTTGCAACTTTTACAAAGCCAAGTCAGCTCGAAATGTTTCGTTTAAACTCCAATCGGCTCGATTCTAGCTCGAATTGTTTAGTTTTAGTTATATCACTACTAGAAAATTGAGCGGTTTGCCAAGTAGTTTTGCAACGCAAGCTTTATGTTGCAAAATGTGACACAATTGCGACAAACTTGTGACATAAACATCATACCTAAATTTTCTATACCTTTGCGCCAACTTAGCTTTACCAAAGAAACCCTAAATTTTTCCTTCGCGAAAGTGTCGAAAACCCCCATTTTGAATATAAGAAACCCTAAATTTTTCCTTCGCGAAAGTGTCGAAAACCCCCATTTTGAATATGTTTATATTGATGTTGATAAAAAATATAATTAAATAAGAAATTAATACATTTCCCGCGTAAATGCGTCGCAAAGGGTTATATATTAATTAATATAACAATCGTTATATGATAGAAGTAACAATGGATTAAAGAAAAGTAAAAGATTTCATGAAAAATAAGGGTTCTTGTGGCAATTAGTACTAAAATTTTATATTATGTTGGTTTTGTAGTTTAAACTACTAAAACTTTGTAATGAATAATATTTTTATTTAGGTAATTGTGTTTATGGTTTAATTACATTTGTAATTATTTTTTGAGATAGGTTTCTAGATTTTTTTAGGGTTTGGTTCTTTGGACACCCCCTCATTTTAAATCAACACCCGGGTGTCCTATACGTCGCGTATGGGTCCATACGCGACATATAGGGTGCAAAAACATTCCCTGACATGCGACCCTATACGTGGCGTATGGACCCATACGCCACGTATAGGGTCGCATGTCAGGGAATGCTTTTGCACTCTATACGTCGCGTATGGACCCATACGCGGCGTATAGGGCACCCGGGTGTTAACTGAAAATGGGGACCCTGCCATCAACCTGTCAGACGAGGTGTCATTCCGATGTCGGCGGAGGCCATACGTGGCGTATGGGCTCATACGCAGCGTATGGCTTCAATTTTTTTTCCTTAACACACTTGGGACGCATGAGACACCTATACGCCGCGTATGGGTCCATACGCGGCGTTTAGGTTAAGGCCATTTATAATTTTTTGTTATTTATATATATATTTTTATAAATAAATAAATAAATTTGCGTCGACTATATTTATGTTATGTTTGTAACTTGCTTAACCGACAATTTTAAATCAAATATTTTTAACTAACCGATAAGACATATAAGACAAACATTCATATTAACTAAACAATCAAGATAACAATACAAAAATTAATATAAAATGATAATATAAATAACAAAGTTTTCAAATACATAATAAAATAAAAGTTACAATGATAGTAATAATATAAAAACTATGGCGAGTCTGGGTAATGTCGAGGCGGTAGCAACTCCGGAGGATCAATACCAGCAGCACGTGCTCGCGCAATCTCGAGCTGAACGACCACTCCATAAGATCCTCAACTCGATCGGCTGACGACCCTGCTCCCATAAACTCGCAACAACCTCCTACATAAATGTCTCCATACGTGCAGGCAGCCTCACATCTTTGTAAATGTGTCGAGGAAACTGTGGTTGAGGTGGCGGCTGATGTGCTGGCGGCTGGTCATGCGGCGGCTAGTCGTGCGCCGGATGATCAAGCGGGAGATGCTCCTGCTGCTGCTGCGGATCATCAACGCCGACCTGCTGAACAGGTGCCGGCTGCCAGATCTCCCCGGGTCGAATAGAGAATCGTATGCCACCCGTAAACTAGCGTATAATACGCATACCGAATAACGTACGACGATCTAATCTCATCGGCTCGATCGGAGGAGATACGTCAGCAAGATACCGAGGAAGATAACCGAAAGCTCGGGCAATCACCGTGATGTAAGTGTCGATGTACACCGCTCCACACTCCTGGCGATGATAATACGAAGCAAAATACTCCGCCAAACATCTCGCCAGGTTGCACCTGGTTCCCGTAAGCAAACAATACAAGTAAAATAAGTCGGGAATGATATACCACTCTTGACTCTTGCCACGTCCCCTGATGGATGTGGCGATCATGCGATGTAAGTAATGGATGAGAGGATCTCTAATGCCAGTGACCCTGTCCTTAGTCCTCTGAAATGGACCTCCGGCAATCTGAGGCCACCAACCTCTCAATCGACTCTCCTCAATCTCAGTAATACCCGCGGTGAATAGAGGGGTAACAGTCTCCGGCTCAAAGTAAAGTCCCGAGAGAACGACAAACTGCTCAATGGACATCTGATGTGAATGTCCACATAACGTAAATGAAATCTCGAAACGCTCATCGTCATCCTCCATCTCATTAGGACGATTAAGTAAAGGTGGATAAAAACTCCACCGTCAGCTCTCGGTAAGAAGGCAAGAACGCGGTCTCAAACAAATGACTCCATGGCGTATCGTCTCCGATAATACCAGCAAGTCTATCGCGCTCTCTGAGCTCGGCCATCACCTCCCAATCGAAGGCTTTTTGATGGCCGATCTTCATACTTACGAATTTCGAGCACTTCGCGTGCTCAATGGTCCCGGACTCAAACTGTAGCCAAGGATGATTGGCAATAACATCAACAACGTCAGCCTTAATCTCTGAATCGGAAGACATATCTGCATAAGAAAACGAATATAAATATAACGGTTTTAAAACATAAGCTGCGTATAGGACTCCTAGTCACTCACCCCCTCTATACGCGACGTATAGCACTATACGCAGCGTATAGGGGTCTCACGTATAAACTCAGTATAGCCCACTAGTCTAGTCACCCACCCCCCTATACGCGGCATATAGATCTATACGCAGCGTATAGGGGTCCCACGTATAAACTCAGTATAGCCCACTACTCACCCACCCCCTATACGCGGCGTATAGACCTATACGCATCGTATAGGGGTCCCACGTAGAAACTCAGTATAGCCCACTAGTCTAGTCACCCACCCCCCTATATGCGACGTATAGACCTATACGCGGTCTCACGTATAAACTCAGTATAGCCCACTAGTCACCCACCCCCATTATAAAACCAGTAATAGGATGAAGGCGATATACGAGATTGGGTGGAATAGAACAGGTTGTTTATGCACCACATTGATAGGGTGGTTGAAGATGAGTTTTCTAGTTTATTTTTATGTGAAGGGGATCCAAGTCAGAAGGGAAGTTGGAGGCATTTTGTGATAAGAAATCATTAAAACATATGACTAGGTTGAACACGGGGTAATTAAAAAAGCACGCGACTCATTAATTGCAGAAATCTTGAAAATAGTTTGCTGCAAATGAGTCCAATTCCGACCCTTAAATTTAAACCTAATTTACAATTTATAATTATAACATATTATCTAAATGTAAAAATTACTATCAGTCCAATAAAAACATAATAGTCATGACTATTTTTACAATGTTTTATTATCTTAAGAGTAAAGTAGGTATATAGCATTGATTGTGTATTTATCGGTAAAAAACCTCTAATGTAATGATATTTAACAAGATTAGACAATTTCTCCTAAAGGCATGTGCTATACTCCTGTGAGTAAGTAAGCATTTGTGATGTGGCATGGGCATTGAATACGGGCCCTCTTGGGCTAAGAGGGAGGTGACTCTTAAAACATGAGTGTGGTCACGGAGGTTGCTCTTTTGCCTTAACTAAAACTATCAAAATTATATCATATTGGTTTTATTCGCGCCCAAGCATGGACCATAAGAGTGCTAATATCTATAAACTTTTCAAACTTTGTATATTTTCTAAAGTTACAAATAATATATCTTAATTATGTTTCTAGCAATTAAATGCTAAATTATCAGAAATAAAAATCATTTATCAATTTTTTTTTAATAAAACCAGTAATAGGATCATATATGTAGTCAATTGCACTCAGACAAGTGCAAATATATGCAGCCGTTTATGAGTTTTGTTTTCATATAAGAAAAATATTCGGTTTCTATTTTTAATAATTAGTTTGCTAAACTCATTTTATTATCATTGGGATACTAATAAAATCAAAATAGTGTTTTTTGATCATTTTATTCCCTTGCAAACCATAACGAACCCGTAATTATTTGTTTTTCGTTGACTATATAATAAGTTATTTAGAAAACCCAATTGTCATTTAATTAATGAAAGCCTAATAGTTGCCATGATCCCTGTATCTCATTGCATCTACAGGTGTACCAAGAGTTTCCAATCATTGTACATACTATTATTATAAAATTTAACTAAGATACTCAGATACTCATTACTATTATACACATATGAGACAAATCTGATTAATAAGTTTTGGACGATTAATCACACTAATTCAATAGTTAAGGTTGACGGACGAGGAAAAAAAGCAAAAAAAAAAGAAACAAAAAATAAAAAACCGTTTCTAATAGGAATTGGTTTAAGCCGATACGATTTTGACTTGAATCAACGGGTTTTAAAACCAATCTGGCTTGTCTTAAATCTGCTTCTGTGGTTTGTGCCCCTCTACAAGACAGGCTAAATGTTAATTGAGAAGTTGAAAACTAATTATAAAAAGTAATTGGTATAATGATGTTTGACTTGATATGATTAGGGCCACATGCAAAGTTGTCGTTGCGCTATCAAATCTTCTTTTTGTAGTTAAAAGAGAAGATACTTTTATGTGACAATTATTGAATTGTGTTGATACATTTTTGTTTAAACCTTTATATATACACATTTCCTCACATTCCTTTATAAATAATTAAATACTGATGTCTTAACTTGTCATCAACAACGAGTTTCAATCTAACTATTAATTGACAATATTCGACTAAGACGTGCTAACTCAAAAGCATTTGGTAGAAATCGTAGTTTTTGTTCGATTTGAATTATAAAATATCGATCAAATCAATAGCTTTAATATCATATTTTACAAAGCTAAACTGATTGATTGGCTTGAGAGAAAATACTTATATCTTTCTAAAGTTTAGTTTATTAGTTCAAGTTTCGTTTGATGTAAAATGTTTCAAATGAACCAGAGATTTTACCACAGTGGATCTTTGGGTGATGAGTTTCCCCTGTCATTGTCTGTGTTGATTGGCTGTGTTGATTGGCATGGGTGGCGTTTAGCCAATAAATTTGCCCGGATAACCTGAACTTAAAGTATTCGTTGGCCGTTTAAAAGAAACACATCAAAATATGTGTAAGACTATGTCTAATCTATTAAAATTTAGTATTAAAGAAAGAATATTATTTTACAATAGCACATCAAAAGTAACAAATAAGTAGTAAAATTACAAATACAGGCATGTAAAAACCATACAACAAATAGATCTAAAGAGGACAAAATGGTCTACCCGACCGAGTCCGATGACTAGGGATCGTAAAATGCCTCAACCTTCCTTCTTGCTCCGTCAAATACCCTTCACATAAAAACACCTTCGAAAACTCATCTTCGACCGCCCTATCGACGTCGTGCACGAACACATTTGTCTCCCCGTCCGCCCTGTTCCGCCCCATCAACCCCGCTGTGTAGATCGCCTTCATTCTCCCAGGAGCCTCGTCATGGTACCCCGTCGGAGCATCCACCATTATTAAATCCCATTCCACTTCGTATACTTCCTCCGGCAAGTTCCCTTTCAATGACAACTCGCACCTCGAAACCCTTGGATCCTCCACCAACTATGTATGAAAAAAATACTCTATTACTGGAAATTAGACAACCTCCAGCTTAACTTATAAATAGTTATTTACTTACTTTATAAGTATATGATAATTTTTATTACAATCCCGTGTAATACACATTTAATGATTATATGATAACATTCGTAGTTAAAAAGGAAAGAAGAGAGAAGGAGGAAATTCAATGATTATATGATAACAAGTGTCTGGATTTATTTTTATTTATTAATATAGAAATTATATATGGGTCTTCATTACCCGGATCGATAAACCCAAAATCCGGTCTGGTGTTTTTCTAAAAAGCACTTATCCAAACCCAACGGGTGGATATCGAATACTTAAATCGGATTTTTATCCCAACCGAATTCGGAATTAGGTTTTCGAATCAAATTCAAACGTTAAGGATTTCAAACCTTGAATTTTTTATTTTCAAGAAAACTATAAAATTTTATTTTATATATGTACTATTTCTTCTTAGGAGCTTTTATAAAAAAAATTAAAAGAAAAAACAAAATGTATAAATTTTATAACCACCTGACACTCCTCTCGTTTCCCGATCTCCATCAAATCGGAGGCACGCGCCACCTTAGTGTCATAAACCACATGATACGACTCCAACGTCGGAAACTTGGTCTGAATCTGCCGTATCCACGCCTCATCCTCCTCAAGAAACACCGTCCGACCACCGTGGTTCAACGCCGCCCACATCGGGCTGTCGTAACCCAGCCCGAACACCAAGAAATTGCAGGGCGATTTCTTGTTGAGCACCCGGAGACTAACCGAGATCTCCTTGAACGTTTGTTGCGGAGTTATGTTTGATGTGACGTAATGCACGAGCGTCTCGGCGGTTGCCGGAGGAAGCTTGTTGCATGTTGTTGTTTGAGATGATGTGGGTAATAATGGGTTCGGGTTCGGGTTAGTGGGGCAGGAGGTGGGTCGGGTGGGGAGGGGGGATGATCGGAGGAAGAGGAGGAGGAGGAGGATGAGGAGGAAGAAGAGGGTGAGGATGATGGGTTTGAGGGTGAGGGTGAAGTTGGTTGATTTGGGTCTCATGGTTCGATGTACAGAGAGAAATTGAAAGAATGTGTTTTTGTTTTTGAAGGGATGAAAGAGAGACAGTGGGTGAGACGTGGGGAAGAGTGAGATAAATTAGTCTGGAGTAGGAACGAAGAAATGTTATGTTAGTAATTACTAATTAGGTAGGGGTGGATGTTGGGTGTACACTATACAGGTAAACGTGTTCTCGTAAGAGATTGATGAATAAATATAGAGATTGATAGAATACTGAATCTTTATGTTTAAAGAATTAATATTTATAAAACTCTAAAGTTTGTAGACAAAGAAGAAGATGTAGATGAAGAGAGCATTCATATCCCATCCTTTATATATTTGTGAATGTGTTTTTTATATTATTAAAAATTATTTTAAGTTGTTGTGAGTGGAGAATATAAAACATGTTACTATTTATCTCTATGTTTGATAAAATATTGTTTATATTTATTACTTTTTTAATATTTTTTTAAAGTGATTGTGAGTAGAGAAGAGAGAGAAAACGTAATGATAAATGTATTAAAAAGTATTATTTAATTGAAAAAGATAGAGAAAAAATAATAATTTTAATGTAATTATAGAGATGGAAATAAAGAGTGAGATGTGAATGCTCTGATGAAGATGTAAAATACAAAAAATCTTTAAACAATAAAGATGGAGATGAAGATGAAGTCTCTACTGTGAATGCTCTAAATGACTCTCAACGTTAATTGGTTTGAGAGTATGTAATTCTTTAATGTTGAGGTCATATTTTTTAGTCTTATTTGATACAATTTGTTTTAGGCTGGTCAGTGATTTTATCACAATGAGTTTTGCAAGCATTGTTTGTGTTCACATGACGTGGATGACATTTTCTTCAATGGGTTTTTTCGAATGATCAGAATTATGGTGTTTGTTAGTCATTCAAGTAAAAAGGTAAATGTGGTCTCTTCGGGTGGGTTCGAGTCTTCAAAGTGACAATTTATTATAAATATTCAGGTTTTATTGTTGTGGATTAAAAGTAACTAAATGTGTGAGTCATTGTTCTTATAAAAATAAGAAATTAGGAAGGATATCGAGACGTGGGTTGAAAATCTTGTAAGGCCAATTATAGGTGGTTAATAAGAGTACACTAAAAACGATATGCTTGTAAAATGATATGCTTTTATTTGATACAATATGCTTTAGGTGGGTTAGTGATTTTATCACATTGAGTTTTGGAAGCATTGTTTGTGTTCACATGATGTGGATGACATTTCCCCAATGGGTTTACCAGACTGATCAAAATTGCGGTGTTCGTTAGTCGTTCAAGTAAAAAAGGTAAATGTGGTCTCGTCGGGTGGGTTCGAGTCTTCAAAGTGACAATTTATTGTAAATATTCAGGTGTTGTTTATTGTTGTGGATTAAAAGTAAGAGTAAATGTATGAGTCATTTTCTTTTAAAAAATAGAAATTAGGAAGGATATCGAGACATGGGGTGAAAATCTTGTAAGGCCAATTATAGATGATTAATAAGAGTACATTAAAAACGATATGATTTTAAATAATTATAATAATACAACTTAGTTTGTGTTAAATAAGTAATAAATTTGAGTGTTTTTGTTTTTCTAATCCTTGTATGGGTGAGAAATCATATATGTTATTATGTCAATTTCACTTAAATATTTGGCTTAGTGGAGTGTTGCAATCAGACATTTTCAGTGGCTTGTAGTCTTGTACTGTTATATACTATACTTAACGCCAACTTAAGCTAAACAAACTTTAACGAAATGACTACGTTTGAATACAAATATTAACATTTTCTTTCCGACAATGTTAAACTATTTTTGTATATGTTGAGTTTTGGGACGGAGTATTGAACATTACATTTGTATATGTCAGTTTTTAATATAAAATGTTTAACTAAGATAAATTATGTTTTGGTATATGACTATATTTTTTAAAAGTTTAAAATGAATTATTTTGTAAAGGTAGTTTATGTTTGACTTTTAGCAAGTTGGAAATACATATCTACATGTGGTTGGTTTTGAAAAGATAGTGATCTAATTCTGCATTAAATTACGTTACGGATTCATTAAATTTTCAGGTGTTATAGGAGAGGAAGTCGCGAGTGATTAAATTCCTCTAAAACTAACTCATCAAGTTATTAACACGTTCAAAACACAGGAACTGAACCTGTGACTGAGATTAAACTCTTAATTTCACCCACTTTAGAAAGATGAAAATGTAACTAACTTAGCGCATTTACAGTGAAATCTCTAAAAATATGTTAGTATGTTTCCTATATTATATGTAATGATTTTGAATGGTTGTGAGTGAAGAGAGAGAAAATATTACTGTTAATCGGTATATTTGGGGAATCACTGTTCAATCCCTATAAACTTTTTAATAATTTTGAAAGTGGTTGTGAGTGGAGGAGAGAGAAAAAGTAGTGACAAGGGTATAAAAAGTATTATTTAATTGAAAAAAAAATATATATAATTTTTTAGTATAATTATATGAATAAAAATGATAGAATCCATTGTAAATGCTATTATATTTAATATATTAATATTTAATCGAATAATTCATGTTCTGTACATTATGATTGAAGATGGAAGGTGAATAGTTGGAAGAATGTGTGGTTGGTGGAACACTTTTGAGTAAAGTTTAATTTTTAATTAGGTGTTAGGTTGGTATTTCTAATCTATATATTATTTCTTATATTTATAATATCCAAGTTCTAATATTCAACTGGATTCTTTGATCAATAATCACATGGTTAATCTAGCTTTTCACATCCCAAACTCCCAACGCACACCATATAAGATTAGCTTTGTTACACTACAATGTGATTACCTAGTGGTCATCTCGCTGCAAATGGTACATAAAATTGAGCCTATTCCATAATATCAATACCTCATTTGTTAGACTTTTGATAAAGCTGGAAGCCGATCAAAACACACTCTCCATATGCTTGATCCGCAAATGATTTCATCCTTAAACAAGCATTTCTTGACATATGTTTGGTAATTAATAGGCGATACGCGATCTATCTGTTTAGTTATTATTTTATCGTCATCCGTCTTTAGCATTATAATGAAGAGCAAAGTTCTCAGGATCATTAAATAAACGATTGTACATCGAATATCAAGAGACACACCCTCGTGGGTGTGCGTCTCCCATTCCAACTACAAGAGCAAACCCCTTAGGAACCACAAATTGTTTCATAACAGCTTGAGTAACTTTATGCCACAACGACTGTATCTCATTGTGAAACCACCACCGACACTTCACTGGGATGCTAATCTTATACCTTATTTTGTTTACACACATACCTATAAATGAGGTCAAATAAAAAGTTATAGATTAGAGTATGCTATAACACCATGTAACTAACTCGAAATAATTTAGACTACTATGCTTAGTAAAGTTATCAACATTTAAGCAATGAAAAAAAGAGTACGCTTTATTCTCAAGTAAAAGTAATCTTTGACCGGCATTTAATTTTCTTCCATTAACTACTATTTCATCAAATATGCACTCCGCATGAATTAAAACCTCACCAGTTGATAAGAATAATACGTTGTTACCATCAGGATATCCCTATAAAAGTGTCATGATAAAATCTAATCTCAAAACATTAGTACAAAGCAAGAATATATAAATCTAAATATAACACTATCGTCAAGAGGCGTAAGCTGAAAGCAAGAAAGTTCTCTAACGCACTTTTATGATAAATCAGACGGCAATCCTTGCAAGAATATTTAGCATTACCGACTCATTGTCGATGGAACCCATCAAAATCCTCAAAAATGAATAAAAAATGAAATATTATACTATCCATCGATAAATAACTTAAAGAACATGTTTTTATTACATCTATTATTTACCAGTAACTACATAAAAATAATTAGATTTTTTAAATGATTTACTTATATATATATATATATATATATATATATATATATATATATATATATATATATATATATATATATATGTATGTATGTACTATATATATATATATATATATATGTATGTATATATATGTATGTATGTATGTATGTATATATATATATATATATGTATGTATGTATGTATAGGGAGATATCCCTTGAAAACCATGTTATAAATTAAAACCATAAAAACTAGGGGTTACATATATGTAAGTACGTGTTACAAAGTATACAACTAAGAGTTATGTATATGTAGGGGTTTGTATATATAAGTATGTGTTATCAAGTGTACAACTAAGAGCTACGTACATGTAACTCATACAAGTTACGTATATGTAGGTCGTTTTTGTCATCATGATTGTTCCTTGGAGTTTAATTTAAAATATTTAATGACCTCAAAAATAAGCTTAAAGTTTATTCAAATATACTTTAAACAATTAAAAGTTAAATTAATTATAAATTTTATGATTGGTTAGTGGTGGTTTTTACGGTTTTCAATTATAATACAGTTTTCATTTGATCCCTCTCATATATATATATATATATATATATATATATATATATATATATATATATATATATATATATATATATATATTTGACAAAACTTGTATACTAATTTATGATGTATACGTATTTAAATTAGACTTCATACAAAAATAAGATTTATGTAATAAGTTCTATAAAGTTATACAAAAGCTTATCTGAAAGTAAATTTCAAATACTTGACTTTAGAGCATGCGGAGTCGTGACCGGAGAGGGTGAGGAAAACCCGGCTCTATGTGAGGAAAACCCGGCTATATGTGAGAACACCACCCCCAAAACCCGATGAGAAAAAAGAAACCTCTATCTTGTGAATTTTCACCAGGTATCATCGTGCTCAATTGCTATTTTGTGTTATCTAGTACCCACCCTACTCAAAAGTACGTCCACTTCATTGCTTTCTTTTAAAATGTAGGGATTTTTATATATTTTTCATTCTTAAGATTATAGACTACGTATTTCCTCAAACTAAAAAGTTAATTATATATTTACCCTTCCTAAAACATATATATTACATATTTATCCATTTTATTAAATTTAACCTATTAAATAACTAGTTTACTTTGTTTTTACTAAGAGATTTTTACATATTAATGTTTCATTATTATAATTATTTAAAACTTTTGACAATTATGTTTTGTAGTTGGAGATATAACTTTGATTATGGCTATTGTTGTTTTGAAATAAAATTTTAAACGAGGTAAAATTTTATTGTTTTTATTTATATAGAAGACTTGAACTTGAGGAACTATGTAATTAATAGTCGTATGAAGTAAATGTGTAAAAATACTATAGTGAAAATAAGAGTAATATAATCATTCAATAAATAATTTCAATAAATGAATAAATATGTAATATATATGTTTTAGAAAGGAAAAATATTTGATTTATTTTTTTGACTTGGGTAAATATGTAATTAATGACTTTAGGAAGGGAAAAGATGTAAATGTCCCTTTTTATATAAAAACAAATACATTTAATTAGTTTGTAACTTCTAAATAATGATAATAAAAAGGTCTATTTAACATACTTAGAGTTTAGAAACAATAAGAAAACAGTAAATATAGTTTTCCTAATATCAACACAAATGTAAGAATCTTGATCTAATATATGAAATATGAAAGCTAAATACATATTCTTGTTTATTATTATTTTTTAATGTATTCATTTTACTTTAATAAATAAATACAAAATATAGATACAAATTTAAAAAAATTTGTAATTTAAAGAAAGGTAGACAAAATCTGGGACGACACCCTACAAAACGGGAAAAAACTAAAAAAAACTTATAAAATTTTGAAAAAGTGATGTTGCATTGAGGTGTCACCCGGGGAAAACGACGAAAACAGAATGACCGTCAATGGCCTTTTAACTCAAATATCTAAACCCGAGGCTTCGATCTCATCATTGCACGTGACTTTTACCTACATAAGCATACACATAATTGAAGATAGCATAGTGTCACGACCCGCCAAAACGCAGATCGCAACACCCTAATTCTTATCAGTTAGGGGCACTTATGAGGCCAACAAGGTTGCCCGGAAGTATCCGGAACAGCCCACACAACTCTGGAGCAACATATCAGCATTGGAAGGCTCTAGAATGTCCCACAAGACACTAGAAAACATGGCTCAAAGGGCTGCTATGAAGAACTATCAAGAACAACCCTAAAATATCTTAACATACTCTAGAATGGGCTACACAAATCAGCCATGAAATCACCTTGAAAGATCATGGGGATTCTAGAGAAATCCTAGTAAATATCTAGTCTTAGATATTATGTAAAGACATATCTAGATATAGAACCATCTAGAAGATATGTAACTAGTATAAATAGGTTGGTGGTGTCTCATTTGCACACACCCAAGTCCTTTGTAACTCAAAGCATTGTACTTGTGTTCATGGTAATACAAGCTTAATACTTGTGTTGTAATCACACATCACGAGCATTCCACTTGTGCACTACCAATCTAACGTTCCCTTACAAAGAGTTCCGCTGCATAAACCACCCATTTGAGATCAAGAAGGCTGACTTAGAACGGATCTAAGTGCCGCATGGAAGCTGAACAAATCAGTCCGTGACAAGTGGTATCAGAGCCGCGTCGATTCATTGGGATGGCATCTAATCCAGAAAAGGTTGTAGTCGCAAGCGTTGCCAGTGACGAGACCCGTGGGCGGGAGGATACTCGTAAAGGTGACAAGAGGACTCGAAGCATGTCTAAAGACTTGGTTGCAAGCATGGACAAAAGAGTTGAAGACGTCGAGACAGCATTGTCCGAGTTCAAAATGAAATCGATGAATTCAAGGCCGAAGTCGATATCTTCAAAACACACACCTACGACTCTTTGCAACATGTTGAGTCGTTAGGCAATGACTTCAATGAAATGAGAAGTGATCTCAAACTCGCCCTCTCCTTGATAAAGAAGGAGATGGAAGAGGCATTCATAAGGGAGTTGGGTCAACTCAAAGCCAACTTTGAGAAAGAAATCAAAGACTTGCAAACCGAACTAAGTGTTTGCAAGCGTGCACTAGCAACTGGAGGTGACAACATAATCCATGCCTCTACAAAGGTAGACATCCCCAAACCATCACCATTTGTTGGCAAACGAGAGGCGAGGGCTGTGGATGACTTTCTTTGGGAGATGGAGCAATACTTTGAGGCCATCGATATTGTCGATGACGCCAAGAAGATAAAGACGGTGACTCTTTACTTGAAGGAGACCGCAGCTTTATGGTGGCGACGAAAGCACATGGAAATGGATAAAGGTACGTGCACCATACAAACCTGGACTGATTTCATAAAAGAAATCAAGAAAAAATTTTATCCGGAAAACGCTGAACACGAAGCAAAGATCCGGCTTCGTAATCTAAAGCAAAAGGGTAGCATCAAGGACTACGTCAAAGATTTTACTACCCTTGTGCTAGAAATTCCGGACTTGTCACCAAAGGACTCTCTCATATACTTCATTGATGGCTTACAAACATAGGCAAGAACCGAGCTTGAACGAAGAAATGTTCAAGACCTGTCCTCAGCCATCATTGTTGCTGAAAGCTTGATCGACCATAATGAAAGGCGATCACAAAAACCCACCATTATGGAGGATAACGAAGGAAAAGGTGGGGGAGCGAGACCACACAATTATAACCAAAATCAAAATCGAAGAGAAGATAATCAACGAGCACCAAAATATGGAAAGGATGTACAAATAATCAAAGAATGTTTCCTTTGCAATGGACCGCACAATGCGCGAGATTGTCCGAAAAAGGTAGATTAACAGCCTTGATCAGATTGATGATGAACCATCAGAACCAGAGGAGGTTCGTCTAGGAACAATGCAACTTCAACTACTTAATACTTTAAGTAAAGTTGAAGGCAAGCCCTTGGTGATGGTAAACCAATCAAACCCGACCACAGTCAAAGACAACTCGAAGACAAGATCAAAGGGTCTTCGGCTTGTAAACATTGAAATAAAGGGGCAGCTTGTGAAAGCGTTGGTTGACACCGGAGCAAGCCATAATTTCATCTCACCTGAAGAGGCTCGAAGACTTGGCTTAAGGATCACCACGCAAGAAGGATGGATCAAGGACGCCTCCGGGAACACCAAACCAATAGAAGGAGCAGCATGGGGCGTAAAGACAAAGATCGGTACGTGGGCAGGGAAGTTGCACTTCTCAGTCGTTCCACTAGACAACTATGATATCATACTGGGAATGGACTTCTTCCGAAAAGCAAAAGCTTGTCCAGTAACATTCCTAAACACCATGTACATCATAAAAGGAGATCAGGTGCACACAATTACCTTGGAGCCAGATACAAGGCGTCAAGGCAAAACCATCTCTATTTTGCAACTCATGAAGACAACTCATGGGGCATCCATGCAACACGACGAGGACGTCGTGGCTTTAGGTGGGGGAGAATGTCACGACCCGCCAAAACGCAGATCGCAACACCCTAATTCTTATCAGTTAGGGGCACTTATGAGGCCAACAAGGTTGCCCGGAAGTATCCGGAACAGCCCACACAACTCTGGAGCAACATATCAGCATTGGAAGGCTCTAGAATGTCCCACAAGACACTAGAAAACATGGCTCAAAGGGCTGCTATGAAGAACTATCAAGAACAACCCTAAAATATCTTAACATACTCTAGAATGGGCTACACAAATCAGCCATGAAATCACCTTGAAAGATCATGGGGATTCTAGAGAAATCCTAGTAAATATCTAGTCTTAGATATTATGTAAAGACATATCTAGATATAGAACCATCTAGAAGATATGTAACTAGTATAAATAGGTTGGTGGTGTCTTATTTGCACACACCCAAGTCCTTTGTAACTCAAAGAATTGTACTTGTGTTCATGGTAATACAAGCTTAATACTTGTGTTGTAATCACACATCACGAGCATTCCACTTGTGCACTACCAATCTAACGTTCCCTTACAAAGAGTTCCGCTGCATAAACCACCCATTTGAGATCAAGAAGGCTGACTTAGAACGGATCTAAGTGCCGCACGGAAGCTGAACAAATCAGTCCGTGACAATAGGCTATGTAAGCGTCACAGGAGGTAGAGGTGCACAAATTGATTCCAAACCCCAAAATTGGTTCGGGTTAAAATCAATTCGGTTTGGTCAACATAAAGTCAAAATTACTTTGAGTTCTAAATTGGTTCGTGTTGGAATTGATTTGATTTGGTCAACAAAAGTCAAAACCGTTTTGAGAAAAGTCACAGCCGGTTTGAGTTTTAAATCGATTCATGTTTAAGTAGCTTTGGTAGATTTTAATTTGCGTTTTGTTTCAACTAATTTCAAACTAGTTTTTTTGAAGATTATTATAGACTTGTTCTAGACCTACAGTTTCTATTGGTTTCAAATAACACTGATTCTAAACCGGCTTCAAATAACATCGGTTCCAAACAAATATGTTTGGTTGGACGGTCGGTTTTAGTTCGCGAACTGGTTTGAATGTGCACCTATCAAGAGGTAAGTGACAAATAATCAAGTCAAAAGCCTTCATGGGATCATGAATTAATTCAATTAAAGGATTGAAGGTCTTTAGTTTTAAAGTATTTGGGCTTAATTTATCTCTTAGTTGGGCTATCAATTGGCCTAGATGGCCTGTGTGCAAAGGAAACAAAAATTGAGGCAATTAATGGACAAGGCGACAGGCAATGAAAGCAAGTTTTCTGGAAAGGGGCTGTCACCAGGGCTGCTGCATGCAACCTAAGACAGAGGAAACAACTTAGACACGTAGATCAAAGACAAGTGTGTTTGTCCAATGTGAATTGCATTTTTATAACTCAGACCGGAATCGCAGTCCCGATCGGTTGAATCCGGAACAGAATATGAGAGGGGTCCGATTACTCATAGATGACCGTTTATAGTTCAACCAGAAAGTTTTATATCAAACTAGGTTGAACCGGGACCTGAAAACAGTTTGACGCAAATGTTACTGAGAGGATTTGTTGCTAACAGAATACCTTTTATCTTCCTTCTACGATATAAGTATGTATTTATTTTAAGATTTACATATTGTTATTTCAATACATTCTGTATGTTCGGTTTTTATTTAAGCACTTAATCTTACATAAATACTTGGTTATACTTATGTTTTAAAACTTTTATAAAAAAAAGCTTATCAGCTGTATTTATTTATTATATTCTCTAAGTTATAGCGTTATCCGGTTCTTAAATCTGGTCTGACCAGTGGACCGATAATTTGAACGGTTCGTTGTTCGGTTTATGAAAAAAAATGGTAAACTATTTGGCAATGAAGTTTTACTTAAGGTAATGTTTGGTATGTAAAAATAACAAGAAAAAAACGTACTTATTGTTAAAGAATGAGACAATTAAGTGTTTGATTGATATGAAACCATTTATCATACAAGGATTCTTCCTTCTAAACACCTTAAAATTATTCATTCACCCGTCTTGTTTTATTCATTCTATTCCCTACTACGCTCTTCGTTCAAATCACCATCAACCACCGTACACCACCAACCACCACTTTCACCACCACCAGCACTACAAAAATTATAAAAACATATGACATTGTAACTATTAGATATGTTAGTTTAATTATTATATTTTAATAATTAATCAGTGACTCTTATAGAAAAGTTAATTCAATTATCAGCAATTCATTATTGTACGTTAGTCCCTCTATGAAAATATTTTGATAAACGATATTTTTCTGACAAACAATTATAAATTGAAAGCTTATGATTTTATTATTCTTGATGTCCATTTAATCAATTCGAACAAAAAGATGATCATGTTTCTCTCATCAAAGTTCTAGAGAGTATACGAAGAACACCATAAACGTAAAATCTCCATCGTAACTTGAGCATTCGAAAGAGGTTCAAGAGAATTTTTACCTATGATATTATCAATAAGAATCTGCTTGAAAATTAAAGAATGAGTTGATTTTCTAAAGAAAAAGAACTTCAATTGACAATAAGCTTTTTCTTAATTCAAGAATAGAGGAAATAAAATCAACCGTACTTAAGAAATGGGATAAATCCCTTATCATAATTTCTAAATCTCAACCTGGTGTTTTGGGGTATGTTTGGGATTGTTTTTTTAACACTAACTTTTAACTTATTAACTTTTGAGAAGTTAATAAGTAAAAAAAATGTTTGTCAAACCCGAAATTACTTTTCAAATTGACTTTTTATATAGGGTAAAAAGTAGGTTTTGAAAAATAAGAGGGGAGGGGGGTGTTTACTTATTAACTTTTGAAATTACTTTTCTATTATACCCTTCTACTACCTCCAATTAACTCCCCTAGTTTTTTTAAGTATGTTTTTTTTGTCATTTTTTAACGTTTTAGTTTATAAGTTAATCCAAACATTTTTTTTAAACTTCTTTTGAAAAATTATAAGTTAATAAGTACTTTTTGTTAAAAGTCATTTTCAACAAATAAGCAATCTCAAACATACCCTTGGTGTATATATCTTCTTGGGGTTTTAGGATTGTGTTTCCCTTTCATTTTGATGTAACATTGGTGATTCGTGTATAGGGTTATGCAATTTTTCTCATAGCGTATTAAATAAACTATTTTCATTGTTGCTGTCATAAGGCATGTTTCATTTTATATAATCAATTTTTACTCATGACCCACCCAGGTTAGAGTCGTAAATGATCCGAATCAGCTAGTTTATCTTTACGAGCTCAAAATATGAGCTTGGGCTCGACTCGTGTCATGAGCCAACTTGTTTATTTAAAAATAATAATTATTTTGTAACTCTCTTTTAACCAATATTCATATATATGAAAACAATATATATATTTTTTATATTCATTAATTTTAATCCGTTGAAACAATGATATTAAATTTACCTTTTATCAACTATGATTATTCTTCTTAGGTTTATTTTTAGAGTAAATTACTATTTTCATCGATGATATTTTTTTTCATTTTAACCACTTGTATCCCTGTAGTTTCAAAGTCTCGATTTGTCCCCTAACGTTTCATTTTTGTTTCCATTTGAATCCAAATAACTAACTCCGTTAAATTATTTAGTTAACTTATTATAAAATGACAAAACTACCCTTAACTCACATCTACTATATAATATTAATTTACTAAAAAAACCTCAATCACCATTTAACTCTCTCTCTCCTCACACACACACATACACACACACTCTCACTCACTCTCACTCCCCCACCACCCCCTCTCTCTCTGAATCAACCACCGTCGCCGCCACCGCCTGCACCACCACCAGCACCGTCAGGTTTTAATCGATTTGAAGGTAAGAAACCCTAGAAAAGAGCATGTAATGGTGATGGTGGTGATTTACACGTTTGACGGTGGTGGAGTGGGTTGTGGTGATAGGTTCGATGTTGGTTGTGGTGATAGGCGGTAGTGAAGGTGGTGTGAATTGTGGTGGCGGGCGGCAGTGGAGGTGGTGCTGGTTGTGTTTATGGTCGGTAGTAGTAGTGGTGTGAGTGGTGGTATGGGTGAGGTGTGGAGGTGGTATGGGTGAGGTGTGGAGCAAAATCCCCATCGAACTCCTCGAACGGATCCTCTCTTTACTACCCCTCAAAACCTTCTTATCCCTCCGACCCACCTGCAAATACTTCCGATCACTCATCTTCTCCCCACTGTTTATCTCCAAACACACCAACCCCGCCGGATGAGCTGACGTTCATCCGATTAGCAGTAGCCACCGGCAGTAGAGACGATGAAAAAAGCTACCGATTGTTCATGTTTGGTGGAATTGGGCGAAATGGGAACTCGAAAAGCATGAAGATTTGGGGGTTTGATGAAGTTGATCGGAGATGGGATGAAATCGACAGTGTGCCGGAGCTTATGTGTAGGAAATTTGGGTCTGTTTGCTACCACAATTAAGAGCATATATACTGCTTTTGGCATCAAGAGATGATTTGTGTGCTGTTATAATTGGCCTGAGATTTTGTATTATAAAGTTTCAAGAAGAACATGGCATTGGTAGCCTAAGTGCCATGCGATTCCTCAGAAATGGAGCTGTGGATTCAGGTGGTTCTCGTTTGTCCCTAAGCTTTGTGCTTTTGTTTAGGTGGTTTGGGTTCTGGTGCTTTGGTGTGTTGTACTTTGTGCAGTGGAGTTGGTGGGGGTTGTGAAGGCCGGCGACAGTGGAGGTAGTGTGGGTTGAGGTGGCCTGCGGTATTGGAGGTAGTGTTGCGTGTGTTGATGGGCGGCAGTGGGTGGCGGTATGCGTGAGGTATGGAGGTGGTGTGGGTCAAAGAAGAAGAAGATGATGATGTGGGTGGTCCAACAAAGTTTTTTTTTATTTTTTATTATTAAAGGCAATTTAATCTTTTTCATAAAAAGTTAACAGAACAATTTAACGAAATTAGTCATTTGGATTTAAATGAAGACAAAAATGAAACGTTAGGGGGCAAATCAAGACCTTGGAAGTGTAGAGATACAAATGGTTAAAATGAGAAAACGTCAGGGATGCAAATGGTAATTTACTCTTATTTTTATTAAAAAGTAACAAATTGACAATTTGTTTATCATCTATTTAAATATTACATGAATTTAATTTAATATATAAAAATTACAATTTAGCTTTAAATTTAAACCAGCTAACGAGTCAGCTAACAAACGAGACACGAGCCAAGCTAATCTTGGCTTGGGCTCAACTCATTTACAAATCGAACCGATTAAACAAGCATTTATTAAATTATTTTCAAACAAGTTTCGAGCTGGCTATAAGCTTCGAGCTTTTGTAACATCCCTAGCCCTGCCCATGAAGTCATGAACCCACCCGTAACCTCCGGTTAACATGCATACGAGCCCCACCTGACGCTAACGTCGCGTCATGTTCTTGACCATAACTAACCACTTTAATACTTTATCTCTCTCTGATCACACACACACACACAAACACGTTTCTTTCACTTTCAATCAGTACGTTCCATAGTAATTACCACCCGTTTCCCCTTTGGGTCTTCCATTATCACTCTTTATGATGATGCATTACTCCCACATTATTAAACTTTTTGCAAAATCCACCTAACCCCTTCTCAATTAAACCAATAAAGATTGCAACTTTAAGGCCAAAATCATCAAGAAATCAAGATACAAGACGATCTTGATGGATCCGTGGGCTGTACAGATCAAAGCTGCAGCACCATGCCCTTACATATCCAAGAGTAATTACTTGTTCGATAGACCTAATTCTTCATGGAGATCATCAAAGATGGCTTCTTTCGATGTTGGGAAAGTGTTTGAGATCAGGGTTTCCAGAGGAACTGGTGCTTATCGTCGTTCGTTTGTTGTGCGAGCTAATGGCAAGAAGAATTCGCAAAATGGTTCTGATTCATCGTCTTCTGCAGGTGCGATTGATGTTTATCTTACTGTTTGATATTTAGGGTTTCTTTGAATTCGAGATTTGTTATGAAATATGCTTTGAAATTCCGATGATTTGCATTAATGTAGATGATATTGGTGTTAATTTTGGTTTTTGCTTATCGAATCAGCGTGTTGTTATGAATGTATTGTAAGCTGCATTTGATATCGGAGAGTTTGTTGTTCATATAGTGAAAGGGGATTCATAACATGATCATTTATCCTATGATAGTAGTTTAAAAAGTTTTGAGTTAGGTTTTATTGTTCTTGTCGATTTTACTAACATTGATATGAGTTAATTAGTTATTTTGAGTTTTTTTTTTGAGCCGAGGTCTCGGTGAGTGTAGCATCTCTATTCCTTAGGATAGAGGAAAATCTTACCCTAAAGGCCTAAACACAACAAACTGTTATTGAGTAAGGCTATACTGGATACGTTTGTTTATTTGTTTAGTTATTTTGGTTTTTTGAGCCCAACATCGATGGTAACATAAAATTTGTCTGCTTAAGAGGGGCAAAGTTGTTTAATAATAAGCATATATCCTAAATCACCTTAATTACTATGTGAAACAAGACAAAAACTGTAGATTAGTAAAATAATAATTAATGTTGATATCGATGTTTTGTATGTGGCCGAATGCCATCTAACTTTTTCGAGGATGTAGGTATGTCTATTGCATATATATACATTGTATTCTTGTAGATGTTGCAGACTAGTATTGACAGTTGATCTGCTCTCATCCAAGTATATTAGGTAAATGGATGAAAGGGCAATAATACGTGTTCCGAACATATGTACATATAACACATGCCTATACACTTATGTCTATGCATACACATATGAAATCTGCTGATCTCAAATCCATCTGTGACCATTGGATTTATTTTCTTTGTATTTCACGTAAAATTTCTCTTGCTACTTTTGGTCCCGTATCTTTGAGGTTGCTTTTTTCAATAAATGTTAATAGTAATAAAATCCTGGTGATTACTTGAGCAAACCATCTATGCACTACATAAAAACTCTCCTTAATTTTACACTCACACACACATATGCGTATACATATAGTCATACATACTCATACACATATACATACTGTACGCACACACGTCACATATATGTATCTTTGTTTTTTGTCTCTTCCTTATGTCACAAAGTAAATGTAAAATGACTTAAGACACATTTAAAGATTTATGTGATGCTTAGTAAAATATCTAACTAACCCCTGGATGACATATAAGACTCTCTTGGAGCAATATGAAGTTATCAGCATTTTGATGATGGACAATAATCTACGAAGAGGTATTTTTGGCATGAAATTTTGCCAGAAAGGAAAACATTCCAATTAATAAGGGACATTCCAAATCCGAATAGGTTTATATTTATTTGACGGGAAGAGGATAAAGTTCTGTTTTTTTCTACTTTATCCTTTCAGATTCTGTATGAGTGGTGTCATATAATAGGTAAAAAGTCATTATTGTTGTAGATATCACTATCTTCTCAATCTTCATGTATCTCAAAGCATGTGCTTTTCGTATCATTATTATCATCTTTTTAGATAGAAGAAAATGGATAATCTTAGATGGAAGAATTTTGGATAATCTTTAGACACATTGAAAATGGATAATCTTAGATGGAAGAATTTTGGATAATCTTTAGACACATTTTCTGTCCCTACTTCATCTTTTAGATGTAAGAATTTTGGATAATCTTTAGACACATTTTCCGTCCCTACTTTATGTGGGTTTGTGCCATTTTCATCCCTGAAACCAGATGTGAACATTGGAAAGGGACCAATATACGCTCATCTTTTCTTACCCAACTTTTTCTTCATTAATTCTTATGTATTTTTTAAAGCCAAACTTGTAAAAGTACTCCTTGAGTTTTACTAATTTGGGTTTAAGAACATACAAACTCAAGAAGAAAACTGTGAGCAAACAAGATAAGGGTATTTTGGTCATTTCCTGGTCATGAGGGGTGCGTAAGCCATTTTGTGGATGAAAATGGTACAGAATCACAATAAGTATGGACAAAAATGTAGCAAATGAAGTTTACAGACGTATCCATAATTTCCAACTTATCACGGGGATGGAAAAATGTAATCTACTCTAATCCATAACATGGTTTATTTATTACATCTTAATTTTCGGGTTTTTTCTTACTAATAATAGGCGATGGTGATCATCCGGTTCCAGAAGGAGAGTACCTCAAAGGAAATAATCCTGCTGAAAGCAACAAACCTACAGATATGGGTTCTCCAGAGTCCCACAATAAAACCACTGACTGGAGAGAGTTTAGAGCCATTCTCTATGTGAATCAGCCGGTAATATATTTCTTAATAGCTCTCCATGTTCCTTAGGTATCACCATCAACTAAGTTGAGTAGTGGTGGTAAAGTGAGTGGGTTGGATTGTGGGTCAAATGGGTCCAAGTTGAATAAGGGTCATTTGGGCCAGATTGGTTTGACCCACTTACACTTTTTCTCCATTTTTTATAAATAGTTAATTAATCAGTTATGATTACAAAAATAATCTCACTGCTATAATTATTTTAACTTTTGAATAAAAAGATTTGGGAGGTTGAATGCATTAAAAATGGACAATGCTGAACCACTCTAACTCTTTATATTTGAACCCATTTGAGATAAAACACAACCCACACAAATGGACTCATTTACAAGTAAATGGGTCGAAATTGCCACCTCTATATAACTATTAACATGTTTTTACAAATAGTTCGTACAATATCCATGATGTTTTGAAATGGGAAAGGTAATACGAGAGTGTTTGGATGTGTGTTTTGGAAACTGATTAACCATCACATTAATAAATTTATCTGAGTGAAACGCTTCTGCTTATGATTATCTGATTTATATAGGGGTCATATACTCCGTTTTACACAAGCGGCAACAAAATCAGTTATCAAAATGGTAGAGTAAATTTACTTATATACCATCAAATGTGATTATTACAACTTATTAATAGACTGATATTAAATATCATGTAATCCCTTTCAAATAACTAATTTGTTGGGTATGTTATATAGTTAATGCTTAGCAAACAAGATGAAGGGGCAGTCCAAGAGTCCAAACGTCTAGGATCAAAATGGGCACACCCCCTGACCTCCCCCGAGACAGGCTGCGTCCTTGTTGCAACTGAAAAGCTCGACGGGGTTCAAACATTTGAAAGATCAGTTGTCTTCTTACTTACCTCGGGAACCCGACACCCCCAAGAAGGCCCGTTTGGAGTAATAATAAACCGACCCCTTCACAAAAAGATCAGAAACATGAAACCCACAAATCACCATTTAGCCACCACATTTTCTGACTGTTCATTGCATTTTGGTGGCCCTCTCGAGGCAAGTATATTCCTGTTAAGAACAAATGGGAAGAAAAGCGTCGTTGATTTCGAAGAAGTTATACCTGCTTTATGTTTCGGCTCCCGAAGCAATTTGGAAGAAGCTTCCGCTTTAGTGAAAACTGGGGTTTTAAAACCTCAAGATTTCAGGTTTTTTGTTGGGTATGCGGGCTGGCAGCTTGATCAGCTTAGAGAAGAGATTGAAGCCGGCTTTTGGCATGTGGCAGCTTGCAGTTCAAATTTGATTTTTGGCAGGACCCAGAGTTCGTCATCAGAGGGTTTGTGGGAAGAGATTTTGCAGCTTATGGGCGGGAGTTACTCGGAGCTGAGCCGTAAGCCAAAGCAAGATCTATAGTTTTTATGTTAAAGTTACTTGAGTTGAAATAAAATGGAAGTATTTAAGGTTAAAGTTGGTAACTTTACTATTTTGTAAATATTTATAAGTTGTCATAAGTTGTACAGAATGGACAAAGTAGAAATTTGTTCTTTAATTTGTAGATGAACCCTATGGTAGTTGTAGCTATAACTTGGAGGATGCTTGTTCAAGTGGGGGAATGAGAATGAAAAAGGTGATGTTTGGTTCATGTGTGTGTATGATATGTGAGTTCAAATGAGAATCATTAAACATTTAAGAAGCAAAGGAACCACTTTTTGGTCTATGATCATGGAGCGGATGAGGAGGAGACTGTAATTGTGATTCAAGGGTCCAATGTGGTTCACTTGGTTCCCAGTTATTAAACGGTCCTGATTTAAACATTCGGCGAGTGTATAGTGAGGATCATCACGGAATTATAAATAATCAAACAACAAAGAAACCACTTTTCTTGACCCGTGAATTGTAGTTAATAAATAACTACTTTGGTTTTAGAAAGTGCGAGGCGTTTTGGTTATAAGAAACCACTTTTCTTGACCAACGGTTCTCATAACTACCTACTTGATCAAAGTGATTGGCAGCTTATTATACCAAGCATCATTTTTAGCCTTTTCCATTCTTTACCCTTTACACCATTCAACCAAAGTTACCAAACAGGCTATTATAAAGCTATAAGTATATTTTTCACATTTAATTGTTAGTAGTTTACTTCTATATAGCTGTTTTAGGAGATGATCAAGGTTGTAAACTTTATCCAACGGGTTGAGTTTGAAATTCAGAGTTCAAAATGATTATGATAAAGAATAACCAAATAATTTTACAATAAACTGTTGTGGATTATGTTCAAGTTAATCCAACATAATCCTTTTTTAATTAGGAAACGCCATTAGCCCATTCCTATAACACATGCAGCTGTTTATTTCAACTGCAAAGCCGCTGAATCTCAATGGCAAATGTGATTCAATTTCTGTACTTTACAACGGTATGCTCGACTTACATGTGGTGTCAGGTGACCCTGTTGTGAACGCCACATCATCAACCCATTAGGATCTTCAATCGATTTTGCTTCATGTTCCATTGCAGCAATAACATTTCTCACTTCAAGGTCAAACATCATCATTTGACTTCCAGTTAGAATCAGATCACAGTAGATTGTCATGCCAGTCTACTTCTGGCCTTGTCTGCACGTGCTTTCCTAACTGCTGCTTGAATCTGTCTTTCGTGTTCTTTAAGCATGTCTTCTGTGCTTCCGCCTGGAGGCATCAATGGTCCAGAATAAACCCTGCTAATCTTCTTTTGTTGACCCTGAAAAAAACGAGTCATTATTTTGTTAAATAATCAGCTTATTTACTTATGAATGGGTCGATTTAGGTTATGTATTATGTCAATGAGTCAAACAAAAAAAATGGCTAAAATGGGAATGGGTCAAACAAAAAAGTTTAGCTAAAATGGGAACAGTTGGTCGAAGTCTATTATTAATTCGTACAATCTCGTAAGTCATTGTTTTTACAATCATAACTACTGCATTAGTTAGTTGTAAAAGTTTTTAAAAGATGGACAAAAAAGTGTCCCAACATGTTTCAACCCATATTAAAACGACTCACGCTTGATCTGTGAGCCAACCCACATTTAGGAACAAGCTTACCGTGGTGTCTTTGCCGCGCACAATGAGCCTGGTGGAATCTTGTGATGGATGCATGTTGGTCATTGGTACTTTTAATGCAGGATCCATGTGTGAAAGTACCATTCTTAAACTTGTTCCAATCACGTCGTCTTTTAAGTTATTAGTCAATGTTCCTACAGCACTTTGGTGGATCTCAGAGTTATAATAGGCGAATCTGCTCTTGGCTATTCCATTCTCCTCTCGAGGGTTGTATTTTCTCTCGACTACCTGTCCCTAACATGAATAAATGGGCATTATCAAGACGATGGATTTCAATTTTCAAGTGAACAAAATGACAATTTTGGCATGTTTACTTGTAAATGAGTAGATTCTATCGGTCAATTGGGTAAAATGAAAAAGTTTAGCTAAAGAATGTGGTTGACAGTGTCTCGTTGAAAGCATGTCGTGTAAACCTCTCACGACTCGTACCAAATTCAGTTTTGAATTAAGGGTGTCAATCATGTCGGGTTGGTGGGTTGTCAAGTTAAATCGTTGAAGCAAAACACAACCCATATATTTATTCTATCAAAGACATCAATTCTAACCCAATCACACTTAAAATTATGTAACCCAAAGTCACCTTTAACTCACTTCTCTAAATGAGTCAAACAATTTGCCAAGTTGTAAACAGGTTATAAGCAAGTTGTAACCATGTTAAACGGGTTCCAAGATTGTAATAAATGGGTTAGTCGGGTCGTACCTGTTTAACTAAATGGGTTAATGGGTTGACCTGTTTAATTAAACGGTTAAATAGATCAACCCAAACATGACACTGTATCAAACGGTTAGATATAACAACCAAAGTCCTAAACATTTCTATGTTGTGTTTGAGCCTTGAGGTCCTGTCAAGAACTGTCATGCCACCACTAGTTTTGATTAGTTACACAACCCATCAATTTTACAAGCTCTAGTGAAAAGATTCAAGTTGTGAGAACTGAGAAAGTCACCTGTGCTTTTGATTGCGCTTTCAATTCCCCAGCACCCATCCTAACAGATTCAGGCACATGTCCTTTCATAGCTTCAGCTTTCCTCCTATACACATTGACAATAACATCAGAATAAAGACACAAATATGGTGTTTTCAATAGGTGATCAAATACAGATTTTTCTCAACAGGGTCATTTTTGTGTCTTTATGTCGAACTAGTGAATTTTATGTACCTTCTAGCTTCCTCTTCTCGGTACCTAGCATCAAACTCTTTACTTGGAGGATATACTGGTAAATCGGATGGATCACAAGGAAGAGGTTCAGTTGTGAAGAACTGGGACATCAGATTTTCCTTAATCAGTACTATATTGACAATAAGGGCAGCTATAAACAAACAAAAAGAAAACACATGCACACCATAACAGTAGGTTGACCTGTTTAAGTATGGATCGATCCATTAAGTACAAAAAATAAAACCTTTACTATTAATCTTTATAAACATTAGACATACTTCTGACTCACTTTTATCAATCAAAATGGCCATTCCATACCCTACACATCCCTCTATGGGTCAGACCATGATCCATTTGGTTGGATCGTGGGTCAAATCTTTAACCGATTTGATCCAAATCTGACACACAAAAAATTGTTACAAAGGTCTCAAAAGGTACCAATTTTCAAAGAGAATTGAATTAATTACACAGATGGAGTTCACTTTAAATTATACCTCACTAGAGAGTGCAGAAGTTGCAGTACCACGTGCATCTGGTTCAATTGCCAGAAGGGTTTCTAAAAGGTCCAAAGCAGTTGGAGGCAAGTGTTGTTGGAATGTCTCTGTGACACGACGTTTGTATGGATGTTGAGGTCTAAAACTAGTTGCATGAGGTAACTTTGATGTTCTCCAATATTCTTCTGAGGGTGAACCACAAAGCTTGAAGATTTTATGTATTTGCTCCACCTAAGATTCATGTTATTAGTATGTGTAATTAAGAAATGAAACTGTAACTTCAAAAGACATAAGTAAGAGGCTCGAGATTGCCGCCTAGTTCATGAGTTCATTTTAAATAGATACAAAACAAACAACATACCCAACAAAATTATACTCATGCAGTAGGGTCTGCCGTCTGCAGTTAAAAGTACTAAATGCATAACATACCTCTGTTCTTCCTGGCATGATGGGCCTTCCAATAAAGAGCTCTGCAAGAATGCAGCCCGCACTCCACATATCAATGCCAACACCATATGAGGTTGAACCAAATAAAAGTTCGGGTGCTCTATACCATAAAGTTACCACCCTACTAGTTAATGGTTCTTTTTGACCCGGTTCAAATCGTGCAGCCAGACCAAAATCTCCAATCTTGAGAACTCCATCGTTGTCAACTAGAATATTTGAACCCTTGAGGTCACGATGCAGAATACCACGAGAATGACAGTGCTCCAATCCACGAAGAAATTGTTGCATATAACATTTAATCTACAAACATAAAACATTAAGATAAAGAAAAGCTAAGATGCTAACTTCAGACTAAAGATAAAAGAGGCCATTTATCGAAGAAAGATGATTTATAAATATGGACAATATGTGGTCTTTTCAACCCATTTACTTATGAATAGACAATATAGGTTATATTCTATTTATAACGGGCGAAACGAGTTAACGAAAAAAATGAATGAACTAAAACAGAAACGGGTGAAGTGGGTTGAAAGTAGTGAACTAAAACAGAAACGGGTGAAGTGGGTTAAAAGTAGCCCAAAGTGCCTTTTATATTGCTTCGTTCAAAAAAGTAGATTGTAGTTGTGATAATATTTCTTTAAACATGTCACAAACTATTTACAATATTTTTATTGCACCAAAAGTTACTTGTTTTAACCCAATATCCAACCCTCTCAAATGCTCTTCTTTCTAGCTCTAATAAGAACCAAAATAATCTATAGATTTTCAACATGAATATGAAATTAAAAAACACAGGATAAGAAACCTGTGGCAGGGTGAACTTCTTGACTTTCTGAGAGTGTAAAAGCCCGACAAGATCATGCTCCATATAATCAAAAACTAGATATAAGCTGCCTGAAAACTTTGAAGTAACCAAAGCCTGAAGCTTCATACAATTGGGGTGGTCTAATCTGCGCAATATTTGAATCTCCCGGGCCATAAAACGGACACTTTCTGGTTCCATATTGACAAACCGCACTTTCTTTATGGCAACAATCTTATCATTTTGCAGATCCCGGGCTTTGTAAACACTACTATATGTTCCTTGACCAATCTGCAGCGAGAATAATATCATATATGCACAACTTATCAGCTTATGCTAATAATTATGCGTCTAAATGACTACTTTGTCAAACTTGAAGTGAATAAAAATGTTTTAAACCAAAATTTCAGATTGTGTATCAATGTTCCATATGTTAGCTGAAGCAGATTTGTATCTTGATGTGATACTAAACAATAAGGATAAGATAATTATCAATAATAAAAATATTAATTTAGTTTGTTCAATATCATGCCCAGATGTGCTGCTGCTGTTTAAAGTTGTAGTAATCAGATAATGTTTAAGTGATTGACAAATTCCAACTGTTTAAGAATTTAATAGATATCATGACCATAAATGAAATTTTTAAAAGATGATGAGACATTAGTAGTTAGATAATCAGAAGCTGAATATGTTTATATAACTACTAAAAGCTAATTACTCCAACCCAATAATTACAATTATCAAACTTAATTAGCACTTGTGTTTGATTTATCCCCAAAAGTAGGTTAACTATCCAAAGAACACAAGTACTGTGAATCAGTTGAAAAAGAATCAAACAGACAATGATGTTGAACATATAATAAGAACACATAACAAGAATGATGCAGCATAATATAACAATGAGACAGTAAGTACTGACTTTGTCAAGCATCTCATACGAGTCAGCACTGCGGGGAACCCAACCTTGTACAGCTTCTGAAGCAACTGAGGTTAGCCATGATGGCCATCCTGCTGCCTTTTGTGCAGCTTGCGTCCCACCAACTATGCTTTTAATCTTTTGTATCCGTTTTGAACCTAGAACCCTTTCAGATAACGACTGTTTACGGTTATCTTTCTGTTTCTCGGTACCATTTTGTGATACACCCTCTTTATTCATAGGATCTGCCACCTGTACTCCAATAAACTTGCCCTCTTCTTCCCTACCATTTCTTCCTGTTCTACAGCTTGATCTTGAGCAAATCCCACCCATTTTGCTCGCTTTTAAAAACCGTTACACGGGTTTATCTCAATTGAATCAATTTTTAATTGTGCAAAACCTCCAGACCACTCAATTTATGAAATCATTGAACTTCTTCACATGAGTAACTTTCATGATGATTGTTAATTGCAGCTCTTTTTGGGGAAAACAAAATGCAAGAAATTCTTCAAGCATTTAATTTCCCCACAATCCTACAATTCTAAGCTTTCTACCCCAAGATACACGCGTATTTTTTTATTAAAAAGCGGGAAAATTCAACAAAGAATCTCAATTATATAAGGGGAGCTGGTAGTTACACCCAAAATCTCAAATTTTTGGTGAAATAATCAACCCACGATGTCAAATCATTCATATCAATGCTACAACAAATGAAAAATATCGATCAAAAACCGATGTAATCAAGAAAAAACAGAAGAAATCTGATATATAACAGAAAGAATAGGTATCAGAACTCAGGACCAGAAATCATGCATCCAAAAGATCCAAATTTCTATTGAAATCCACACAAATCAAAACAAATATTTATTTGTGTGCAAGTAATTTGTATAAAAAAATATGATGCTGGGATTTCTAGTCGTTTCTGCGAGGTAACCTAGAAGATAATTTGGGGGTTTCAGATGATTTTCCCTCTCTGGTTTCCCTGCGCAACTGAATTTAACAACTAATTTGACGCAACAATTATCTGTAAGTCCAAAAATGGAAAGATCATAAACGAGTGGAAGCACACTGTATGATATCGATCCAATATGCTACGTAATCAATCATATGATTATACAGTAAAAATTGGTGATTAAAAACGAAATAATAGCTGAAATTCTTACAGAAAAACATGAGGAATTAGGTTTCGAAATCGATGGCGTTAAAGAAGAATTCAAACTAAGCCCTAGAAATACGGTCGACCCGAGATTCACCATTTGTAGATTGTAGTGACGAAGCTTTCTAATGGCGGGAAATATGGCGTTAGCTCACATACCGTTTACATTTATGAGTTTGGTCCTTTATCTCTTGAGTATTTTCTTGTTGGGGTCCTTGTGGTTTAAAGAAATGTTTAACATGTAAGTATTTATTTTTCTTTCTTGTATTTTCTTTTGGGTCATGACATAGGGGTTATAAGCAGATGATTAAACTATCTCACACATACCAAGTATCTATTAGTCGATACGCATTGAGTTTGCAAGTATTGGTTATACCTGGTACTGGTAGATCTTTTACGGTTAGAAGTTATATGTTGAGATATATGTTAACTAAAACCTAAATTTAAACATATTTAAGATGCAAATGGTAATATCAAAGCTATGCTATTTAACAGTTGTATAACTTTAAAAATTTGAACTTTTTAACCTCAACATATTAATGATTATACTTTTTAGGATTATATTATAACTTAATTTATTTTGGTAAATAATAGCTTTTTTACTTAAACTCTTTGACTACAGACAATTTTTTTGAACTTGCGACAATAGGGGGAAAAAGGACTAACTAAATACCAGACAAATAAATACTAATTAAAGTTGAGAGCAAAGCCACTCTAACTGAGATTAATTACATAACTTAGCTTTATTTTTAGTCTAATGAAACTAAAATGATGGATGATCCATCATTTTCAAAGACAAGTAAAAAATCTTAAGCTTTTTAAATCAACCAAATAGTTGAATAGATCTACACCAAAATAAGTTTATATCCTTGTAGACATTAATTAATGTCATAACATTATAAAAATTAAATTAAAAGAACACAATCAATAATCTATAATTACATATCTTTACTATTATATAATGCAACTTTTTAGGATAGATTTTGAAATTCTTAATTTTTTAAGGCACACCCCTTAACCTCCTTATGTTTATTAATATTACACTCAGTTTCAATAGCATTTACCTAAAAGTCTTAAAATATGTTGTTTTATATAATTTCAAACAATTATACTATGATGATGTTTTTTATTTTAATCTATGTTTATTAATATTACACTCAGTTTCCTACATCCAATATAACTTTTGTTTAAAGATGCCATGTCTATATATATGACTTTACGTGCCAAGAGTGGCTCAATCATTTTGAGGGACCTAACTGAAGGAAAAAAAATATGCATTTTAACAAACTAATTATATCTTTGAACTTGATTTGACATATCTTGAAGTGTAACAAGTTTTTCTGTACACCTTATAAGAATGACTAATATCTATTTTTAAAACTAACTTATGTAATTTCAGTTTACCTTCCAAATTTACCATCAAGATAAAGTAACCTTACTTTCACATAGATATGTGTATATAATTATGCAATCCATATCGATATCCTTTGTGCAGGACCAAATTAATCATTTTAGGTGCTATAAATTAGATTCTAAACTTAGAGCACTTTTTGAAAAAAAAAATACATATTTATTTATTTATTTAAGATCTAAACATATGAAAATATGATTAAAACATGTATTGTAAAAAATTTCTATAACGTACACATGACACAACACATATATTAGAATTAGAGTGAGTGTTATTTAACTATACTCATTATTTGTTTTTCTTATCAAACCTGAAAATTAAACAAAGACCCCTAATAATCTATGGAGATACAATTCGTAAAACGTAAAAAAAAATCACAACAATAAATGACAATTATTATCACTATATATACTTTTTCGAAAACTTACTTTTCTTTAGAGTCGAGCCACCTAAATAATACGACCTCCTAGTGGCCAGCTCATCCATATTTGAATTGTTTCAAATATTGTAGATAGTCAATGTTTGTTATATTCCTCCATGTATATCTCCTGTTTAGTTCACCTACAGCTTTACATGTTCTGTATGTATTGCAACACACAATCAATGGAAATCAATGTTTTCTCATAATCATCTCTGTACCTTGTTATGGTATCAGAGCAAGGTTCTAACCCTAGCTCTCCGTACTCCTCCCCTCCATCATCTCCATCGAACCAAACCACCATGGGAACCAACGATACATCCCTATCTGTAAACACCATGAACAACCTCACACTTGTGAGTTTTCCCTCAACCCTAAAGCTAACATCCACAAATTATTTGGGATGGAAAACCCAGATCGAAGCCTTATTGCAAGCTATTAAGACCGTGGTAGACGAACTCGCAATTCTAGGAAAGAAGATGGATGGAGAAGATGTTGTTGATATCGTCCTCAACGGTCTAGACCAGGTTGCTTATAAACCACTTCTTGATGCCATTCATGCAAGGGATAACCCGATTACCTTCAATGAACTCCACGAAAAGCTCATAAACCATGAGCTCACCTTGGCACAACAGGTTGTTTCTAGTGGTATCCATCAACCCACGACTGTTTTTCATGTCCAAAATCGCTCTCAACAGTCCACTCGTCAGCACAACAAGCATTGGTCCACTCGTCAGTCAACACAAACTGGTGGATTGCTGCCAACTCCTCACCCAACTTCTGGTGCACGTCCCTTTTTAGGTAAATGTCAATGGTGCAACATTAAAGGACATACTCTCACTCACTGTGAGTCCTTCAAAAAGGTACACCCCCAAATCTCCATACCTTCTTTCAACAAGAACCCACAAGGAAAATCTGCTCAAGTGCACCTGATGACTGCCCAACAAAACCCTACAACAAATTGGCTATTTGATAGTGGTGCTTCTCACCACGTCACAAACGACCTCAACAACCTCTCCCTCCATGCCCCGTACGATGGAACTGAAGAACTCATTATTGGTGATGGTTCGTGTTTAAAAATCACTCACATTGGTTCATTAATTATTCACACTTCCCACACTCCATTGATCTTAAAAACGTTTTATGTGTTCCTTCCATCTCTCGTAACATTATTTCTATCTCTCGTTTATGTTAAGATAACAACTTTCTAATAGAATTTTTCTCATTTGTTTTTGTTATCAAGGACCGACAATCGAGAATTCCTCTCCTCAAGGGCACGACAACTCAAGGCGTGTATGAATTGCGACCCTCCATCTCACCTTCCGTCTTCACTTTGCATTGCACCAACTCCATGACATGGCATCACCGCCTTGGTCATCCAAATAATAAAGCTCTCAAGCATTTGTCCTCGTTTATTAGTTCTATTTCTAGTGTCCATGATAATTGTAACTCGTTTCGCATTAATAAAAGTCATCGTTTGCCATTCTCTGTTTCTACACTTTCATCTAAAGCTCCACTTGATGTAATATTTTCTGATGTATGGTGTTCCCCGGTACCCTCATTTGACAATTATAAATATTATATTATCTTTGTTGATCATTTCACAAAATACATATGGCTTTATCCTCTAAAACAAAAATCTGACTCACTTTCTACATTCATTCGTTTTCAAAAACTAGTTGAAAACTACTTCCACACCAAAATCAAACAATTGTTTTCTGACAATAGCGGTGAGTACATTAAACTCCTCTCACATTTACATTCTTGTGGCATATCCCATCTCACATATCCTCCCCACACTCCTCAACATAACGGCTATGTTGAGAGACGACATCGACATATTGTCGAAACTGGCCTTTCACTTCTTTCTCATGCTAAATTACCCGTCACCTTTTGGCCATTTGCTTTCACCACCGCAGCTTATTTAATAAATTGTCTTCCCACGCCCACTCTCAATAATTCATCCCCATATTTTTGTCTCTTTAACACTCTCCCTAACTACACCAAGCTGCGTAGTTTCGGATGTTTGTGTTATCCATGGTTACGTCCATACGCACCAAACAAGCTCCATCCTCGTTCTCAACCATGTATTTTTGTTGGTTACTCTTCCACTCAAAGTGCCTATTACGCCTATGATCCTGTCAACACCAAAGTTTATACATCTCGCCATGTCATATTCGAGGAGCATATCTTTCCTTATGAAAACATTACCACGACTCATGCATCTACTCCTTTTACTACAGATGCTTGGCTTTCCATTATCTTACCTATCTCACCCTCACAACACCTAATAGTCTCTATCACTCCTTCCGCTTCAACTTCGCACACTCCCTCACCTCACTCTAATTCCAGCCCTATCATGGCCTCTGTCACACCTCCTTCCTAGCCACCAGCACCACCTCCAGCAGCCACCACCACCCATCCTGACAGCACCTCCCCTTCCCCTGTAGCACCCCATCTACTTCTTTTTCTCCTATTCCACCATCTCCTACCCCTTCCACTCCCTCTACTCCTTCACCCCCTCAAAAACCACACACCCGCTCCAATCCTAAACCCAATTCTCGCTACTATAACTCCCAATATATGCTTTATCATAACACTCCCACTTCAATTTCTGAGCCCACTACAGTCCTTCATGCCCTGAAACATCCTTTATGGCGTAAAGCTATGCCCGATGAGTTTGATGTTCTTGAACGAAACAAGACTTGGACTCTTGTTCCTTCCACCTCTGTACCTAATCTTGTCGGTTGCAAGTGGGTCTTTCGAACAAAGTACAAACCGGATGGCACAGTTGATCACTTAAAAGCAAGACTCGTTGCGAAAGGCTTTCATCAACGTCCAGGTATCGACTATGCTGAAACCTTTAGCCCGGTCATTAAACCTGCCACACTCCGTCTTGTTCTTTCTCTTGCCATCTCTCAAGGTTGGACGCTAAGCCAACTTGACATAAATAATGCATTTTTACAAGGGTTCTTATCCGAGGATGTCTACATGGCCCAACCACTGGGCTTTGTCCACCCATCCTTCCCTACTCACGTTTGTAAACTACAAAAAGCTATTTGTGGACTTCGACAAGCCTCTCGGGCCTGGTATGATGAACTCAAATCATACCTTATTTCCTAAGGATTCAAACCTACTGTCTCTGATTCTTCTCTCTTTACTCTCACAACAGGCCCCTCCCATTTTCATCCTCGTTTATGTTGATGATATCATCATCACCAGTCCTTCCCCTACCCTTCTCAACCGCTTCATTCAGTCTCTCGCCCTCAAATTTTCTCTCAAAGATCTTGGGAATCTCTCTTACTTCCTTGGGGTTGAAATTATTCCTCACTCACAAGGCATCATCCTCTCTCAACACAAATATATTCATGACATCCTCGTGCGTGCCAAAATGAGTGATTCAAAACCGATTTCCACACCAATATTGTTTTCAGAGCCTCTTACATTGCATGGCGGCACCTCCTATTCTTCACCTACGGAGTATCACACAGTAGTTGGCGCCCTACAGTATCTATCCCTCACCAGACCCGATATTGCCTTCACTGTTAATCGGTTATCACAGTTTATGCACGCACCAACCACATTACATTGGACTGCCCTTAAACAGCTTCTCCGATATCTTCATGGCACTATTAATCATGGGATACTTCTAAGAAAATCATCACCACTCCATCTACATGCATTTACTGACGCTGATTGGGCCGGTGACAGAGATAATTACAGAAGCATAACCGGTTATATTGTTTATCTCGGGTCGAATCCAATTTCATGGAGTTCTAAGCGCAACGTTCCTCCACTGAAGCTGAGTTTAGAGCTGTTGCATCTACAACAACTGAAGTTCAATGGCTCAAATCACTACTTTTTGAACTTGGGTTCACATCTTCATCACTCCCTACCATTTATTGTGACAATCTTAGTGCTACTACCTACTCAGCAAATCCCGTATTTCATTCACGTATGAAACATTTAGCACTAGACTTCCACTTTGTTAGAGAGAAGGTACAAAAAGGTTCACTACGGGTTACACATATCTCCGGAGATGATCAACTTGCCGATGTCTTAACAAAGCCTTTACTACGGCCAAGATTTCAATTACTTTTATCCAAGATTGGTCTTGTCTCCCGACCGTCAATCTTGAGGGGGCATAATACGACCTCCTAGTGGCCAGCTCATCCATATTTGAATTGTTTCAAATATTGTAGATAATTAATGTTTGTTATATTCCTCCATGTATATCTCCTGTTTAGTTCACCTACAGCTTTACATGTTTTGTATATATTGCAACACACAATCAATGAAAATCAACGTTTTCTCATAATCATCTCTGTAACTTGTTACTAAACACATAAGCCATTTACATGAAATTCTCGTCATATGGAGATTAATTATATATATTCGTTTAGTCTGTGAAGTATAAAACAGTAAAAGTGTAAAACCAACCACAAGGATTTATGCAATCTAGTCGATCGAAGCATGATATACATCTGCTGTTAGCAGTCCATGTGGCACCATGCATCGCACCATCCGTCAACGACACCACCCCACACGTGTCCCCCACCCGCATAACGACAACCCCACCACCACCACCACCAGACCCCCTGCCACCCCATCACACCGCCGCTTCAATTCCGATTCTCATCATATATATCTAGCTCTCTCTCTCTTCTTCAATTTCCTCATCAATGGATACCATCAACTCCGTCCTCAATTGGGTCGTACCGCCTGCGAGTCTCGTCATGCTAGCCTTCTCATGGCCCGCGTTAACCTTCATCAACACCTGTGAGAAGGTTTACTATACGTTCTTTGTTGAAGATGTTGGAGGTAAAGTTGTAGTTGTAACCGGAGCTTCTTCTGGGATCGGTGAGGTGTGTTCATAATTGGCTTATTGTGAGCTGTTGTTGTTGGTTTCTGAATCACTTGCTTATGGGAGTTTGGGTTTATTGTAGCAAATTGCGTATGAGTATGCTAAGAGGAGAGCGAATCTTGTGTTGGTGGCTCGGAGGGATCAACGGTTGCGTGGGATTAGCGAGAACGCGAGGCGATTGGGTGCGCCCAATGTGTTGATCATGGCTGCAGATGTTGTTAAGGAAGAAGATTGTCGGAGGTTCATCAGTGAGACCATCGGTTTCTTTGGCAGAGGTAATTCCGAAACACTAATTACCCGGAAATAGTTAGGTTTTAGGTTGTCATGTTAGCCTGTTTAATTTTTTTTAACTGCAAATCTACTCTACTATTACTCTACACCAAATTACACAATTGCTTGAGTTTGAACTCAAAACCTTCTCTCTAAGAGGCAAATCACATTGGGGTTAGGCTGTTTAATTAATTGGTCATGTGGTACTCATCGATTCGATCTTGTTAACCCGTTTAATTTTAACTCATTTTTACAACTCTAGATATTAGCACACCTAGGTTAGATACTTAGATTCTAGGTGCGAAATCGAATTTCGATAACAAGTCTTGTGTATGCTACAAGCAAAATGATTGTCTTAAGGATAAAAATAATCTAAATTTCTTAAAAACTTATAGTTGTTAACTTTATGATTTTAAACTACATGAGAACTTCTAGACACGTACACTTCGTCTACAACACGTTTTATTATACTTGATTATGTGGTTCTTATTATTCAATATTACGTATAGGGGAGGGTTTTACGAAAAACACGGTTAAACACAAGTTTTTGTGGTAAATGCGAGAACAAATTAAATATTTCATTTTCTCAATCCAAAACTTTACTAGATATAAGAAAATATTTTAAATTCAATATTTATTCATAAATTTTGAAATTTTAAATATAATTATGAAGAAATTTTATCTATTTGTTAAACCTACCCTCATCTGTATGTTATATTACATACACATAATCTACTCATGTGTAGGTAACTTTTAAATTTTAAAAAGCATGCTAAAAAATTGTTGTAATGGTTTTTTATGTATATCATACATTTGTAACAAAAAACTTTACACAAAAAATAAACCATTATTAAAAAAGTTAAAAGATTTAGGTTTGTTATTGCAATTCTCGCATAAACTTAGTGTTTTTAAATGATCTTCATCCTTAAGTATGGTAACGATATACTTTCTAAAGGTGAGTTAAAGCTCATGTTCTTGGGCTTGTTTAATTCATATAATTAGTTAGGATTGGAATATGAAGTTCAAACCATTTGATGTTTGGTTAGACAACGAGGTTAAATAAAATTTAAATAAATTCCTTCAAATAAATGAATACATTACTATTCAACTTTAATTGTGAGATGGACCCTTCATTCTCCATGAAAACTTTAGTTAATAAATTGCAAGTGTGTCAAAGGTATGAACTAGGACTTTATGAAATAAAGGAAACATAATGCCTAGATCGTTTCGAATTACATGAGTAGCTATATATGTTGTATATATCTTCATCTTTTGCAGTCGATTATCTAGTAAACACGACAAGTTTAGGACATACCTTCTATTTCGAGGAAGCAAATGATGCATCGGTGTTCCCTATGTTGATGGTATAACTCGAAACTCAAAGGGCATTAGGGATCTTAGTTTTTAATCGATGAACTATGTATATCATATTTTGGTTAAATTTCAGGATATTAATTTTTGGGGGAACGTATATCCTACGTATGTGGCTCTACCCTACCTAAGACAAAGTCGTGGACGGATTGTAGTCAATGCTGCAGTTGAAAATTGGTTACCTCTCCCTAGGATGAGCTTATATTCGGTGAGTGCATTAAATCCACTATGGGTGGCATATTGGAGGGGGTTAGGCTTGGGTTACACATCAAAGTGGCTAACTTCGGATACAAGTCAAAACAAGGTTGACCCAAAATACTTTGTCAAATATCAATAATTATAAATAAGTACAACTAATTGATAAATACACCTTGGCCAACTTTAAACCCGTTTAACAAGTTTACTTTGCCTTTTTTATTATTAATATTATGCATTTGACGGTTCATGATAAAAATATGATCCAAATCGATCCATTTAAAAGTAAATGGGTCAAAAGACCATCTTTAGAAGCAGTCCCTTTATAAATGCAAGATAGACGGTGAGTGCAAAATCTCTCACCCGTTGACCGAGCCATCAACATTCTATATTCTTGTTCGAGCCTTTTTGTATTTGGTTTTATACTAATATTTTCTTGGCCAGGCAGCCAAAGCTGCTCTAGTGAACTTCTATGAGACGTTGAGGTTTGAATTGAACGACGAAGTTGGAATCACAATTGCTACACATGGTTGGATTGGAACCGAGACGACCCATGGAAAATTTATGCTAGAAGAAGGTGCCGAGATGCAATGGAAAGAAGAAAGAGAAGTAAGTTCTCCAAGATTCCGTTTTTTTTTTCTTTTCAAAATGCTAGCAGATGTGACACCTGTGGTGCCGTTAACAAGTCTTGAAAGTATAGGTGACAATTTTGGTCTGATTACTTATAAATAACTTAATTCAAGTTCCATTTTATATTAACAAATTAATGAAATTTTAAAAACAACTTAAAAAGAAGTGTGCCAAATCAGTAAAATGTTGCCTCAAGTGTATTTTTAACTCTCAGAAGCCTCCTAATTCATTTTTATTTTGTTATTAGAACAATATACGATGTCAAATTGTATTCGACATGCTAATTGTTTGTAAGAATACTTGACTTTTGAATAAAAAGTGTTTCGGTTCAATTGAACCTGACATAAAAATGACTAAATGACTATTTTGACATGTCATTTGACCTGCCCTTTTTACCATATCTCAGTGGATTTATTCAAGGCCTAGAATAAACCCACGACACTGATTTTGGGTCATTAATTTAGATTATAATCGAGTCAAATAAGAAAAATAAATAATTAATCGCCTATAAAGGTTCCAAAAAGTAGTTGCATTTGACTTGTGAGGACTCTTTCGAACTCATACTTCATTATGTTTGTTCCTTATGAATTATAATGCCAAGATACAAGCTTCGGGTACTCCAGTCGAAGAATTTGCGAAGTTGATTGTATCAGCAGCCGTACGAGGTAGTGCAAATGTGAAGTTCCCGAGCTGGTACGACGTGTTTCTTTTGTACAAGATGTTTGCACCAGACGTGCTGACGTGGACATTCCGCTTGCTTCTATCACCCCAAGGTAAGAGGTCGACTTCTTTTGTCGGTACAGGAAGACCTCTTTTAGAAGCCCCGTCCCCACCAAGACGACAAACTGTGGTCCCATACACCTCCGTTCCTCGTATACAGCTTGTTGAATGAAGACGTGCATCTACATTTTCGATTTGTTTGCGTTGTTAATGATGTTTTTAAGAAAGGTGTTTGATAATGATTGATGGTTGAGTAGTTTGAATAACAAATGTTGGCATACGGTTGTTTATATACATAGATGGTATCTTAATTCTTGAGTTGCTTTTAGTGTCCTAATTAGGTGTGAATTTCTGGAACCATTTTTCGGTTAAACATGTCAATGCAGGAGCGAACACAGCTCGTCTAACATGAGCCCATGTAAAACGATGCAATGGAACACTACTCGAATTGTTATACTATCACATAAATCTCTATAGATTTTAGTGTAAAAGATATTTAAAAACTCAAGTTAAGTCGTGAAATTTACAACTTCGGTTTGATTTATAATTTATATATCTTTTGATCATGGTTGTAAAAATCGCTAGGCGCTAGTCGGGCGGTGAGGTACCGCCTAGGGATTAATCGGGATTAGTCGAGATTAAT